>CM068993.1:18088703-18699851 GCA_035357415.1 Ophraella communa
CATAAAAACTGAGAGAGGAAATATCGAACTTGTGGAAAAATATGTCTACCTAAAACATGAAATTATGGTGTCAAGAGCGAAACTGAGCAGAAGCACTAACATGGCATGGGTAGTGGCAAAGCAGAAATGGAAGGGATGTAGAATGCTGGACGACCGATAGACTAAGAATATATTTGAAGGGAGACCGCGCGCGCTTACAAGCGCAGCAGAGAACGACCGCCAACTCGATTAATAGACGATACCAGAAGAGCTGCAGGGAATTGGATCGGGCAGACACAAAACAGGAACAGATGGAAGACACTGGGAGATGCCTTTGTTCAGCCAGTGGATGACAGTAGGTTGATTGATGATGATGATGATGAATTAGAAAGCGTATAGATACAGGTCGTTTGCCAAAACCATTTACATTGTGCTTATATGACCGGTCACAACCCCTTGTAGTAAACAGTAAATAAAAATTCCAATACATTTATTTGTTTGAGCACCACTATCAAAACTAAAATAATACTAAATACATTAATACAAAGTTTGGAGAGGTTATTTCCTAACCTTAATCCATTGCTTTTGTTGAAATTATGGTGGCATAGTATGTTTGGATACACGCAAATCAAATGAATTCTGATAATAATCCAGTACTTACCCCTACTTCTATATCTGTGTGTGGAACATCACCATTCGTTGTTGTTTTAATATCTGCATCGCCAATTTTGACTACTCTTCCTTCTCCTTCACCGATAGCTTCTCCTTCACTTTTCGTTGGAGTATTCGTGATATCTACTGATCTCTTTGACTGTTTTGCACCCATTATGTGTAAAGGTTACTTACAAATTACTGCAAAAATAGAAAACATCTCTTAAGATATTTCCATGTCCACAAGTATACATAGAGGAAGTTTCGTGAACAGTATTTTACTAGTTTAGTTCATAAATATATACAAGTCATTAGCATTTTAATAATAAATGCACAACACAACTATTTGTTTTAGTTAACTTAATTTGCGGGATTAAATTATTAATTATGAAATAGTTTAACATAAATTACGATAATCACTAAAGGCCGTTAAGCGAGCATGACGAATTAATGCTTTTTTATGTTACAGACCTACTTTTATGTCCTTGTGAATGTAGTAACCTTGAACTTAAAAAGATCTCGAAAACTTATGTATAACAACTTCTTGAAATAAGAAAACCATTCAATAAATGAAAATGTTTTTAAAAAAACTGTCAAAAATGTCAATTTTTTTTTAAAAACGTCAAAGAATTGTTAGCGATTTTACTTCGATAGTTAACCAGAGCAACTTTAATGACGTTAAATATTATTTATAAAAGAATAACATCTTTTCTCAGGACAATTTATGTAAAAAATACACAGTCGAAAATGCTTTTGTAGGCCAATTGAGATCAACACAATGCATCAATTTAAGAAAACGTTTGGCACAAATAAAAAATATTCATCACCCCTATGTGACAATTAAATAATTGAAGATGACAGAAGGTATTTTTAATGCCCCCATGACAAAGGAAATTGTTCAAAATCATCTTTTTTATAACCAATTACAGAACAAAAGGGTGGGTCGCAACTTTTTTAATTAGTAAAAAAACTTAAATAAGCTCAATATACATTTTTGTCATTTTATTTAATTTTAACTAATGATTTTATATCGTATAACTGTCCTACATATTTCTTCAAACTTCCTTTTCATTCCTTCCTATCCAGTGAACACTTATTTTCTTAAATTTTCTATATCACTGCACAGTTATACTGATCTTAGAGGGAAATACATCCAGGATACTCCCTTAGGGCTAATAATATCTTGGCTCTAATATTTTGTCTTATTTCCTTACTTGGTTTAGCCTTAACTACTTATCAACATCAGGTACCTAGCTACAAACAAACAAACAAAATGTAACGATGCTAGTTTTTAGCGAAACAGTTGTCATTGCATTTAAAAACGTATTTTGCGAATAAAAAGTGGAAGTTTAGTTGTTCATTGTTCTTAACACACTTATGTTTTTATTGTATTGAGTCTCTCCATTTGCAGATATTCTCTCATAATCATATTTATAAACTAAGTACTAAAAATACTTTCAGAAAACGAGGGGCAGTCAATAATTAAAATTGAAAAATAGAAAAATATTTCCACATGCATCCTCTGAAGTAAAGAAAATCTTAGTAGTTTCAATAAAAAATCTGATGGCGATTGACCAAATCGATACTCAATACCATCTCAGTCGTTTTGTATACTGCTCTAAGGGATGAGAAGAACTACTTACCTCGTACTGACGATGACACAATAATGTCGAAACCGGTCTACGAGTAGTATTCTTCCCGTTCATTTGCAAAACGACAGAGATGGTCTAGAGTATCGACTTGTCGATCGCCGTCACGTTTTCTATTGAAATGTAATCCAATGTCCGGTGGCGCATTATAGCCCAGGAAGTATACAGGGTATTTCATTAAGAATTATATCCATATAGTAACTGGAGAAACCTCAGCACTAAATATGAAGATTTAAGCCAAAACACTTAAATAAAATATTCCTCCTAACCGAGATAGGTATAGGGTGTTTTAATTTAACTATTCTAAATGATTGTATCCCATATTTTTGACACCTTCCAATATTTTTTGTTCATAATTGGCAAAAAGTTTACACATATTAGGTTACTTTAAACAGTGACAAAAGATAGTCTTTCTCGATTACCAGAGGCGTGCGGTAGGGATGGATACTTTCTTTTATCTCCCTACAATTTACGCCACTGTCGTAATAATTGTTTCTGCATGTGTTTTTAATTCTACGTCACTTTCTATGTAAATATCATCCTCTTGTCTCAATACGATAGAGTGAGTAGTTATCGAGTTATTTGCATTTAAAGGTAATGTTTAAAATATCCATTTTTGTTTTATTGCTAACATGAGTTTCCTTAATAATTTAACCACCTTGATAAAAAAATTTGTTAATTCTAATCGTAAATTCACATGGGTCAATAACTATTTCACTAGTTTCAAATGATTTTTTTGTATTAATATTTATCAAAATTTATAACAAAATAGAACTATGGTTTTTATTATGAAATAACATGATGAATACATAAAATAAACGTACTGAAACAATTATTTATTTAGGCTACTGTAACAAAAAATTTTAGTTAGTTAACATTAAGGTACTCGTACATTTCAGCCTTTTTCCTGCAAGTCTATTTTGAATTGCTAGCAAATTTTGACCATGCCTTCGTACATTGCCGCAACTTTTGAGATTTTTTTTTTCGTCATTTGACAAGTGTTGTCAGTTTCTGAATATTTGAGGTTACGTTACCTTTAATTTAAAACATGGATTTTCATACAAATACAAACTGTAAGTTCACACGAACTTCGGAATAAACATATAGATATTATCATAAAATACTTCAATGTTTATTATGCTTATAGGACAACAGGATAGAATCAGCTGACGTAAACTGACATTTCTGCCAACATAGATTTTGGGTTGTTCGATCAAAATTCCCTAAAAACAGGCGAGATTGCGCGGATTTGACCTTGAATAAATAGAAATGGTTCTATACTTTTGTGCGCCTTTTTGTTGCAGTCAAAAGTCTGAAACGCATGCGCAGTTGTTTCACAAAAAAAGCTAGCAATAGAATTGCGAGCAAAAGGCTGAAATGTACGAGTAGCTTTATAGTAAATTTTCGGCCTCCATTGACTTCAATACATTATTAATCCTTTTGGAAAAATTTCTCCTAATCTTTAGAAATATGTTGGATTGATTCCTAATAAAATTTGCATTTTCTATTTGTTGCCATAATTTCTGTTTTCTTTTTTTAATATTCTGAAAACTGAAGCATGGCTTATTCCAGTTATTGCTGACAAACGTCTGGTACTTAATTCAGGATTATTAGCAATTCTTACTAACACATCATCCTCCTGATCTACTGTAATTATTTTTGGACGTCCTAAATATTTTTGAAAGTCTTGTAATGGGGTTGTCTTCTGTTAGGATATAATTGTAAATATCTTTGAGCAGCAACTCGCCCTGTATAATTTGCTTGCGCATAAACACAAATCATGTAACGCATTTCTGCATTTGAGAAATTACTATAACGAGGCATTTTCACAAAAAAAATCTTTTATAACAGTAACAATTTTTACGTTTTTCAATTAGAATTATCTGTCTGACAGTTGTATCGCAAATAAGTGACATCAGCCTACTTGTTGTAAACCTTTGTCAATAAATAAGCCCTACATTGTAATGTTGATAATACCCAACAAGAATTATGGTAACAGAATGAAAATGCTGCGAATTTTATCTTATTTATTAGTATCTGATAATAAAAATCATATTTCTAAATTTTCATAAATTTAAAATTGAAAAACATTAATATGAAAAAATCTTTTGAAATAAAATTTACTGAAACTAATAAACTGTATTTATTTAGTGAAATAGTTATTGAAGCATGTGAATTAACGATTAGAATTAACAAATTTTGTTGTCAAGGTGTTAGATTATTAAGGAAACTCATGTTAAATAAGCAATAAAACAAAAATGGATATTTTAAACATTACCTTTAAATGCAAATAACTCAAAAACTACTCACTCTATCGTATTGAGACAAGAGGATGATATTTACGTAGAAAATGACGGAGAATCAAAAAAACATGCAGAAACAATTATTACGACAGTGGCGTAAGTTGTAGGGGGATAAAAGAAAGTATCCATCCCTACCGCACTCCTCTAGTAATCGAGAAAGACTATCTTTTGCCACTGTTTAAAGTAACCTAATATGTGTAAACTCTTTGCAAAGTATGAACAAAAAATATTGGAAGGTGTCAAAAATATGGGATACAATCATTTATAATAGTTAAAATAAAACACCCTATATCTCGGTTAGGAGGAATATTTTATTTAAGTGTTTTGGCTTAAATCTTCATATTTAGTGCTGAGGTTTCTCCAGTTACTATATGGATAATTCTTAATGAAACACCCTGTATAGTAATATTAAAACAAAAAGCGTTGCACGTCATAATAGGCATGATGACTGATTTTAAAAAACTGATCCACGATGTTTTCACGTATATACCTTATCTAAAATAAGTGTTATTTTTGCAAAAAAAGAGTTTTTAAATGAGAAATTTACTTTTTAAAAATGCATTTTAAATTTAACGCCAAAACGCTAGAAAAGTAATGGCGTCTATCTATGACATCATCGATTCGTAAATACCTTAGAACAAAAAGATACAGGAAGGAGTATATGCAAAATGACCTTGAGTCCAGAAAGGAGCTTGCATATGGCGGCCAATTGTCAATTTTAATTTCCGTTTCCATTGACGTACCGCAAAAAAATAAAAATTATATAAGGGTTTTTATTTTTAATAAATTTCAACCAATCAAGTGTGTGAATAAAATTAGTTTTCTAAATAATTTAGTATTTATAAGAACCGAGTGATACGCCTATGCGCTCATTTTTGACTTTTATATGCATATATTGCTTTGACAGTACAATGTAAACAAAAACAATTAGTCATAAAAGGAGCTTCAAGATGGCCGACTTCCGTCGCAAATTTTCCTTAAAGTTAATATATGACAGACTCCTTCCTGTTTCTTTTTGTTCTAAGGTAAATACCATTTATACTACACTGCTACCCGTGTCATCTGTGGATTCTGTTGTAAAAACGTCAAACTTCAAACATTTTGCAGGTTAAAAAAGTTTATTTTGTGCTTACTTATTTTTTGCGATTATAATAGTTATCACAGTCAATTTCACAATGTAAGAATACATCAATAAAAACTCCGAACAAGATATTTATTTACGTTCCTATGTCAATGTCAACAATATTTACGACGTCACGCTCTTCTGATTGGTGTTTCAGCTAATATGGCGGATTGTTTAACTTAGTGCTTATATTTTTACCAAAATAAATGTAATCACACATGTAATATAAAAATGAGTAAATTCTTTAGAATCTCTGTATCTTATATAATTATAACAAATCAATATTTTAGTGATTCTTACTGACTGTCATCAGGCCTATTGTGATGTTGCCATAATATCAAAACATTAAAAAAGTCGGGATTAATCAAGTTTAATAATCATAGAACTCATAATTATACCATAGAACAGAAATAATTACATACAGTTCCGAGATCGAGTGATGCTATGTCAGTGATGATGACATATTTGTATCAGTTCAATCAGTTGTCTTATGTTAAATTGATTGTACTAAACCTAAACCTAAACTATTTGGTTATTTTTTATCCAGTTTAAAATAAAAATACTTTAAAACGCCAATTCGACAATTTCCAATGAAATTTTAAATACTAGCTAATTTTATCAATAATTTTATTAAAACATTTTAAGATTACTTTGAAAATAGAAGCATGTTCTGGAAATGAAAAAATATTTATTTTAAATATAAAAATGGACAAATAAAATAAAAATAGTAAACAAGTTAAAATATATTATATTAATGTAATTTTAAACGACTGAGATACTTTTATTGCCACCACAATATTAGAACATCGGGGGGCAACCTCTTCTTCGTCCTCATTTTTTCTAAATCATTTAACATGTTCAGAAAGATGTTAAGTCCATTTTTAATAACAATAAAGCTTGTAAAAACTCTCAACACTACGTAATTAATCGTAACTTTAGGTTAAAAGGGTTAAAAAAATAAGGTTATCCTTCATGAAAATACCTTTGACAGTAACCTAATCTCTCGCGACTTTAAAAGTCTCCACTACTTTACGAGAGACATTTAATGTCACTTCAACGTTGCCAGTTTGCAAGCGACATTTTTTGTCATTGTCACTAGTGACATTTTCCAGGATCGGGCCCCTGAAGAAATAACCTTAAATAGTTGTTTATAACTCAGAAAAAAATTCATTAAAAACAAATTGTAGGCAATTTAATTATTATCTAATAACATTGCTTTCTTTAAAAATTTTGATAAAGTTGATAGTTTTTAAGATAAATGATAAATAATGATTCAAGACACAGAGAGGCCGACGCAACGCATGAGTCAGAGAGAGACAGCGATACTTAAAGGTAAGCGATGCATACTTGTGAGAGCGCCAAATTAACAATTAAAAAAAAGATATAAACAATGAAATTTTTTTAAATCTCTATTAACAATATTATTAACTATTGTAAAGACAATTAAAAAAAAATATTACTTTCACATTATCTTTTTTTTAAATATATTTTTCATGGGTCGAAAGTACCCAAATTTGAGATTTTTTGAATTTTAAAAAATTCATATCTTTAAAAATATTAACTTTATCGTGAAAAGTTATAGGACCTTTTTTATTGGTACTTCAATAAAGAATATCCGTTTGAAAAATAACAATTTCTTGTAATTGTTTAAACAATTTCGGTTTAAACAATATGGCACCGGGTTGCGCCATGGCAACATGCATTTATATCATTAGGAGGACAATTTGAAGAGGATCACATAAAAAAATTGAGGTGGAATAGTTTTCGGTACTCATGCGCCGATTCCTCCTGGACTAAACGCTCACAACGCATTGATGACAGGTACACATTGTAACTGCCAGTGTAGCTCAGACAGAGCTCACTGCTGTCTCAATAGTCGCCGAAAGAGATCACCAAAAGAAAAATCACATCAGGTCTAGCATTAGTACGTCACATGGTCCTTATCAAAGCCTGCAACATTAACGTGGTTACTCTAGGCTGGATAAAAAGTCATGGACTTTCAAAAGACAACCGCATAGCTAAGTCTTTAGTTAGGAAAGTTGCCTCCAAAATGATTTTGGGACCTAGCAGTCTCATCAACAGCGGTTAATCTAGTAAAAGAACCCTACCTTGACAAATTTAAGGGCAGATCGGACGAAGACAAAGGTTGCAGATTATCCAAGGAACCTCTGAAGTATCCGAATTGCAGAGACGCGAGCATGACCAAAAAGGACCCGAGTGTGGCTACAGACATCCTTACTGGCCATTGTCACCTACGAAAACATCTGAACAGGTTGGGTTTGTCTGACACTCCATTAGGTAGAGGATGGGAACAAGAAAACAAGACTGGCGGCTTTATTACCTACTTTAAACAGGTAGGTTGGTTAACGAGCTAATAGGTAGGCTCAATCTCAGAAGGACGCACATTTGGCCAAATGGGGCCTAAGTGCAACCCACCCTTCAAGAATTATAGATACAGATAGAATTCGGGAAAGTGGATAAGCTCCAAATGCCCGCCTTCTATTGATATAATATTCAAAATATGGTTGAAAAGGGATGCGTTGGCTGGTACATACAGAAGGCTAGTAAGATACCAGGATGCAGGGCAGAGCGTTGCCAGAACCAGTATCGAAGAGATAAAAAACAATCCGGTACTGGGCATGGTACAATGAAACCTAAATACAAATACAATAAGTCGACTACTGACTGGATACAATCGCTTTAATGGGCATCGGAAAACAATAGGGTATTTGACAGTAAGACAAATATTAGGAGATTTTTTAGTTATATTATAGTTTTTGCAATGAAAATCTTGAATATCAATATCATCGATAGAATTAATTTCGTTAAATTAATATTTTTAAGAAACACCTATCAGAGCACGAGACGTAATTGAGTGCGAAACAAAACAAACTTTGAAACTTTTTCAGACGTCCTAACCTCATAACCTTCAAGTTTTATATATTATGTCTTAGAACAAAAAGAAACAGGAAGGAGTCTGTCATATATTAACTTTAAGGAAAATTTGCGACGGAAGTCGGCCATTTTGAAGCTCCTTGTATGACTCATTTTTTATGTTTACAGTATGCTGTCAAAGCAATTTTTGCATATAATTGTCAAAAATTAGCACATAGGCGTATCATTCGGTTCTTATAAATACTAAATTATTTAAAAAACTAATTATATTTACACTCTTGATTGGTTGAAATTTATTAAAAATAAAAATCCTGATATAATTTTTATTTTTTTTTCGGTACGTCAATGTAAACGGAAATTAAAATTGACAATTGCCCGCCATATGCAAGCTCCTTTCTGGACTCAAGGTCATTTTGCATATACTCCTTCCTGTTTCTTTTTGTTCTAAGTATTATGTAGTAACTTAACCTAACCTTAGAACAAAAAGAAACAGGAAGGAGTCTGTCATATATTAACTTTAAGGAAAATTTGCGACGGAAGTCGGCCATCTTGAAGCTCCTTTTATGACTAATTGTTTTTGTTTACATTGTACTGTCAAAGCAATATATGCATATAAATGTCAAAAATGAGCGCATAGGCGTATCACTCGGTTCTTATAAATACTAAATTATTTAGAAAACTAATTTTATTCACACACTTGATTGGTTGAAATTTATTAAAAATAAAAACCCTTATATAATTTTTATTTTTTTGCGGTACGTCAATGGAAACGGAAATTAAAATTGACAATTGGCCGCCATATGCAAGCTCCTTTCTGGACTCAAGGTCATTTTGCATATACTCCTTCCTGTATCTTTTTGTTCTAAGAACCTAACCTAATCATTAGCGGAAATTTTTTCCGATAGTTGGCGCTGCAGTATGTCAGTGGAATGGGGAAAACAATAATATCAACCATTTGATTCAATATTAATTCAACTACTTCTGTTTTTAATTTGTGTGGTAAAGATCGTTAGTGAAAGATGGTACGTGTGTTGATTTATTTATTCTAAAACACAGCTCACAAATAACAGGTAAACAAAAGGAAAATGGGTTTGTTTTCCCCAATCTATCTTTACTCGTTTTAGCCAATAACACACAAACAGCTGTTATTTTGAAGACTTTGAGGTCATTTCAGACTCTATGACAGTTTGACGCATTTTAATAAGTCAATGTCAAAGTTACTATAAAAATGTAAAATAAAATATGATAAACATTGTTTTTAAGTCAGATAGTCATATTTCGAATAAAGTAGACCATAAAGCAAGTACTGAAATTATTATAATTGTTACGTGTCTAAAATTAAATTGGTAACATTGCAAAAAAATCAAAGAACGAAGATTTCGTCCATCCGAAGTTGCGAGTTTAAAGTTCCAAACATGCTTGCTACACTTCCGCTAAAGACAGACGTTGAAACAAAATATGTTTTGCGCGTTTATCTCCAGATTCCGTTATAAGGTTTTTCCCTAATATGTTTAGGAACTAGTTTGATTCCTTACAAGATGGGCCCAGTGTTTCATATGCTAGTCCAACAAAGATTAAGTAGTCGGATTTGATGCTTTTATATTTGTCGTGTTTGCGTTTGCAAGCCGACTCGGCTGCAGCACCAGCTTTCAGAGTAACATCCCAAACTAATCGTTTTTCTTTACTCCAAGGGGCTAAGGTAGGGCCATCGGGTCTTTTCCCATCATCTCGAGCTAGACCTAGGGGCTCCAAAACTGAAGCTGTTTTAGGAAAGTGTTCTTTAAATTATTAAATTCAGCTCATTATGGCGCTAATATTTTCCTGGGTTCTTCTTACATGTTAAACTGTGATAGCCGCATTCGTCAACTTGGGATTTACAGCGGTATTCATGTGGTTGGAAAATTTTACATCCTAGTCGAAATCCTATACACGTCTGGAAAGTTTGGTTATCGAGGAAAGTACCGATATTTGGCGATGGTATGGCGTGTAACCAAGCGCTAGAAATGGTGGAAGAAGGCGTGTAACCAAGCGCTAGAAATGGTGGAAGAAGGCGTGGTTGGTACTGCAAATTTGTAGGAATGATTTCGCTTTCGAGTATGCGAGCAACATTGATGTTATCCCATAGCTTTTGTGAGGCAAGGCCAGAAGATCAGTTGGTGTAAATTGCGTCCCATGTTTCGAGAGCTTTAGATAAATGGCAGACACTGATCTCATCAACAAAAATATTTAAATCCTCTTCTTGACCAATTGACACAGATCAAAGTGTATTATAAATTACTATCGCTCACCTTAATATCTTAAATAAAACTAAAAAACTATCAATACTTTTATCCTAACAACAATAGATAAAATAAACATAAACAAAAAATAAGTAGGAATATAAATAGGAAAATAAAAAAAAACGTTCATGGTATTAGAACATATTTGACAGAAATAAAAAATTTCAAAATAAACCTTCATCATCAGAAGGACAAATTTTCGAAGATTGAAGCTTATTTGGATAGTATAGTTTACCTGGTAGTTTTAAAAACGCTTCTGTACTATTCGAAGAAGATTCTTGGCAATATTTATAAAAACATATATCTGGCTAAATTTCCAGATATATGTTCTTTTTATTACAAAACAATCCGAAAAACTAGCTATTCAAAACTACAAAAAACAAAGCATGAAATTTGGAAAAATTAAAATCCACTAAAAATATACCTGTTTTATTTTCAAATACTTGATAGAAATAGAGTAAATCTTGGCAACATCGTAACATCATTTGAAGTTTTAACCAGATGGGCCAACAAGAGGTTTTAACAAAATTAATTAGAAAACGAGTTTCCAAATCGTAATTTTAAATTTTTTATGTTTTAAATTATCTTAAGAATGTTTATTTACCCTATTAGACTGACGGAGAGGATGAAACGCTCGATGGACTAAGGATCAATAAATTTGGTCTACATCTTTCAGATAGCAGTGATAGCATTGATAGAACACTCAGATAAAACCTAACCTAACCTAGTTTTACATATGCCAAAAAAAAGGTTTATATTCAAACTTTTAACATACAGTTCCTTTGAAACCAGTAATTTTTGTACCAAGATAGTTTGTGTTTGTGATAACCTTTTATCAAAGTTTCTACGGTTTTATAACTGATTTACTATCATTTAAATTCCTGTCCTGCTGCATTATCTTGATTAAAGGTAGTAAATCAAAACAATGTTTCTATCAATAAAAATTTTAATAGTTGGGATACAACAATAATTATAATTTAGATGTTTATAATCTACCAATCGGAGATTAGACATTTCTGATTAATCATGCAATAAAGTTAATATTTAATTCCTTATATAACAAAATGTGGTGACTAGTATTTTCCCAACATTAAAAATATTCGTCAAATTTATGAATGTCAACATTTTTGGGACAGTTTATGTATACATAGAGTTATTACCTTCACGCCCCAATTAAACTCAATATAATTTAAATAAAATTAAAATTTGTTTATATGTATTTACTAATTTTCAAGCCAAATAAGGTTAAAAATAGTAATAAACTTGACCTATCGTTTAGATAAAACAATGGATTATTTTTGTGGCTACAGTCGCGTATTATAATAATATTAGGTTAGGTCAGTTTTGAAGGTTAAATTATTTTTTATTATCTATCTGTTATAAGATAATATTATTGACATAAAAATAAATAAAGTAAATGAAATACCTTGAAATAGAATAATGCCGTTTGTTTGTAAATTCTCTACAATCCAGTGGCGTTACTAAGACAAAATTCAAAAACAATAAATTTTATACCTAAAGAAAGTTATTAAAATGTAGAATAATAATATATTATTCGAGATATTATTCAATAATATGATAATAATAATATATTATTCAATGAGCGTATAATGATGGCTATTATTCACAAGGTGAAGTTTACCTAAATTACCGAGTGAATAATAGCTATTACACTCGAGTAGAATACTATACTAATGTTTTTGTGACTTATTTGAATTAAGTGTACAATGATTCGTTTAGTTTTATTTGATTTTTAACACAAGTTAAAAAAAAAATATTAAAATACTGATAAATTTACGCACATGAACAATAACGTTGACAGGTTTGAGTTAAATTTGATTGTTTCTTAAGCTATTTCGGTTTGTAAAATGTTTCAGACTAATACATATAAAGGTGCTGATGGCCTAGTGTATATGCTCGTAGCTCACAATCGCGGGACCCCCGTGTTCGAATCGCATATAGGAACAGGATTTTTCTGCTAATTTTTATTTTAAATGTACAGAACTGAATTGAAAATATTTAGTGGTTAACACCATAAAATTTCAAAACCGATAGTTTGTAGCAAAACAATGTAATATTAAAGCTAAATCAAGGACGCCATGATTAATGAGTCATTAATCAGTACCGTGATTAATGGGTACTATAAAGGTCGAGCAAACAGACGTATTATGAGTTCATTATGTATTAGACTTATACGCAAGTACACAACGAAGAAATATTGAATACCTTTTACTCACTGTGCATGTTTCAAACCGTCGGATGTTTGAACATATATGTTGACACTTTAATTTCGTCCTGTATCAAAATTAAAAATACTAATCTGCCTAAAACGAAAGAAAAATGTAAGAAGAAGAACGTTTTAAGGGCAGATGCACGAGTTCCTTCGACATATACTTATGTGTCCAAAAACAGAAAGGCACATACCAGGTTTATTGACCTAGATTAAAGCACGCCGCGAGCATAGGTTCATATCCTATTATCATCTAAGCACCCATTTTCGATAACATACATTACAAGATATAAAATTATAGCCGGATAAGATAAGTTCTTCTTCTTCTATCTAGCATGATTAATTATGCTAGTAGGCTACTGCCTGTTCATTAAATTCGTCTTCTCCGAGCGATGAGGTCCAGCATTCTCACCGTCGTTTTGGTGGTCCAACCTGTGGACGTTTTCCTACTGGATTATTCGTGTTTGCATTTTTAAAAGTCTGCTGTCCTCCATTCTTTTTACGTTTGTTCCAATATATTCTTCTCTGTCTGACCCACCTTCCTATGTCCTGTATTGCACATTTTTGTCTGATGTCTTCACTAATTATTCTATCGTTTTTGCCTTGTATACTTCTAGGTGTCCTCATTTCTACTGATGTTATCATTTGGAGGGATCTATTTATGCCTTGGTCTTGTTTCTGCCGCATATGTTATAATAGGTCTTATTGTTGTTTTATATATTTTGACTTTGATTTCAGTATTTAGATATTTATTCTTCCAGACTATTTATTTTAGGCACCTCGAGGAGAATCTTGCTGCTTTCATTTTTGTTCCTTGACCTCGTTGAAGAGATTACCATAGCATATTATTTCTGCTCCAAGATATTTGAAGAAATTTACCTGTTCTACAATATTGCATTTTATCGGGTCTTTGAATATTACTAGGCACTTAGTCTTGTCGGTATTAATAATCATATTTAGCTCTTTAGCTTTGAAGGTTTTCTATTATTTTGTTCAATGCATGTTTATTAAATTCTATTGCCTAATTGCTTCATGAATGAGAAACTATGGAAAAAGTAGTTGATAAGAAAATAAGGTACAGGTATTAGATTATCTGGTGATCACTGACAGCGTCCAACTCAAAAACATTGTCTTGGGTACTATAGTGTTGTAATTGTAAATATAAAATGGGTAGCGCGTTTTAACCCATTTGCTTAACTGCATTTACATTGTAATAATTACAGCCGTAAAAAAACAAAAAAAACTTTGGTAGATTTGAAATTTATTACCAAAAAAGTCTATAATAATAATTTTAACTATGAACTATGCTGTCTACATCAAACACAAAATATTAAAACGCCTTACCCTTAAAATAAACACAGAAAATAATAAGCTCACTAACACCTCGAAGATACGATCAGTTAGTCCAATGCGAAGAATGAAAATAAAATAACAATATTTTCAGTTAAATGTGTAGGTATCTAGAAGGGGTATATTCGTCTTCTACGCATAGTGAGTTTACTGTTCAGGAGATAATACAACTCTAAAATATAAGCTAACTTTATAACTATATAACTTTATAAGGTTCTATCCTTGATAGAAACGTATTTAGGAGTATTTGATACCATTAAATGTTCGTGGCTTAAATTATGATGCTACTTTTCTTGGACTTCAATAGAGGGAATGAATATTTGCTTCATTAACCTGTCAAAGCTTAGTGGTCCGATTAAATAATGATGGCAGCTAAGACTTCTTTAGCTTTCGTTTCTAGGAATGCCAACGTTGGATACACTAAAAGGTAACTATTAATAGACTGAATATATTTAAGGGATATATCTTGCACATAGCCACCCCTGTATGTTCTACGGCGAGACAATTAATATTCAGAATACTAAACAGTTAGTTCAACAGGTTAGATGAAAACTGAATTTAACAGTATTGTAACAGCATTTGATGCTAAGTTAGCAGGCATCAGTGTACAGAAATCTGCTCGGTATTCTGTAAGTGTAAACAATTATATCTGGTAAAGTGGTTGTCTAAAAGATGGGTGGGAAAAGTTTTCTCCTTTATAGGATATTAGTTGACATACTTAAAGGACCTCTTTCTTGGAGTGATCGCATTTTACTGGGTTCTGAAATAATGTAAAAGGCGAAAATATTGTTGAAAGAACAAATATAGATCCGGTCAAACAAATATTCCAAAAAATTATCAGCTATTGTAACTTATGAAGGAGAAAACTAGACGTTAATCCACGGAACTGGAGAACTGTTAAAAAATTTGAGTGTAAAATAGAAAATTAATGAAATACTAAATAATTAATATAGGGTGAGATTTATTAAATCACAAAAATTCAAATGGTTTGAAGCCTCAAGTAGGAAAACCATAGCTTGGATGGATTGATCAAGTGCTAGCGGACCTGCGAACTATGGGAGTAACCGATTGGAATAGTCAATAAAGTACCTTGTTACATGAAGAAAGATTGAAGAAGAGGCCACGGCTCACAATGAACTGTAGTGCCTTTTAGAAGTTGAGTGGAAGGTCATTAGTTTCAGTCTGACTATTGGAGGGGTTCGATCTCAAAGGTTCGAGAGAGATCCTTGGTCAAATATTTTGAACTGTGTTGAGGTAATGATTGACTGAGTTTTTAGAATATTAGATCAAACCTAAAAAATTTTTTAAGTACTATTATGTATTAATATCTAATAATTATCTACATCCTCTGCTGGATATCCCAACATTGATAAGATTAAAGAAGCTGGGGAATTTTTTATCACACATATTCCTACTTTATTCTATTAAAATGACAAATATTGTAGTCCAAATATTCAGATGCATTTTTACAAACACTTATTCATTGGGGTCGTTAAGGTAAAAGTGGGGGACCTTCAGTGGCGGAGATTATTTTATAAATGCTAAGTAATTTAATAATTGGTTCTAGTACACTAAATATTTTTATAATTAATTTAAAATACCAAGTATATTAAAAAAATGTATTGTTAATTTAAAAAATATATTTTCAATACTTACTATTTAGTTATTGTAATAAATATAAATTATCCACAAAATTATAATGTTATCCAACTAAATAAAACACTTTAAACTAAATTCTACGTTAAAAAATTACCATTTTCAGTGTCGTTTTAATTCAAATATCATAAAAAAAACCGTTTCACTATATTCAAAATAAATAGCCGATTTCCTTCTCTCGCGTGCGCTTGGTACTAGTAGCTGGTAGTAGTGATCGAAGCGGGAGAGGGCCCAAAATATGTTGGAAGCCGAAAAATGGGGGAAGAACTGTGTCAGAAACGAGAAACGATTAGATGTAGAGATGGGAATTCTTATTTCCTTCAAAAATATAAACAAACTGACTAAAAAATAACAACTTTGCTTATTTTAACGTAGATACTTTTTATGAAAAGCCATTTCCTCATTAACCCCTTTAGACCGAAAAGAGATGAGCATCACCATTTCCTTGAAAAACATAAACAAACTCACTGGCTACAAAACAACAACTCTTCTTATTCTAATGAAGACCTTTTTTATGAACTGCCACTTCCTTATTAACTGGCTTTTTTTTAAATTATTCTTAACACTTATTGATGCAAAATGTAAAAGGTGTTTATTCTAGGCGACGTAAAATTCTGCAATAAATGCAAACCGGTATGGATTAGCACTAAGAAAAATAAGAACTAATTGGTTGAGAACAATATAACAACTTTATATTTACAATTAATATTAAAAGTTAGTATGTAATTATTAATACTAATTACATTTCTTGTCCCTTGTCAATTTTTCACTTGTTTTTACTTATATTGTCCTCTTTAGATATACTTGCAAGTGTAATTTGAGTATTTTAAGTCGACAGGATCAATTTTATATTTATTTTTACGTTAAGGTACCTATATTTATTATTTTTTTGTTAATATATACGCATAAACATAACTATTTTTTAAAGCCTGCCTCCATGTTAGGCTGAAACTAGTCGCCATTTTTTTTGTCAATTTTAATTTTAACAAAATTCTGTGACTTAATTTGGGTTTTTTATTTGGTATAAAATGTTTATCAGTACGCTGTGGTACAATGAAAGATGTCTGCAATTATTGCATTAGAGCAATAAATAACCACTTTACAATGCACAACACCACAAAAATTTAAATCTATAACAGTAAATTCATAATTATTTGAAATTTATTGTATTAACCTTTACTTTGTGGAAGTCCATCTTACTAAGAACATTAAAAATACACATTTTTAACAAAACTTCCACTTTATATTCAAAAAGTTAAGTATTGTTAAGACAACATCAGGTAGCTCTTAAAAACCAGAATGTAACTTCAATATGTCAATCTGAAGATGCTAGTTTTTAGCGACATAGCTGTCATTGAGTTAAATAAGAAATATTTTGAATAAAAAGTTTTTTTTTAATGTCTTTGTCCTTAGTAATGATTATTTCTTGATTTGCAATAGTAAAAAGGAAAACTACTTTTCAAATACTCTGAGAATTGTGATTAATGGTTTTTCCTAGCTAAATTTTCAGCCTAGCCTCTAATGTCAGGAGATCTGGGATAAAAACTTATGAGTTTTAAGATTATCACTCGAGATTACCAGGGGAAAATCAGGATACTCGTCTCTGGCGCTAATCACCGGAGAAACCTCAGTATTTCTTTACTTAACTAATAGGACAAACATAATAGCACAGGAAATGAGATGATTTGAAGGTTGAAGTGTCAAATGATACCAGTAAGGTCTCAAAACTATCTTTATTTGTAATAATAATAGTAATAATGTTTTTCAAAGAGCAATTAGACTACTTAAAATGCACTGTTATAAAATAAGATCTATTCGAAAACAGTAGAACTTGAGTATATTGTAAACTAACGGATGATCTATATAAACTATATTAAAAATTTTAAAAGTAACTTTTATTGGTGATTTAAATTTGACAGTTCACAATAAAAAGGTAAATGATGCCTATTATTACATTTAGGTACGCTAGGGTTTATCTTACTTAGAATTTCAGAACGGATACTTCTACTATTCTACGAAGAGCTAAGCTTTCAAACTTGGAATTATCTAACAGAAATAGGACTGACAAAATATGATCAGACTGAAAAAGAGTCCAAGCTAAATTATTTTCTTGATTAATATAGTGTGATCATTTCTACCAAACGCTTTTGAAAAATTCGTACATATAACATTCATCTGACCACCTGCATATACAGTTTCAGATAACGTTTAAATTATTGAAAATAAATTGGTTAGATTTATTGTACCAACCCTAACTCTGTGGAAAGCCATCTTACTAAGCTCTTTCGCTACAATGAGCAGTTGTCATTGTATTCTAAAAGCTATTTTTTTAATTAATCGTGGAAGTTAAGTTCAACCGATTATATGGCTTGCCGTTTTGGTATTTAATAATAACATTTAAAAAGCAAGAATAAAAAATAATCTTTAGTTTCAAAATTTTAATTTCGTAATTATTTTTTTAAAGAATTAAAATTATGTAATTCACAATTTTAATACACGTATTTCCATGTAAATAGGTACAATCTAAATACACATATTAACTAAAGGGCGGGTCCATATCAATAAAAATTTGTTGAGAAGAAAGACGAGAACTTTAGAAAAACGATATCAGTCAAAGAGAAATTAGTGGTAACTTTCCCGACAATACACAAGAATTAATTTTATATGTTAAATTATTTAACCTAAACTTTGGAAATATTTATCTTTAAATTCAATGCACAAAACAAATTTCTATTGATATGGACTCGGCTTAATACTAACATAAATAATCAAAGTTGATATTAATCTTTTAATAGATTTTCTTTAATTTACCTATTCATTTAAAAGAAACAATCGATTAAAGCCTCCTGAGATAAAAGAGCTCATGCTCAGAAGGAATATTTTATACAACAAAATTAATTTTAAGATATACACTATAATAGATTCTCATCTAAAAACTTTGGAAAAATTAATATAAGGCGATAGTCAGCAAATTGTGATCGATCACCAGATTTAAATACTGGAACAATTTTACCACCTTTCGAAATATCTGAGAAAAAACATGATTACAAAGCTGGCAAAAAATATGGTGTTATCGCATTTATTTTGTTTTTTAATATTATACCGGTGATTAATTTTTATCGATAAAATTACTAACAATTATGATTTCATCAAAAAAAGTTTGATTATCATAAAATATTGATGGCACAAAAACACTTTCAATAAATTCATTATATTTTATTAACCGTATTTCTCGACATATTGCACCTTTGGTGGCTTTCGATTTTCAGTAACGGTTCCAAAAAAATTGGTTCCCACCTCTGAGGTAGCTTCTTTATCTTTTATAGGATATTGTTGTAACGAATGCATTAAGTACTATCAACGACAACACGACTTGGTGTATATGCCACAATCGCCGATTACAAGTAGAAAAAATGCAAACTATGCAGGTTAAATTTGGTCATCAGACAATGGATATTTATCATTCAAGCGTATCGGTAATTATATTCTATGGCTTAAAAAATTATGTTAATGAACTCGGGTGTGCATAGAGAAAATGCACGTAGTGACTATAAAGTGAAACATCGCAGCGGATACTTTTGGTAGTAGAGAGCAATTTTTATATCCTGAATTGTTTCTTTTGGTTAATATTTTTTTATGGTTAATCCTCAGTTCTGTACTGGGTGGCCGACTGGCATCCGGAATTCTTTATAATACATGACAGTTTTTATACCTATAAATTAAAATTTAAAAAATATATAGAAAAACAAGATGCAAGAGGTTACTAGCCCAAATTTGGCTTTTTAATTTATTTTTTCTTGAACAGAATCGCCTAACTATAATAGCGCATTCCATTGGGAAAAAAAGTTTGACACTGGGGTCAAAACTGACACTGGTTGGGCGCAGCGTCAATAGATTGTGCATATTTGGCCCTGAGGGTTTTGTTAAAAGTTTAATGTTGACGTTAATTTTGATTTACAATTACACCCTCTAATTTAATAAACATAGGCTACTTTGTCCATTTATTTATCGTTTTCTGTGTCTATTGGAAAATACGTTCTTTCTCTCAACAAAGGGAAATAAATGATGAAACAAGCAATACTTCCTGTTCTTTATTTTTATTTAAATTTTCTTTCGGAGTAATAAAATAATTAAAATCATAAAAACACAGATCAGGGAAAATATACAAATCTACTCTACCCGCTCTAGAAAGTTGTGGCGCACGACCACGAGAACTTTTTGCACTCAGAGCAGAAAGTGTTGCACTGACGTCCTACTGGATTAAACGAACCTGCACTACATTTTCCAATGGTTTGTAGTCTATTCGTGACAAGATGGTAGAAAATGCTATTAAGTTAAGTGCGAATTAAACCCACCCTTTTCATATCAGCAACTAAATTCATCTGATGGTGTGAAATACTTCTTACCCAAAAAAGGCTCTCTTAATCCAACATTACTCAGAAGGAATTATATTGAACATGGTTAAATGAGCTGGGAACATGCCATAATTAGTTTTCAAGCGCGTAATTGTGGAGGACTTTTTTGACATTGGATACTTCCAGTCTTCTAATGTGAAAATAGGGTCATATATTTAATTGTGGACAGAATCTTTAGCAATCCCGTATACTTTTAGATGTTTCGCTAAAAACTATTGAAGTTACATTTTGTTTGTTTGTAGCTAGGTATGTTGATTAAGTAGTATTAAGGCTAGACCAAGTATGGAAGTAATAAGACATAACAATATTATAGCCTAGATTTTTTTAGCCCTAAGGGATTATCCTGGATATATTTCCCTCTAAGATCAGTATAACTGTGCAGTGATATAGAAAAACCATGAAAAAACTATATCATGCTGATATTTACAATAACTCTTGGAAGTGCTCCACTATGATAAGACGTAATTGTAACACAAATATATTAGGTTATTGTAAATATCAGCATGATATGGGTTTTTCATGTTTTTTCTATATCATTGCACAGTTATACTGATCTTAGAAGGAAAAAATCCAGGATAATCGCCAAGGGCTAATAAAATCTAGGCTTTTATATTATTATGTCTTATTACTTCCATATTTGCCCAACCTTAATACTACTTAATCAACATCAGGTACCTAGCTACAAACAAACAAAATGGAACTTCAGTATCTCAATCCGACGACGCCAGTTTTTAGCTAAACAGCTTTAATTGGATTTAAAAACCTATTTTTGGAATAAAAAGTTCTATTTTTAATATTTCAGTTAGAATATTTAGTTTCTAAGACAGCCTTTGCAAGTGGAGATGAATAATAAGCAAGCCTAGGATGTTATTAAGTCCTAAAAAAACTGGATTGTCTATCAACATGGATTTTATGTTTATAAGAAGAGGGGAAAAAGGCTAAAAAGCTAAAAAAGGTTATTAAATACACACGTGGGAAGTCTAGGGATAATTTTAAAACCATTATTAATTAGATAGAATTAATTACTGTATCGATTAAATGTATAATTAAATATTAAATGTGTAATGATAAATATACCTAAAAAAGTTGATAAAAGTAACACAGTTCTGTGACATGGAAAAAGTAAAAATGCAACGTTGTATAAATTTAAAATAAATTTCTAATTTGATCATTCTCATAGAGATATTGTCTAGTGCCAACATATCAATTATTGCGTTTTATCATGGAATGGAGACATTTAATGTTAGACGAAATGAAACGATCTGTAGGTCTTTTTGAAGGTGGCATGCGGCCAAACTCAAGTTATTAAGCGGATGGTAGTTTATCAAAGCGTTATCAGTAGATTATGGAATCGTTTTAGAGAAACTGATAGTACAGCCGAGCAACGTTCAGGAGACAACCAACAATAACTGCTTCTGAGTTAGTTACCAGTTTACAAAAAACGCGTAACTTATCTATTGGTCGAGATACATTACGAAATCGTCTTCATGAAGCCAAGTTGTTCTGAGATGTCCACCTCTGTATATAGAGGTAATCGTGCTTCGAGACTGGAATGGTGTCAAGAATTGCAGAATTGGGCTACAGTTCTGTTCACTGACAAGTCTTGGTTTGAATTTCACCCAGATTCTAGCCAAACAAGAGTGTGGCGACGATCTGGAAATGTGGAACGACTAAGACATGTTCAGAAAGTGAGCAAATACAGAGGTGGCACATAGAATGGGGTGGAATAATTATAGGAGGAAAATTTTCCTAATTCGTTCCTATCTGTATTTAGATGCCATTATTTATCCCATTTGCAACCGCAGTTGATGAAAACTTTCTCTTAATGCAGATTATACCCGTCCACATACTGCACGTATTGTGACTAACTGGTTGGTAAGCGAGGGAATTGAAGTTTTATCATGGCCAACATAATGCTTGAAACATAGAATCACTCCAAATAGGGGTAACATTTATGGACTGGCTTCTGAGAGCAGAGTACCTCAAAGTGATAATAATTTTATTATGTCTATTAATCAAAGATGTACAGCAGTAAAAAGCCAACGTGGAAATCACACTTTGTATTAATTTTGATTTTTCACTTAGATCTTAAAATTGGTTATATTGAATTATTTTTTATTATAAATAGATTTCATGTTTTTTAAAGATTTAAATATTTTAGTATATGTTAAGAATAAACATTAGTTAATATTAAGCAAATATTATTTTTCCCTAAATTAACTCAATAAAAACTGACTTTTCCTAGAACTATTAATTAATTTAAAAATTAATATTTATTGTGGGTAAATGCAATAAAGTGTAAAATCTGCAAATCTGTTTATCATGGCAACGTATAAGGATAAAAGGAAAAAAGGGCGGCATCCAAACTTGGGTTCAACGGCACACCAAAATAATGTAAAAGCAACAGCAGAAATTAATAAAATCTTGACAAGGTGAAATAAATTAGCGGTAAAGTGTTTCATTGTTGAGATGTTCTACTTTTAAAAAAATGTTCACATTTATAATTATTTTTGTCAACCACTAATTTAAATATTTTTAATAAAAAAGAGGATGAGAAATTGTAGAGATTAAAGGATCCGAAAGTAGAAAAAATTGATAGTCATTTGAACTTAAAAAAAGAAAAGAAAAGGAAAATGTGAAAATAAAAAAAAGACAACAGGAGATAAAGAAAAGGTAAATTAAACCTGAGAAAAATTAGTTAAGAACTTTAACTTTAAAAATTGCAGAAAACACCAAATTTATATGAATAATTATAAAATTTAAATGAGAAAACATTTCTTACTAAAACAATGTATATGTAATTGTTTTACTGTGATCTAAAGAATAATTTATTATTTCCTCCACACATTAATTTTAATAAAGCTGTAGTTCACATTTTATAGATGTTAGGAATATAAGGAGCTCATTGTTTAGTATAGTTAGTTAGTAAACAGAAATTGTGATAATGAATCTTACAGAATAGTTATTTTAATTTTAGTATTTATTCATCTGGAAGATGTTCAATCAAATTTAGGATACAAAATCTCAGAGTAACTAATAAAGATAGAATTAAAATATAGTATTATTTACTAAATCGAAATAAGTTTATTGTGAAATCAATGCGCGTTGCCAGATAAAAATATTTCTAGAATTGTTAAATATTTATAGTTATGTAGAAGTATTTTTTTTTGTTCAAAGATATGGGAATTCGTTTATATATTAATATATTATGTATACAATGTGTCTTAGAATAACTGTTCCTAATTTTCAGAAATGATGAAGGGCACTTTAATAAACATTTTTTATCAATTTGTTTCGGAAAATATCTTCGTGTCAATGAAAATTAGACGTATTTAAAAACAAGCTCAGTTTTTACAACAGTAAATATTTTACTTAATTACTTACTAAATTAAAAAAAATCAGAGAAAAAAGTTGAATTTGCCGAATGGTACATGAATAAAATTAACGAAGAACCAAGGTTACCCCGGAATTTATTATGGGCAGACGATGCATTTTAATATAGGTACACAACAGTCACATTTTGAGCGAAGAGAATCTTCACGCGGTTCACAGATTACAATCAGTTTATGTAGTTGTACTATACTTGCTGCCTGCACGGCTAGATTGTCATGCGTCATGATACAACAAATTTAAAAGGTATGATATTGCTCATATGTCGAAATAGCTGTGACGTAGTTCAGAGAGTAAACACTGGTAAATGTGCATAGGTTGTATACGCATTTTTACCATTTTTAGCAGAATTTTTCTGGTTTGTAGGCATTGTAAGAAATAAATAATCTCTTATATTCGAAACTATATTTTATTGTCTCTACAAAAACTAATAATCTAACATTCTCGTATATTATTTAGTATTCAGCTCGTTTCTATTCAACGTCTTGTTGATAACTAAACTACCTGACCACTTCAACCCTCGTTGTCCTTCCCTTTTTTCGATACCCAGCTTGTGTTTGTTTTTATCTAACACATAACGCTCGTTTTGAGGTTCCTCTGACGAACCTTGCATATAGGGTGGTTCCAAATATATCTTACACTCGGCCATCCTGTGCTAGAGGTCTGTCCCCAGACCAGTCGCTGCTGAAAATAGCATTATCTGCCCGTGTGCAATTCTCTTTTATCAAATAATGTGCGTGTGACAATATCTGTCCTTCGCGATCAACTGATTCATGAGAACATCCATAAAGAATAATAGCATTATCTGCCCTTAAAGGATTATTTTATAACAACGAATATCTTAAACGTGACAATATCTGTCCTTATAAAATCGAATGTGTGGGTTTCAACTCCCTTTAGCGTATAAGAATTGCTTTATGTGACAATATCTGTCCGTAGTAATAGCAAAATATGCTCTAACGATAAATGAGGCTCCTTATCATTTGACATTATCTGTCCGTTTCATTTTTGCCTCCATCTGAGTAATTACTGACAATATCTGTCTCAATATTATACAAAGACGACAGACAAACAGGAAAATGAATTAACGTAATAATACAATGTTTTTATTTGACAATATCTGTCCCAATATACGTAAAGACAACTATAAAAATAAAAATATAATAACGTAACAATGCTTTGATTTGACAATATCTGTCCCAATATACGTAAAGACAACTACAAAAATAAAAATATAATAACGTAACAATGCTTTGATTTGACAATATCTGTCCCAATATACGTAAAGACAACTACAAAAATAAAAATATAATAACGTACCAATGCTTTGATTTGACAATATCTGTCCCAATATACGTAAAGACAACTACAAAAATAAAAATATAATAACGTAACAATGCTTTGATTTGACAATATCTGTCCCAATATACGTAAAGACAACTACAAAAATAAAAATATAATAACGTACCAATGCTTTGATTTGACAATATCTGTCCCAATATACGTAAAGACAACTACAAAAATAAAAATATAATAACGTAACAATGCTTTGATTTGACAATATCTGTCCCAATATACGTAAAGACAACTACAAAAATAAAAATATAATAACGTAACAATGCTTTGATTTGACAATATCTGTCCCAATATACGTAAAGACAACTTCAAAAAGGAAAATATAATAACGTAACATAATATAACCTAGTAACTTGACATTCTATGTCCGTAACAAAGTAAAACGTATCTTTTTTTTTTATGACTCTTGGAAAGTTATCCACTTTTTCATGTGATCGACCGACACCACCGTTTTCGCACGACGATGCCCTTCTCGTAAATCTTCTACCTCATATCGATCATTAATTAATTTTTTTGAAACCCGAAAGGGACCTTTAAATTTCGGGTGAAGTTTATGTGAACTTCCTGTTGGAGCTTGACTTGTTATTCTTATCATGACCAATTCGTTATCATTGAAGATACTGCATTCTTTTCTTTTCTTATCGTAACGTTCTTTCTGCAACTTTTGATCTTTTGTTATATACTTGGAAATATCATTCCTCAGTGCATTAAGATCAAGCCTTTTTAGGTCAATATCTAACTCATTCCAAAGTAATCCTTCTGCATACGCTTTACTACATCCAATTAAAGCTTCCATGGGGGTTGTATTTATACCTTTATTCTTGACTGTGTTTAAGGCTATTTGGACCTGTTTTATGTACCTGTCCCACTTCCTTGGGTCCTTTCCAGCTACTGTAGTTGACAATGAACTAACAATAGTCTTATTATATCTTTCGCATTGTCCATTAGCTCTAGGTGTTGCCACTGCATTTAATATATGTTTAATTCCATAGTTTTCGCAAAATAATTTAAACGCTCGGGAAGTGAAAGCAGTACCTCTATCACTAATAATTCTGTTGGGTACTCCGAATAAAGTAATCAAATCTTGAAGAATTTTTGTTACGTGACGCGTCTTTTGATTTTTTTACTGGCTCGATGATTGTAAATTTCGTGAAGGCATCAACAATTACTAGAATGAATTTGTTTTTAACTGAGCTGGTTTCGAAAGGCCCTACATGGTCTATGTGAATAGTATGAAAGGGCACTGGGACTTTCTCAATGGGATGTAGTTTTCCTTGAGCCGTTGATGTTTTGTTCTTGTAGTAAGCACAGTTTAGACAGGCATTCACGTATTTAGTTACAAACTTTCTCATACCTGCAAACTAGTGATGAGCAAATGCAAGACCAAGACCAAGACCGAGTTAGTCTTGGTCTTGGTCTTGGTCTTGCATACAAGGTCTTGGTCTTGGTCTTGCAGTCAAATAAGCAGTCTTGGTCTTGGTCTTGTTCTTGCAGGGTCCAGTCTTGGTCTTGGTCTTGGTCTTGCACCAAGACTCTTGCAAGTCTTGCACTTTTTTTTAGATTTACTGGGGTCCATTTTTACAAAAAAAAAAGGAAAAATAGTTTTTAAAATCATTACAAGTAAAGAAAGGGATAGTATTTTTCACTATAAAAATTTTGTTTTCTTTATATTACATTGTAGCGATAAATCAAGTATGAACTAGTTATTATCCTAACAAGTGCGGAAAAGTTAATTTGCGCAAGAGTTAGGATCAATATTTTTTTTAAAAGCAAAATCACCTCGAAAATTACTTAGATACTTGAAAAGATGCGATTGTGACAATTAAATCTTCCATAGTGTCAATAAATACACGACTGTAGCTATAGCAACCCTACTTAAACAGGTGAGTTTGTTGTTGCTTTGAGTAAGGTTTACAGGGGTGATTTAATAAATTATGATTTTTTTAAAAACAAACATTTTAAAAATCCCTATTTTCATGTAAAATTATCTTAATTTTTTTACTATAATTGTATGTAGTCCAACAAGATAAAGATAATAATACAATAATTTGTCAAAAAGGTTATCGGAAAACATCTCTAATTAATAAAAAAAATGCGTGCGGGAAAAAGATATTGTCTGAATTAAAATGGTGTTTTACGCATGCTTGTAGAAATTTTATTTTATTTTTTATTCATTTTGACAATTTTTTTAGAATATAGTTTTATAATGTGTCAATAATAATAATATATAGAATCAGACGTGAAATCTAACATTTAATAATTTTATTTATGAGTTTAGAAATATATTTGATTATTAGTCACTGAATTTTGCGTCTCTCTATAAAAAATTATTCTTTGCAGGCCTATTAGCTGGGATTTGAAATAAACTAAAACTATGTTTGGTGTTGATGAATAAAAACAATAGTTAGAATACATTACCAATAATAGAACTTATGTCAATATTTTAGAAAGATATATTTTAACAACAACTAAATACTAAGTTTTCACAACTGTACATATAGTACCTACTATATGTATAAATATTACAAAATATTTTTTTCTTTTGATTCAAATAATGAAAAACAAAAATAGGACAAATGCTTCGAATAGATATAGGTAAAATCTATTTTAGTTTCGTTGCCCAACAATTGATACACAGTAACCAGACAAAAATCACGTGCCATTTTTGCCAAGATAAATTTTTCATCATTTGTTTGAAGGTGACGACATACGACATATTAAGATTTCGTAGACGCCTTCAGTTTTCCGTTTCTTTTTTGCTTTTAACACAGAAACACTCTAATTATTGTCAAATAATGAAACTAATCACAAGATATAAAACAAACTATAAACACACAAAACGAGAGCAAATACAAAAATGGATTTAGGCGGTCAATAACGATAAACTCTTACTTTACATTTGTGCTCACCGATAGCGGCCATCTTGAACGGTCGTCAAATTACGGCCGCTTTATTGCGGCCCCGCTATACTTGGAAACCAAAGCTTTAGAGTTTAAAATAATCCATGGCTGCTTTATTTTTCGGTTTATATATTTAAAAGACGCAAGACCGCAAGACTCTTGCAGGCTTGGTCTTGGTCTTGCGTATATCTTGCAATGCTAAGTCTTGGTCTTGCATAAGTCTTGCACTGCTTGGTCTTGGTCTTGTTCTTGCAGCCTGAAGTTGGTCTTGGTCTTGGTCTTGGTCTTGCATTTTCTGCAAGACCAAGACCAAGACCGCAAGACCAAGACCAGTCTCGCTCATCACTACTGCAAACCAATAATTAGCTCGAATTCTATCAATTGTTTTTTTCCACTCCCATGTGACCGCTATCGTCATGACATAGCCGACATATTTGCATTCGTGCAGGTTTCGGTATAACCCATTTCCTAGATCCTTCTTCAAGTTTTCTATAAATCTTACCATCTCGTAGCTCGTATTCTTTAAAATATTGTTTACTTTCTCTGTCGTTTCGTTTTGTCTGCAATATTTGTCTTATTCTCGATATCTCTTCATCTTCCAGCTGAGCAGCTAATACCCAATCACCTTCTGTAATGTCAATCTGATAAACTGTAACTCCTTCGATTGGTAATCTACTGATAGCATCGACGTGTGTCATTTTGTGATTTGGTCTGTATTCAACTTCGAATGTAAATTCTTGTATTTCGAGCCACCATCTACTGATACGGGGTAACAAATCTTTTTTTGATAATGTTGTTCTCAAAGCATTACAATCAGTAACGACTTTGAAACTAATGCCCAATAGATAAATTCTAAAGTGTCTCAGGGACAAGACTACGGCCATAGTTTCTAGCTCGTAGGAATGATAGTGTCTTTGATCAACGGTGTTCTTTTTACTGAAATAAGCAACTACGTATTGTTTCCCATTATTGTCAAATTGAAATAGTATTCCACCTACGCCAATGGAACTAGCATCAGTGTGAAGCTCGGTTCTTAAGTTAGGATTAAATATCGCTAAGATCGGTTAAGCTGTTAGTGCTCTTTTGACATTGATAAACGCTTTTTCTTGAAGTTCTGACCAACTCCATTTCGAGTCTTTTTTAATTAAATTTGTTATAGGTGCCACCATACTTGCATAATTTTTAATAAATTTACGGAAGTATCCTGATAGTCCTAAAAATTGTCTAACCTGTTTCACATTTTTAGGTCGAGGCATACGTTCTAAGGCCTCTACCTTTCGACGACCTGGCTTTATACCTTCGCTACTTATTTCACGGCCCAGATATTCAATTTCTGTTTTAAAGAAAGCACATTTGCTTAATTTAAGTGTGAGGTGATGTTGACGAAACCTAATTAATATCCTTTCTAGATTTTCTAACCCTTCTCGAATGGAATTTGATGGAATGATTATGTCATCCATATATGGAAAAGCAATAGAATTACAGTCTTTTCCCAAGACTTTCGTTATTAAGAATTGAAAAACTGATGGTGCGTTTGAGAGCCCAAACGGCATGCGCAAAAATTCAAAATGGCCGTCTGGTGTTATAAAAGCCGTTTTTGATATAGAATTTTCGTTCATTGGGACTTGATAATAACCGGAAGCGAGATCAAGGGTTGTAAAGTACTTTTTCCCACCTAGTCGATCTAATTGGTCCTCAATAAGAGGTAGGGGGTATTTAATCTTTACCGTAACACTATTCAAACGGCGGTAGTCAATACACATGCGATAATCCCCTGTTCGCTTTTTTCACTAACGTAACTGGGCTGGCATATGGCGAATTGGACTCTCTTATTATGTTATGCTGCAGTAATTCTTTTATGATATTGCTTAAAGCTTTTTTCTCAATTTCCGGCATACGGTAAGGGTTCCTAACAATAGGTGTTTCTGAGATACATTTAATTTCCATTGAAACAGTATTAGTTTTGCCCAGGTTTCCTAGAGAACTTGATATACAATCGGAGAAACGCTTCAACAATATTTCACATGCATTCTTATGTACCACAGGAATGTTACCAAAATTGAGGTGAAACTCCAAATCGACATCAGTTACTTCTACATAATTAGCGCCAACGAGAGAATTCAAATCCGGAAGATTTCTAAAATACACAGCATTACCAGATTTAATCATCATAACATGATTCTGATCCAAGAAATCCCTACCAATAATTATATCTTGTGTTAACAAATCATCATTAAGAACTATGGCATCTACAATACAATAAACTTCCATAACTTTTATACCGAGGCGTATCGATATATTGCTTTGTACAGTGGTCCCCATAAAACTTCGGAGTGTTACACCATTTTTTATAATATTAGTTGAAACATTTAATTTACTTGCTACTGACTGTCTTATTAAGGTGTTCGAACTCCCCGTGTCAATTAAACAAACATTTTTAATGCCATTAATGAAAACTTTAAGTACGTACATATTATGCATAGGTAACTTCGCGATTTCAACAATATTTATATTTTTAGGAAAACGACACTTATTAATCTCATGTCCTAACTGATGACAATTTTTACATTCAATTCGGGGCTTTCTGCATTTTCTTGCAAGGTGACCCGGGTGGCCACAATTATAGCAAGTTGCTCGCGGCGCCGGTGACAATGATGGCTCTTCCACTTTATCGTTGAACTTATTTTGTGTCCTATTATTGGTACCGCTGATACCAGGTTTCTCGCGAAACTTCGGAGTAAAAAAATTACGGGTTTCTTGTTTAGAAACATAACCCAGCGTATTCATATAAGCATATAATGCATTAGCGCTAGTGTGCTGAGCTGAACGTACAATGCGAGCGATATGTACGTCCGTAATTCCACCGATAACAGCGTCAATCAAGAATTCATCCGGAATATGTACTTTTAAGGCCCTCAATTTTGAAAGTTTTTTAAAGCAATAATCACCTAATTTCTGTCCTACCCTTGTTTCATAATTAGCCGCGTCTTTTAATAAATTAGCAAATGGAACACACTTACGAAACTGATCCAGCACACTAATCTTAATATCTGTCCAACTGGTTTCCATCTGAATGCAAAAGTCAAACCATTTCCTTGCATTTCCCCGAAGACGGCTTGAAATTAGTCGAACAACCGAGTGATCGTCCCATTTGTATCGACTCGCCAAAGTATCAACTTTCTGAACCCACTCTTCGACCGTAATATCATCACGTGTAGGGTCAAAAATTGGCACCAAACACTCATCACCAGCGCGTACTTCGCCAACAGTTTTGTTTTTAATGTCACTAAGTTCTTTTTTTAAACGTTTCACTTCATGTTTTAAGTTTATCGACGATGACCCACTACTGCTCGAACTCGCGGAAGAACTTGAGGTAGTAGTTGAACTCGAACTACTAGTACTTTGTCGGCGGCGACGTTTTTCCTCACGTTCACGATTACGACTTTTCCGTTTTCCCATTTTTATCAATACTATTTCGAAAAGATGAAAAATAAAATAAAAAAAAAAATGTTCACAATCCCACCGCTGCTTGTAAGAAATAAATAATCTCTTATATTCGAAACTATATTTTATTGTCTCTACAAAAACTAATAATCTAACATTCTCGTATATTATTTAGTATTCAGCTCGTTTCTATTCAACGTCTTGTTGATAACTAAACTACCTGACCACTTCAACCCTCGTTGTCCTTCCCTTTTTTCGATACCCAGCTTGTGTTTGTTTTTATCTAACACATAACGCTCGTTTTGAGGTTCCTCTGACGAACCTTGCATATAGGGTGGTTCCAAATATATCTTACAGCATTGTATGCTTTGTTTTACGAGTTTATTTAATTTTTCAATATTCATTAATATGCGTTGTTCAATGTTTGGCTGTATAGTCTTTCCAATAATAATTGCTAAAAACAATTTAAAAGTGTTATACAGAGTGAGTTAGCTTATTAGGCTTCAAAGTAAAAAGAATGGCATGAAAATAACATATTTGTCCCGTTAAACATCCACTCTGTATCGTCGGAACCCAAGCTCTATCTAGACTGTTAGTTGTACAGCGCGACAACAAGTGCTGTACGCACGCGATTTGTTGACGGCTTTTAATGGTCCGCTGTATTCTGTTGCGTGCAGGGGTCTGGGATTAGTTTTTTTCGCCTTTTTTTTACAACTCATAAAGTCGATGTCTCGTGCGGTGGCAGAGAGTCCAGGTTTTTATTTGGGTCAGTTAAGTATTAACTTTAGATATATCTTTGTTACGGTAATTCATTTTTAATAATGGGTTTACGTATTGTAATTTTTGCCCATATTAATTGATAACCTTAAATTAGTTACATATATTATGGCAGCGTTTTGGAGACCTTTTGAATCAGAAAATGGAAATCCTGATCAAAATTAAAATTCAGAAGATATGATATCGCCAACAAGTGAGGTTAGTAGCGAATTTTGCAATAAAGATTTACACATTCAGTGTCAGAAGGTTATTTTAAATATGTATCAGTGTTTGAAATATGAAGATAATAAAAAATCAGATGCGGCTATAATAAAGCGAATTAATACTTTAACTAAAATTTCTATTTACACTATTTCTTGGGTTATTAAGCGCGGTGATGTTATAGATCATTCGCAGGTGCGGAAAAACAAAAAAACAAAATTTGCAAATGTTGACGATGCTACAAAAGATGTTATAAAGCGAAAGATTTATAATTTATATCAAGAAAATATTGTACTGACTTAAAAATCGTTCAAAGAAAAATTACGGGATTATCCTGATAATAATTTTAAAATCTTAGAAACTTTACTCGGTATATTATTAGAATGCGCTTTTAATTATAAGAAATTAGATAAACGAATGGTTATAAGGGAATCGCGGCGTATTGTTGTATTTAGATAAAATAAGGAAGTATCGTGAATTATAAAGGCATATAGTGTACCTAGATGAGACTTGGTTTGACACACATGATGCTGTTCAGTATGGCTGGGTAGATCAGTCTCAAAAGTGTAGTTTAAATGCGCCATGTTCAAGAGGAAAGCGTATAATAATTCTTCTGTTCTACTGTTTGCGAAAAATATTAAGCAATGTACAGCCGACTACCATGAGGATATGACTGCAGATTTATATGAAAAATGGTTTCAAGAGCAGCTTCTTCCTAACATTCCTCCAAATTCAGTAGTCGTTATGGACAATGCTTCCTATCATTCGCGGATATTAAATAAAATTCCAAATTATAGTTCAAAGAAGGCAGATATTTTAGAATTTATGAAAAATAGGAACATTAGTTCGGAAAAGGTAACGACAAAGAAAGCATTACTAAGAAGTATAAAAACGCTTAATTTAAAAAACGATTATGTGATCGACAATATTTGTAATACACACGGACATACACGCCTATGGAGACAATGTTCCGACAAAGCAAAATTGGCCGCTAGGCGGTACCCTTTGTAGCAACTTATTTTAGTTATACTATAATCGTGAAAATCAAGCAAAGAAATTTAACAATAAATGTATTATTTTACACGTTTACTAACGACGATGTTTTTAAGAATTTATGCCCAAATAACTGCTGCCATTCGGACAATTTTAATTTAAATTCGACAAGAAGTTGTGGAATATACTTGTCAGAAGATTAAAACGCATCTTCAACAAAAAATATTAAATTACCTTTCAAACAACGGAAAAAGTTGCCCGCTGATACTGTTCCAGCGTTATACCAAAAAAAGTATTGCCAAATAATGAGATCTTTCAACAAAAAGGCACAAGAGGCGAAAAAAGAAAACAAAAAGTTTGTGCAACAAATCATCAAAATAAGGCTAGTGTTATAATAAAAAATCTTTTAAAGTTATTGTATATTTTTTACTGGTTCTTAGATTTTATATGATAAGTTTTATTTCCTTATTTTCCTTCCAACTACTTTATTCCAATCAATTGGATAAATATCGTAGTTGAAATTGATATTATTGTTCTCTTTATAGCGGAAATTAATAATGATTATAAAAATAATACAAAGGAAATATCAAATCCTACTGATGTATTAATAGTATTGGGTAGATATTTGCTAGCTCAAACAAAGGTTGTTTTAAGGAATATTTTCATTTTTGCAAGGTTTTTTAATTGCCAAAGAAAAGGATCATAATTTAATAAACTAAATTAACATATTATTTATTATTTTAGTGTAAACATAGACATGGAAATACAAAAATTGGAAAGCCACAACCAAGCTTTATTTGAATATGGAAGGTTTCTTTCAAATTATTATGCAAAGCAATTACAAAAAATATTTTATTCGTACGACAATCGCAATAAAATGATATTAAAACACACAGTTTTAATTAAAATAAAAATGTTAACAAACTTTGCGTGCTGTTGGTATTAGATAACAATCCAATATGAAAGTGCCCACTTAATAAGGGGAAAATGTGATAATATAAATACATAGTACGTATAAATATATTTGTATAATATAGTCGGTAAATATACAAAAGGTCAATTTGATAATAAATTTATCACTTATTTATATCAATAAGTCGCTCTGATTGATTTGAATTCAAAAATAAATTTTGTCGCGGTTTGCATGCCTCGAATTGTATCCAGTTGTTATGGAAGAAATTAAAATAATTTACACCAAAATTAATGATCCATGATTGAAATACAAGCGAGTTTTTAACATTATTTGATGCTGATGATCAGAATAATATACCAAGTAGGTTCCTAAAGAGCGCTGTAGCCGTTCTGAAAAGTTCAGTTTTCATTCTCATGAAAACTCACCATCATCTGCGAAAATATCCGAAAATTCAACTTTCGAACCACTCTCAATAAAAAAAGCATTCATTTTCACTACAATAACAATAATATACAGGGTGTTTCAAAAAGGAACGTCATAAATTAAATCACGCATTCCGGGGACAAAAATAAATTTATTGAATCCAACTTACCTTAGTACATAAGTGTAAACAAAAAAAGTTATAGCCCTTTGAAGTTACAAATTAAATTTTATTTTTTTTACATTTTCTCCCAAACTACTTGACATTTTGTAATAAAAATTGACACGTTACTTCCTTGTTCTGAAAGCATTTTTCATAAAAAAAAAATAATCTCATAGCTCAGAAAAATTTTAAGGGGGTGTTCAGCCCTAAATCCCCCCAAACTTTTGAGTTCAAAATGACCCCCATTTTCTTCAATACGTTCGGTATCGTTTTAATAAGGAACACCGAATGCGCTGAAAAGTCATATTTTTTGACGAAATTGATTTGCAGCCTCAATTATTCTAACCCTAAATTGTTGTTGGTCCTCTATTGTTACAGCATACACTTTCTCTTTCATAAACCCCCAAAACAAAAGTCCATGGGGTTAAGACCTGGACTTCTGGGTGGCCAAGAAATAGATGCGTCACGACCCCTTCCAATCCACCGACCAGGATACTGCCTGCAAAGGTATTCCCTGATTTCAATACTGTAATGTGGTGGAGCGCCATCTTGTAGAAACCACATATTTTGGCTTATTGCAATATTCACATCTTCCAAATATCCTTGTAGGTAAATCGTTTTCCAAAAAATGCAAATAATTATGAACATTTAAATTGTTGGGAAGAAATACTGGGCCTATTAGATTGTTATCCACAATTCCTGCCCAAACATTAACTTTAAAAGTCCTTTGGTGATGAGTCGTTTTTTTGGCGTGTGGATTTTCGTCGGCCCAAATGTGCTCGTTATGATGATTTCTTATTCCATCTCTATTGAAGGAAGCCTCGTCAGTAAACGAAATATGCCTAATAAAATTAACATTTCGAGAGTTTTCCATTAACAACCAATCGCAAAATCCAATCCTTTTAGTATAATCTTCACCCAGTAACTCTTAAACCGTTGTTAAGCGATAGGGTTTAAGCAGCTGATCATTCCAACGCCTCCAAACCCTTATGTGAGGAACATTTAGTTGAGCAGCTATTACCCTTGTACTTGTTCCAGGCATTTTATCAATGATATCTAAAATGTCTTCATCATTTGCATCCACTTTTGGACGACCACTATTGCCAGCAACTTGCGGTTTGAATGTACCTGTTTCCCGTAAACGACGATCAATGGTCAGAAATAATCGTCTATCGGGTGTATTTCACTGCATAAAGCCTTGCGGCTGCTGCACAATTTCCTTGACATTCACCTACGAAATTCCCGATAGTTTCTTTAAATCATAATTTGATCTGATACAACTTACACAAAGTTAAATGCATATCTGCCATTTCCTGAAACGTGTAGGCCATTGTATTATCACAATTTTTAATATTAATCTTATTCACACAATAAATTATTGACTATTATTCATAAAACTGTTTGTAAATTGTATCCGTAGAAACTAATTGATGGCCCAACTAGGAAAAAACTAGTTTTGCCAAAAAGTGATAAGACGCAAAAAAGTTTTAAAACGATACCGAATGTGTATTGAAGAAAATGGTTAATTAATAAAAGGGCCGTATCTCAATAAAAACTGTTTTTTTGACAAAAGTGATAGGACGCAAAAAAGTTTTAAAAATAATGTGTTAAACTAATGATGCCACAAAATTCATTTGATTTGAACGTACTCAAAGGTTTGGGGGGGATTTAGGGCTGCACACCCCCTTAAAATTTTTCTGAGCTATGAGATTTTGTTTTTTCTTTTTTATGAAAAATGCTTCCAGAACAAGAAAGTAACGTGTCAATTTTTATTACAAAATGTCAAGTAGTTTGGGAGATAATGTAAAAAATAAAATTTAATTTGTAACTTCAAAGGGTTATAACTTTTTTGTTTACACTTTTGTACTAAGGTAAGTTGGATTCAATAAATTTATTTTTGTCCCCGGAATGCGTGATATTACGTTATTTAAAAAATGCTAAAAAAAGTTATTTAATTTTAAAGCGCAAGCGCGAAACAAGTAACAATCTCGTTTTGAACAAGTTACTAATCTTGCGGGAGCGCCAAACAATTTTAATTTGCTCTGAGCTCTGCTCTGCTGAAACGCTTTTTTTATACTGCGCAGATTGAATATGTTCATAACAGTTAGGAACTTTTGATATATCAAATTTCCTTTGTTTTGACGTTAATATTTTTGACAAAACTTCCCACTGCTTACAGTTAATCATCTTTGTATTTATACGTTAGTTTTGTTCATTCAAACCTTTATTACAAGGTTTTGTTTTTCAGTTCAATTTAATTAACAAAAATATCATATAAATACAAAGATGATAAACTGTAAGCCATGACAAGATTTGTTACCAATATTACCGTCAAACCAAAGGTAATTTGATATATTATCATGGATGGCACAGATCTTCATGTAAAGTCATAAAAGTTAATTTGGAATCACTAGAAGCACAGATGTGAGAAAGTGTATCAGCAGCATTACCCTTCCTAGGTCTAAAGACAATGATGATGCTTGTTGTTAAACATAAATTAAATCGATTTCTGATCCGTTATTAACAGAAATGGTTTGTCAATAAGAAAATGTCTACATTTTTTTAGTTATTCTACAATTGCGTAAGCCTCTTTATCGACTGTCGCATGCTTTTGTTCGCTAGAATTTAGAGTTCTCGAAAAGAAGACAACAGGCCTGTTAGCTTGTGATAAAGTGGCGGCAATCGAATGCTTCGATGCTCCTATCCTAATCAAGTCGACACCGTAATCCACCAGCTTACCTTCAATATTATGTTAAAAAATAAGCATGGGAGAATGAGATATCAAATTACATTTGGTTTGACGTTAATATTGTTGAAAAATCTTGTCACTGCTTACAGTATATCATCTTTGTCTTAATATATTATTTTTGTTAATTAAAACCTTTATTACAAGGGTTTTTCTTTTCAGTTCACTTTCTTCGGAAATAAACCTACATTTTCAATGGCATATAATCAAGCAGTTTTGACATTCAAAATTAATTAAAGTAAATAAAAACCGAACAACAAACTTTATGTTTGTTGAAGTAAGTAATAATTATTTTGATACTTATTTCAAGGGAAGACATTGTATTTATTTTTTCAGTGAAAGCAGTAAAAACAATCCTAACACTATAATAATAATGTATGGTAACCTGCTAATTTTAAAAATACCCGTTTTTTTTCAGAACACACCTCGTATAAATTATTTTAAAGAATAGAAAATAATCGAATATTTCACTTGATCTAGAAGCTTCTGAACTCTGAAGTAAGTATGTTTTTAAATACGATACAGCGAATAAAGGAGAGCCGAAGTGACAGCGGTGAATTTATGGTTTATAAAGTAAAGGTTTGGTGACATTTAACGTCGGTATAACAGTGACGGTTTGTGACAATAAACGGGGTATATGAAAAAAATGATACTTGGCAATTTAAAAGTGATAGGGCGAGTCACAGCATACAATGATACAAGGTGAAACGTAAAAAACTATTTAAAGACATTTTACAAAGAATAATAAACAACTATTCGTTTAATCTAGACTTAAACTAAAACTGTTTCGGCTAGAATTAGCATGGTCAGATTGATATGTTAAAGTTAATTTTGTTTGTTTGTAGCTACCTGATGGAAGTAATAAGACATTACAATATTAAAGCTTATACCTTGTCCAGTATAAATATAGGTGCACGTCACAGCTGTCAGAACGTGATTGCTGCCAAGCATTTAAAATAGTATTATAATCTAGTAAATATCAACCGAAGTTTCTCTAATCTTCTTCTCTTTATTTTGACTACACTATTACGCTATGTTTGAATGCGGCAACAGAGCGCATTTGTGCCAACAGAAGTTGTATTTGATATAAAATTAATGAAGAAACCTTTCTTAACGCTTTTATTTATTTTTTGTAATAACTTGCGGCCTACGAATTTCAATCTTTACCAAATTTACAGTGAAAAAAGATATTGATTGACAGTAGCAAACGAACGAAGGAAGTCAAAAGGACAGAGCGATTTGTTCACTTAAAGCTATGTGAAATAATTAATTTTTTATATTTTGCACTTATAAAAATCTTCATTACAAAACGCATTTGTGTATCGTAATGTAACTTACGCACGCAAATTTTTGTTTTAAATGGTTGGCGACATGAGTGAAGTATCTAATGACAAGACTATTGACAATGACATTTGTGGCTAATAGCAATGGACTGGGAAAGTAGTGACGTAAGTGTCAAACCAAATGATTCCATACAACTTTTTTATGGTATGTGTTATAGGTGTTATTAACTATTTTATTGTAATTTCTTGATTTTTGAGAGTCAATTACTGTTTTTTTCATTGGTAAGTGTTCATTCATATTATTTACATATCACTAAAGAAGATAGACGAACAATTTCCGTAAAAATAATTATAACATAACCTTCAAAGTTGTGCATTGTCATAAATTTTAAGAATACTTACAAAAATGGTACTTTAAAAATCGAATTTGGAAAGTTTTTGCTTATATGTATTTAACTATGATACTTCCGTTATATTTCAAAGTATAATAATAAGAAAATAACTCAAACAAAAGTTATTTCTGGAGATTTATAATGTTGCCGTTTGGAATCATTTCGTTGACATTTCCCAGTTCAACAGCATAGAACACAAATTTTGACGTCACACTTTCCCAGTACATTTATTAATTTTATATTGTTCTTTAAAAAAGTATTTGTGAATATGAATATTATCTTTTACTTATAAATATATTATTATTGGTGAATTAGTCACTTAAAAATATTTGAAAACATTAACATTTCCTAATTTAAATATCAAAACTGTCAAATGTTATAAACTACGCAGTGCTACCGACATACTTTTTAAAATCAAAATTTTCGTAATTACATAAAAACACTAAATTAATTTAAAATATGATAAAATGGCAAAATATAAAAAAAAATTAGATTTCCTTGAAGAACTTGAAATAAAAAGGCATCTAGCGAATCCACAATTTAAACTTTTTAGTGAACAAAATCTTGGAAGTTCACCACTATTAAAATGTTTACTTGAGTCTTCATTTTATACATAGATAAGACATAAATGTAACATAAATATATTAAGTTATTGTAAAGATCAGCATGATATAGATTTTTCTTGGTTTTTCTGTATCATTGCACAGTTATACTGATCTTAGAGGGAAGTACATTCAGAATAATCCCTTAAGGCTAACAACATATATACAGCCTTACCAATAAACGAAGTATAAATATTTATACCGAGAATAAATATTTTCTACCGAGAATAAATTCGGAATAGGGAAATAAATATGAAATAACTTAACAATAAATATGAAATAACTTATACTCGGAATAAAAACTCGGTATAAAGTTATACCTACCCTAAGCCTTGCTTAAGTGCAGTATAACCTAAAAAATATGTTTGCGATAAGAGAAGCTGTTGAGGAGGCTATTAATTTAATAAATATGGACATGGATATGGAAAATACAAGAAAAAGAAAAGCTTTTAAAGAAAGACTAGACCCATTTATAATATACTCTGACAAAGAGTTTAGAGTAAAATATAGATTTTCAAAAAAAGGAGTCAGGTTTTTAAATGAACTAATAAGGAATTCTCTTTAGCCATTTATGATCCAAAATTAAAAACTGAAGTACATACTGACGCTTCAAAATGGGGCATTGGAGGTATATTACTACAAAAACATGCAGATGGTTTAAAACCTGTGTTGTATTACTTTCGTCAAACCACTAGAGAAGAGCAAAGGTACCACTCCTACGAGCAAGAAACGATCGCAGTCGTAGACAGTCTAAAACATTTTCGAGTTTATTTAATAGGAATTCAATTTAGAGTCGTAACCGAGTGTAATGCAATAAGAACAACACTTAGATCTCGTACCTAGGATAGGTCGTTGGTGGTTGACTGTCCAAGAATATTCATTCGATATCGAATATAGGGCTGGTCACAAGATGGCGCACGCGGACGCCCTCAGCAGAAACCCAAATCCTGACGTTCAAGAAGAATCTACTGTTGTGGGTTCTTGCAGTCCAGCTGAATGACTTACGGTGCAAGGTATTAGTGGACATATTGCAAAAAGTCCCAGAAAACCGATAAGAAACCAATATCCATAAAGAATATTGCCTGGAAAATGGTCGACTGTACAAATATGATGAAAAAAAAAACAAGAAAAAATGGGTGATACCAAAAACGGCTAGACGACAAGTGGTGCTTTATTTTCACGATGAAAATGGTCATCTTTCAGTTGAGAAGACGATATCAGCATGAGAGCTTACGTTAAGAAATTTATATCGTGCTGCTTGCCCTGTCTGTATAACAAGGAACCTGGTGAAAAGCAAGCTGGATATCTACATCCGATTGAGAAAATTGCCGTTCCTTTCGATACTCTGCACGTGGATTACTTAGGTCCCTTTGTGACGTCCAAAAAGAAAAACAAATATCTTGTGGTCATTGTGGACTCTTAAGTCTGCTGCACACGGCGTACGATAATATAATATATATTTTATGTTTGCACTCTAATATAATATATATTATATTAAGCCGGCTGCACACGGTGTGCGATAATATAATATATATTATGGTGGCTGAAGACATGGTATGATAGTCATATACCTTACGTCATTTGTTGAAGAAAATAATCGGAGACGACGTGTTATTGCTAGATTCCATAGATAGTTCGTCAGATGAAGACGATGATACTATGTATGACAACTTTATAGTAACAATAAACATTAAAAAGCAAAACAAGTGTTGGATAAATGATCATATTAAATTTAGAAAATCAGGCGGAGAATTTTTGTTATTAATGAGTTATTAACATATTAATGTTATTAATGAGTTACATGATACTTAAAACACACAAAAGCTTTGAAAAACAAGTGTAGACTAAAATGCCGGTTCGTCTAAACTCAAAAACATCGAATTGTGGGCTTCTGCAGACAACGGGACGCAAGGGGCTGGTAAGATATATTTGTGAAATATCGCTCAGCAGGCATATTTTTACAGGGATATAATATATCGCCTAGATATAGATATATATTAAAGCGCCCATGTGCGGCGTTGTGTGTTTTCTAATTATAAGCGATTTTTGTGTAATATATATGAACTTTAATATATATTATATTATCGTACGCCGTGTGCAGCATGCTTTACGGCCAAGTCGAACGGTATAATCGCACAATTTTGTCCTCCTTTTCGGCATCAACGGACGATGAGAAAAGGTAGGACGAGAATATAGCAAAAGTACGGTGGGGCTTGAATTCTACGACAAATTCATCAACGGAAAAGACCCCATACGAATTCTTCTTTGGATACGTTCCAAGGGGCATCGCTAGTGCGGTACTTGACAACGAAGTCACTTGGAACCGCAAATAGTGAATAATTTACAAAATACTCGACAGCAAGTTAAGATAGATCTTGCCAAAAACAAATGAAACAGAAATCGAGGTTCGATGCTCGTAGAAAAGCTGGAATTAGCTTTAAAGTAGGTGATCAGTTAGTACGCACTGAACCGACAAGCAATGAAGGTTACTACCAAAGTATGTCGGACCGTATGTGATCACGAGAGTCCTAGATCATGATCGTTACGTAGTAGAAGATACCAAAGGCTCCTTACGAAGTCAGAGAAAGTATACTGGGGTCGTTCCAATAGATAAGCTTAAAGCCTATAACGTTGCCGTGAGTTCGGGTTCCGACGTGGGGGATGAACTCTCGGAGATACAAAAGTAGAGAGCTCTCCAAAAAGAAAAGGGGTAGTAGTATGAGATGCATTCTCGAGACAGTAAGTTGAGGAATAGTATCGACAAAGACGTTGAACTAGATCCTTAGCTGGTGTTTTTAACTTAAAAAAAACATATATTGTTACGGTTGCATTAGAAGTAGTATACAAATGAGCATGTTTATTTATAAATATTATGAAAAAGATACTGAATTGGTGTACAACATTGGGGGGAAACAATAATTAAAAATCATTATAAGTCTTTGTTCGATTTTTTTATGCAACTAAATTAATAGAAAGAAAGATAATAGCAAAACTACAAGTTGAGTTTAATTTATTCCAGATAATTATTCCATAAATTTTATAAATTTCTTAAATTGTACCTTGAAAATAATTGATTAGTTTTAATTTCTAGATGTTAAGGACAAATTTGTGATCACTCCCAAAATCAGTAGGAATAATTTTAGAATTCCAAATCTCACTAAAATAAAATCACCCTGTACAACAAGGTTCCAATAAACATCATTTGAACTTACCAGTCACCAACATAAAAAACTGATATTTTTTTTAGTAACTTTGCTTTCATTGCCAACATAAATTTATTTATTTTGTTCAAAAGGAAAGCTGGGAAAACAAAAGAATTTTCAGTAACCATGGTGCTGTTGAATCTAAAATCTCTCTTGTTTTTTGTTCCTGAAAGCGAAAGGAGGGTAAGAAATTTGTCCTGATAAAATTAGAATTTTTATAAGTAAAATTAAACAATTAACGCATAATAATGCAAGATAGATACTTAAAACGATAAAGTGTGATATAAAAGTGTATTTCCATAAAAAATTTAACATACCTGACAAGAAATTGGGGCCAAAGTGTATTGGCATCCAATACCAGCAGTTCCAGGAGAGCAAGCAAGTTATTTAAGCCTTAAGGAACATATTCCTGTCCATTTGAAGGTGACAGCAGTTATAAGGATTCTACATTTGAGGTATTTGGGGCCAATTTTGCTCCAACACATATTTAGCAAGAATTAAGTACCAGGACTCCGCAACATCCACGTATGGACCAAATTCTGAACATTTTTAAGGTGATGTCAATTATTATTGTTCTATTTTAATGTTAGACATTTTCGATAAACTCTATAATTTCAACAATTATTATTGATCTATTTTAATGTTTAACATTTTCGATGAACTTTAGAATTTCATACTAATTTGTTTAATCACTAATTCATTTGTACAAGATCTATATTTATTGTCAAAATTTATTCGTATTATAAAGGTTTTATTTAAATTAGCACGTGCTACAACTTTGATGTAGTTTGTTCTTGGAAGAGAAAACAGGATATTCAGGAATTTTCACATCCATACATTTCAATTAAAGAATACGGTTTTATAACTAAGAACACACTATATTTTCATTTAAGGTACATTTCATAGGAATATAAGTATAAATTGTACTCACCTGTAACACCAATTCATTTTGGAATCTTTCTAATACATTTTCTTTTAGCGACATTAAACAATAAATATCTCTTTTAAATTTCTGTTTATTTCAAACATAAATTAATCTGGAAATCTACTTAACGAGAACGATCACTTCTTAATTTACTTCAATCAGCTGTAACGTCTCAGAACTTTAACCTCACAAAACACAGAATTTGACTAGAGGGAATAATCGCAGAACTTGAACCTACACCAGTAACCTGAGCGGGTGACGTCATACAGTGACCGGAGGAACTACTTAAGTATCTTTTTCGTTATTTTTTTTAATCATAAAAATTTTTTTAAGAGTCTCATTGCTTTGAGCAGCTTGGTTTAATTTAATTTCATTGGCGTCATATTTTTTTTAAGAAAATATTGTGGGAGATCATATTGTTGTCGTAGGCGTACCGCTATAGGCAACACGTTTCACACAAATACTTTAAGAAAATATAATTTTATAGATTTAACAAAATTTAACCCCACAATATTAATGGCGCCCAACGTGGGGCGTTATAAAATTAATATAAATTTCATCTCTAAAGATTTATTGTATTAAATATTATTGTTTACATAAAATAAAAACAAGAGTAATAATTCTAGATTGTTCCAGACTACTCAGAGACAATTAGAATTTTAGTAAACAAATGCTCAGTTGTATTTTTCTTGAATCATATTAACATTGCTTGAGAAAAATAATTCTAAGATTTTCTTTGAAAAATTTTATATTTAACTAAATACAAAAACTCAGTACAATTCCTGAAATAGGGAAACATCATTGTTATTGGGTGTAATATCTAGGTCTAATTACTTAAATTAAAACTTAAAACTGATTTCAAAACTCTATTTCAACTTAATCTAACAAAATGGAACAAAACAAGTCCTGTAAGACTATAGGCCAGTTGAGAGTAAAGGAATTGAAAGAAGAATTGGAAAAAAGAAATTTAAGCAGTGAAGGGATTAAATTAACTCTTTTCAATAGACTTAAGACAGCTCTTATCGAGGAGGAAAAGGATCCAGAAACTTTTCAATTTCTTTTGGAGGAAAGAACCTCAAACCAAGAGATGGACCATGAAAAAGATGATGTCTCGGAAACAGGGGAAGAGACAGAAAATCAGACAATGAGAACCTTAGGGGATGATGTCTCAGACAACGCAACAGAAGAGGTAGACAGACTCGCAGGTGGAGAAGCCACACCGGGAGCAAACAATCAAGACCAAAATTGGATGATGAATAATTTCTTCAGAGAAATGAGAGCAGACCTTAGAAAAATGATGGATGAACAAAAAGAAGATCTTGGTAAGAAGATGGATGAACAAAAAGAAGATATTGGTAAGAAGTTGGATGAACAAAAAGAAGACATGAAGAAGATGGATAAGAAGATGGATGAACAAAAAGAAGAAATGAAGAAGGACATGATAGATTTAAGAAAAGATCTTATTAAGATGAAGACAGAAATTACAAATGATATTGGAAGGAAAGTACAGAAGATAGAAGAGAAACTTGACAAAAACATAGAGGATTTAAGTGGAAGACAGGACATTTTGGAAGTGGAGATGGAAAACCAGAAGGAGAAGATACATTTCATCCAGGAGAACATACAGGGAGAATTATTAAAGAATGCAGAGGTATTTGTGAAGAAGGCTCAAGAAAAAATTGGTTGGGAGACAGAAAAGGATATAAAATCCTCAACAAGGATCACACAACAAAACATAAGAGAAATTAAGGAGTTGGAGACAGGAGTAAGAAAGGAGATTGGTTTGTACATTTCTCATGAACAATACAAAAACTTGTGTAATTCATATGGAGATTACACATTAAATTCAAATCTATTAAATATCAAAGAATTGTATAAAAAACACAACAAATTCAAATCGACATTAAAAATAGTAGAACCAAACAATGAATTTGAAGAACTAATAAGAAAACAAAAAGATATTAAACAAAAGTTTAGCCATTTCTTTCCACAGATTGAACAAAATTTAAAGAGAAGTTGTTTAGACAATAAAAAAGCCTTTGAAACATCCGATCATATCATATCTATGTGTGAAAAATTTAGTGTTGTAGGTGTTCATGGAAGTAATATTGGACCAGCTATGATCAAAGAAATAAATGAAACAAAATTTATCTTTCCAGAAAACACTGAATTCTACAGTAAAGATGTGTGCGAGATAAACAAATATTTAACTGAAAGAAAATTTGACCTAACTCTGCGAGATCCTTCTTGGTGGAATAAATATAATTGGAGGAAAAGGAGAAAAACATCAGATGGCTATAACATGATGTTTAATGAAGATTTAAAGAGTTTAACAATCGACAGCTTATTATCGGATGATGGTCTACTTGTAGTATGGTGTACATATTCTAGACAAAATTTGAATGCACCTCTCAATAAGATATTTCCACATTGGCAAGTACACTTTAGTGCAAAATGGTACTGGTTGAAAATAACAAAAAGTGGTGAACCAATTTCTGAGTTCTCTCAAACCCCTGGTAAACAACATTATAAAAAAATTATATTTGCTAGTAGAAAATGTTCAACACATAAAATTCAAGATGGTAAGATACTGGTCAGTATTCCAATTATTTTGCATTCACATAAAAATCCTTTGGTAAAAGTATTAGAGGAATTTTCAATGTTACACAGCTGTTCAGATATGTGAGTCCTTCTGATGAAAATTCGGTGTGTTTACCTAAAACATAAAATTTATTAATTGTTATTTAGTTATGTTACAATTACAATTATGTTAATTACTCTGTTTAAAATTATTTTTAAGGGAATTTCTGTTTTCTTTCATAATTTAAAATGATACAGGTGTCATGACTGGTGAAATGTGGGAACGTTCTATTCTAATGAACTTAAAGAGATAAAGAGATTTTCAAAGTATTTGTCATTAAGGACATATTTTGAGATTTATAAATGTTGAGGAAGTACCTCAAATAAAAAGAAGTAAATGTGACTTCACTATATTTGTCAAAGGTCATATGGTGAGCTAAGGAAAAATTGTTTTTCTGAGAGAAAAGTTCTCAGGAAAATTTTCAAGATATGAGAATAATAAGATAATTTAAAATATTGTCACGTTTGTGTGTGGACACATAACGAAATATTAATGAGAAAAGGAATCGTATGTAACGATTCTATTATGAATATTGATAGATAAATGAGTTTTAATAAAAAAATGTTCATTAAAAAAAAGTAATACCCAGTCAAAGTGTACCAAAAATCATGAACAGTACGGAAATTCTCATGTTAAAGAAGGAAAACTAATTTGTTTTATTTTAAAAAAAATGTTTTAGGTAAAGCAATGTTAATAATGTCTATTAATTCGTTTGGTCTGTGAGAAAAACACACATTAATTAATTTTTGTTAACTTGATTTAATTTAAAATAAATTTAGGTTTGAATTTTCCTGAATTATTCTAGATTGACAAAGCCAATTATAATAATTACAAGAAAATTCAGGGAAATTGTTACGGTTGCATTAGAAGTAGTATACAAATGAGCATGTTTATTTATAAATATTATGAAAAAGATACTGAATTGGTGTACAACATTGGGGGGAAACAATAATTAAAAATCATTATAAGTCTTTGTTCGATTTTTTTATGCAACTAAATTAATAGAAAGAAAGATAATAGCAAAACTACAAGTTGAGTTTAATTTATTCCAGATAATTATTCCATAAATTTTATAAATTTCTTAAATTGTACCTTGAAAATAATTGATTAGTTTTAATTTCTAGATGTTAAGGACAAATTTGTGATCACTCCCAAAATCAGTAGGAATAATTTTAGAATTCCAAATCTCACTAAAATAAAATCACCCTGTACAACAAGGTTCCAATAAACATCATTTGAACTTACCAGTCACCAACATAAAAAACTGATATTTTTTTAGTAACTTTGCTTTCATTGCCAACATAAATTTATTTATTTTGTTCAAAAGGAAAGCTGGGAAAACAAAAGAATTTTCAGTAACCATGGTGCTGTTGAATCTAAAATCTCTCTTGTTTTTTGTTCCTGAAAGCGAAAGGAGGGTAAGAAATTTGTCCTGATAAAATTAGAATTTTTATAAGTAAAATTAAACAATTAACGCATAATAATGCAAGATAGATACTTAAAACGATAAAGTGTGATATAAAAGTGTATTTCCATAAAAAATTTAACATACCTGACAAGAAATTGGGGCCAAAGTGTATTGGCATCCAATACCAGCAGTTCCAGGAGAGCAAGCAAGTTATTTAAGCCTTAAGGAACATATTCCTGTCCATTTGAAGGTGACAGCAGTTATAAGGATTCTACATTTGAGGTATTTGGGGCCAATTTTGCTCCAACACATATTTAGCAAGAATTAAGTACCAGGACTCCGCAACATCCACGTATGGACCAAATTCTGAACATTTTTAAGGTGATGTCAATTATTATTGTTCTATTTTAATGTTAGACATTTTCGATAAACTCTATAATTTCAACAATTATTATTGATCTATTTTAATGTTTAACATTTTCGATGAACTTTAGAATTTCATACTAATTTGTTTAATCACTAATTCATTTGTACAAGATCTATATTTATTGTCAAAATTTATTCGTATTATAAAGGTTTTATTTAAATTAGCACGTGCTACAACTTTGATGTAGTTTGTTCTTGGAAGAGAAAACAGGATATTCAGGAATTTTCACATCCATACATTTCAATTAAAGAATACGGTTTTATAACTAAGAACACACTATATTTTCATTTAAGGTACATTTCATAGGAATATAAGTATAAATTGTACTCACCTGTAACACCAATTCATTTTGGAATCTTTCTAATACATTTTCTTTTAGCGACATTAAACAATAAATATCTCTTTTAAATTTCTGTTTATTTCAAACATAAATTAATCTGGAAATCTACTTAACGAGAACGATCACTTCTTAATTTACTTCAATCAGCTGTAACGTCTCAGAACTTTAACCTCACAAAACACAGAATTTGACTAGAGGGAATAATCGCAGAACTTGAACCTACACCAGTAACCTGAGCGGGTGACGTCATACAGTGACCGGAGGAACTACTTAAGTATCTTTTTCGTTATTTTTTTTTAATCATAAAAATTTTTAAGAGTCTCATTGCTTTGAGCAGCTTGGTTTAATTTAATTTCATTGGCGTCATATTTTTTTTTAAGAAAATATTGTGGGAGATCATATTGTTGTCGTAGGCGTACCGCTATAGGCAACACGTTTCACACAAATACTTTAAGAAAATATAATTTTATAGATTTAACAAAATTTAACCCCACAATATAAAGGTATATTAACCCTGCATGTATACTAAAACAAATTTTGGGCGATTGTTATATAGTTTTTCTTTGGGGTTAATAGGTGTATACCAGATGCTAGGAAGACTACGTGCCTCAAGATGCCAGCAACTTACTTTACTAACAATTACTACATTTTAGAATAGTATAGTTTTTTTTGATAACTAAAAATGTTTCTGTATTCTAGGAGTAAGGTTGACTGACAGAGCATCCACGGGGTCGTGGATAGTGGCAGCATGGCCGACTGTGAAAAACGTACCTACTACGGCACTGGTGGCGATCATCAAGTATTGAAATCGTACCGTTAAAAAAATGATTCATGTTACGAGTTTTTAGATGTTTATGTTTAATGAAGGGAATATATTCATTCGTATTACAGAAAGGGATAAGTAAAAGTGTTTAATAATCTATTTTCGTTGTTTTCCTTTGTTTGGTTCTTAAAACTCTAAATATGGACAGACGAGGAGGCGGTTTATCCTCCACTCCTTACAGATACTAACAGCTTTAAGATATTGGGGTCGGAACCAAATAAGTAAGGATCGATTTGTCTACATTCTTTACATAATATGGACTACCTAAGCTCTGATGTCACAACTTTACCAAACAAATCCAGGTATTAAAAGAGATTTTTACTTTATGTTTTGCTAGAAATAAGTAAAAAGTGATCAGTTAAAGATATTTTTATAATAAAATCTGCAAGGTAAGGAAAATCTCGACCAATTCCACAAAGTTAGAGCTTTTCTCAAACAAAATTTTATAGATTATAAACCAAAAAAATCTAATTGCATAAGCACTCGTGGTGTATTGGTTTACGCACTCTCATCTCACGCAGATGATGTGGGTTAGACAACAACTTTTTTTTAATAGTCATAATGTCATACTTCATTTAATTTGACACTGTTCCATGTACTTGTGTCGACTTTTGCTACGTTGTCAAATCATTATTTTGGAATTAAGAGGGAATAGTTATACCGAATTTATTCCAAATTTATTTGTGAACAATTTCTACCAAGCTTATACTTAGAACAACTATTCTAAGTTTAAATAAGGAATAACCTAAGAATAAGAGATTTTTATTAGTAACAGTGCTAGGCTTTAATATTATTATGTCTTATTACTTCCATGGTCTAATCTTAATACTACCTAATCAACACCATGTACCTATAGAGCGGGTCACAGTTATTATGCAGCATTGCATTTATGGACGACGGCGTTGCCTATTCGGCATGTTCTTCGAATTTGGTTCCAAATTGGCGCGGGAATATAACTTGCCATTGTGTTACTATTATGATTTAAATGTTGTTATTCATTAGAAAATCGTTTAGTGAGTAATTAAGAATATTTATAATTATGATTAGATAAATTTTACGCGTTTAAAGGAAAATATTGTAAATCCGCTAAAATATTCAAACCAAAGCGGCAACAGTGTTGAATATTCGCCCATAAGATTTACATTGGCCTATGCCGGCCACGCTGCATAATAACTGTGACCCGCTCTATAGCTACAAACAAATAAAAAGTAATTTCAATATGTCAATCTGACTATGCTAATTCTAGCAAAACTGTTGTCATTTTAATTTACAAGCGAATTTTTTAATAAAAAGTTTAAACGAATAGGTTGTTTATTATTTTTTTATATTTTGCACTTATAAAAATCTTCATTATAAAACGCATTTGCGTATCGTAATGTAACTTTTACGCACGCAAATTTTTGTTTTAAATGGTTGGCGACATGAGTGAAGTATCTAAAGGCAAGACTATTGACAATGACATTTGTGGCTAATAGCAATTTATTAATTTTATATTGTTCTTTAAGAAAGTATTTGTGAATATGAATATCATCCTTTACTTATATAATATATTATAATTGGTATATTATTCATTTTAAAATATTATAAAACATTAACATTTGATAATTTAAATGTCACAACTGTCAAATTTTATAAATTACACAGTGCTGCCGACATACTTTTAAAAATAAAAATGTTCGTAATTACATAAAAATAAAAAATTAATTTAAAAAATGGTAAAAAGGGCAAAATATAAAAAATATTATAAACAACTTATTTCATATGGCTGTTGTGACACTCGTTCTTTAAAAAACTCATCGCTTCGCGATTCGTTTTTTAAACTTGAACTCGTGGCATAACAGAATTCCATATGAAATGCGTTGTTTAATATACTATTAGGACTCTGTAAGATTGTAACTCACTTTAAAATGTGAAGTTTAAAGCTGCCTACAGTTTTTGTCAATAATTTTTTTGTAATTTTTACTATAACAGATTGTAATATTATTTGTGCGTTGGGCGACAATTTGTAATATGAGTTACCTGTTGATAGTGAATTTATAAAAATATTTAGTTAACTTTTTTTGAAAAAATAACAATATACCAAAAGAAAAAATGTAATTTACAATAAAACAAACATTAAGCTTAATTTCGTCTTTAATTAGTTGTAAAAGATACTTCAATAATTAACAGAATTTATAAATGTTTATCACACAAAAATTATGATAGTTAAATACCTCGGCCAGGGGTGAGTAAGTTCATTAGCTCTGACTATTGTACAATATTTGTTTCTTTAAGAAATTATAAGGGCGCCACTGAAATCTTTTTATTTTTTATGATACTACTGAATAAAGTTGTTTTAAGCTGAGTTATTTAAATAAGTATCATAAGATGACAGAAAGATGTCAGAAAAAACTGTCTATGAAGATAAAAAAAATGATTTGAAAATGTACAAACATATAAAAGATAATAAGATTTCCTTGGTGCTGAAATTAATGAGATAGAGAATACGTTACAACAAAATAATCCGCAAACAATTCTTTAAAAATACTTATGCTAATACAGTTGACGATATAGATAGATATACACGGAAATAAAAGAGAAAAAATATGGGAACAGTAAACTTGATAGATCACAATAAACTTATCTGTTACGATAGTGGACGATCCTTCGCCGCACCTTGGGGTCGCTACGGCACTGTCTAGGTGGTTCCAAATGATTATAGAAGATCACTAGTGGAGGGATGATCTGCCCCAGTTGTAGAGATAATCCAGTTAAGAATGTACATACGAGATTTAAAGTTTATAAGCTGTTCAAGTTTACGTAATCTCCAAATTCAAGAGATGCTTCTGGTTTACAGAATCTTCAATTAAAGAGTTGCCTCTAGTTTACTGTATTATATTCCAACTTTCTGTATATGACAGTAAAGCAATAGAAGAAATGAGACTGGAAATAATTATTAAAACCTCTGGAACTCGATAATGCCAACTCATTAGTACACCTCGTAGCGTAGCTACTTTGAACTTCCAATTATAATTATAGAGACCGTATTCATTATTTTATTATTAAAAATGTTTTATGATAGATGGAGCTAACGGTACTAATTGAATTTAATATTTAGGATACCAGGTGCTTAAAATGTTAACAGGTACTGTTACAAGATCTACTGAGCTTCCTCATACATTTTGGACAATTGATTTTGTAAACACTACATTTTTTTAATTTAGGCATTTTTGTTTATATGATAGACCCGACGCCTCCACTACAGACATAAATAGATAGGCCCAAATTTTACATTCACATTTTTTTATTCCATACAATATAAGATGAGTATAAACAGTATAAGAGTATAAATTTAATATAGGTATTTCCAAGAATAAGATTTTTGTTGTTTTTTTTTTCATTTTCACCGTAAAAATTTTTAAATAACTGAATTATTCCATCATAAACTTTTATTTCGTCAATAACGACTCACCCCGTATGCATTTTTTAGACATAAAGGGAATAAATTATACCCGTACGTCTGTGTTTACCGCATACAAAGTGTCAACGACATCAAGGTCAACGTTTATAAATATTTTTTAAAAAATTAAAATGACACAATTAACATATTTAAACTAGTTACTATGAATCACTTTATACTGGTCGGTAACAATTTAACAATTTAAAAGAAATTCACAATTGTAAGGAGATAAGGTCCTTAAACTAAAAATTTTAAACAATATCATCGGTTTTCTTAAACGTAGTATCCTGATTTGTTTTGTGAAATTCTTCTGCGGATTTGCATATTCTGCTCAAATGCTCATCATACTTCAAACGACTTTGATCGGATGTGTCACTCTTAGAAAAACGAACGTTTTCATTTTCTAACACCATTAAAGTCTTTGGTCGATCATATTTTACAATTTTCTTAGATTTAGATCTCCTTCTTGGTAAACTTTTAAAATTCTTTAAGTGATTTCCGCTCGTACTAGGCATTTCTTGAACGACATTCACCGATTGTAGAGTGTTTATAGTTTCTTTAGAGGATTCCGGTAACTCCAAACCTATACACATTTCAGCAGGAACGCTTAGAGAAGCTAAAACAACCAATTCGTTTTCTTCGTCCAAGTTTTCGAAAGGAAAAGTTATAACTTCTTCGTTGGAAAGAAAAGACCCAGCCGATCTTTCTTTGTGCCTCATAACAGACACGTAATGTTCGTATATTGTCCCTCCTGAAGTGAAATCGGATTCAAATAGATCGCTGTTACTCGGTTCCGAATTATTTTCGCAAAATTCTCGAGGAAAATCAATTGGATTTTGCGATTCCCTTCTTCTGTAGAACCAACGAAATAAAAATCCGACGGCTAAAGTACAACAAATCGTACAAACGACGAACATTATCATAAAAAATACACTGGTTACATCTGGGGAACTTTTAGCACAGTAAAATTCGTCATCACCTTTAGGACAATCCAAGCTGCCGTCGCATCGTTGAGTATACGGATCAAAACAATCGTCTGTAGTATAATTACCACATAAAGTAGACGAAGAATTGCATTTACCGCATCCAGTAGCGTCCGAACGGTCTTTACAAACGAAAGAAATACAAATATCTTCTGAATTGTAACAACTAGATTGGTCCGAACATTGAAAATCGTACGAACCACATTCCGTATTCGGTCTGACTGAATATTCTAACCGAAAAAACACAAAATTAATATAATTTAATATTATAGACACTCTTGTTCTTGAAGAAAGCAATGTTGGCTTGTTTATATCATTGCCGCACACTTCTAATTCAATCTCTGTAGAATTTTTTACCAAAACACACGTCGAACTGTCAGAAAACTCAAATTTTAATATTCTTATAGTAATTATGCTGTTATTCGTCGGAGAAACAATCCATTTGCACGATTTACTTGTATTTTTATTATTCGCAAAGTATTTTATACCCCCTTGCCATCCTAACAACGTTACTTCGCCGCAAAATTCAGAAACATCAGCATAAACTAAAACGTTTACTATAAACAATGCTATACTTATAGTAAATGTCAACATAACTGTCAAAATGACGTTGAATACAAATCAACAGTATTACATCCTACATGAACTTAATCTAATCCAATAATTTTTAACACCTTCTGCGTTAATCCTACACAGTGTAATAAATAGACCTCAACCTTAAGCTTTAATCAGAAGAACGTGGACGTAATTTTTGACCAAAGAATACCCCAATTAACAATAAGCAAAACTACCAGCTTTTGTGTAATTCTTTTTTATTTGCGTATATGTCTAAAATCGCCATGTTTCTAATATGGAGGGTACAAGGAAGGAGGATCAACTTGTATAGGAATAATGTCAAAAAAACTGTCCAGCAAAAGCAGCAAATAGTAGATGGCGCTAGAGTAGCAGAAGGACAAAAAGACAACGTAACACTCCTTAGGTTATAAACAGAGTGAATTAAGTTGGGTTGAAAAATTTAATATTTTTCGTGACTTGTGTAGTTAAAAATTATGAAGTATTTAAAATGTCAACTATTTACGTAGTCAAATATAATTTAATTTTGTTTCTTACTCTAATAAGTCATTTTGACAAATTTTTCTTTTCTACTATTTGTAACGTCCTGTGACACTATTGCTACTGAGGCGCCACTTATTTGATTCATTTCGATGGACACTTATTAATGCAGTTGGTTCTCCTTAATTCTACACTACATAGTTTCTAATAAAGAAGTTGTCATCTGCCAGGACTGACGTACTCACAGAACACAAACACTATGAACTTAGACAGACTAGACTATGAATAATATATTGAAAATGTACTAATAATATAAATAACGCACGGTGTTAATAAATAGTCTTTATAACACTAGAATCGTTTTATAATCATTAATTTCCACTTAAAAACTATATAAATATATAACAAGAACTTTATATTTCTTTGAGGGTACCTAGTTTTGAGTCTATAATACATAATATATAGATATCCAATGTATTAATAAAACATTGTACTGCAAGTTGCTGAAAAAGAAATTTCCAACAAGCTGAAATTCTCTCCATCAAACGCGATAACTGATGATGATAACTGGAAATGTCCTCCTTGTGTAGCAGCTACTAAAACGTCCCAACCAAGAGGTCCTAAATCCAAGAAACCTTGTGCTGTAAGTTCCAAGACAAGTTCCTCAACAATCAACAGCAAAACAAAAATAAAGCTTCAACTTCTGAAAGAAGTTCGATATCTAATACGACAAAAAAGAGAGCGAGATCTAACAAGAACTAGAGTTAGCAAAGAAATCGATAAAGAAGAAATAAATAAAACTAACCCATTAGTCAATAATATGTTTTCTTTAAAAATGGATCAGCCTTTTAACGACAATGCTGATCCTCTAACCTCGACACTTTCTAAGCCTCTGCTAACTTATAATGAGGACAAAAATGCAGATAGTGTATAAAAAGCATCCAAATGACCTTCCTGTTTTTAATGGTAATCCATACCACTGGCCTATTTTTATCAGTAGTTTTAAAAGATTTACTGTGCTTTGTAAAGTAGATAAGCATGAAAATTTACTTAGGTTACAAATAATAATAGGTTTGTTCTAACCTAACAGAGAACCGTTCTAAAATGGTAATTTTTGTGCGCAGTGGTGTTATGCGTTGCGCAGTACACTAATTTGGTCTTGTGAGTGGTAATACTACCGTTCCAGAACGATTCTCTGCTTGGTTGGAACAGACCTAATATTTATAAAACTGGGAACCAGACAGCACGAGGTAGGTTTATCAATTTTATTGATGTAAACTGTTTTTTTATACATAAGACACCATAAGACACAAATGTAACACAAAGTTATTGTAAAGATCAGCACGATGTCAATCTGACGATGCTAAATCTAGGAAAACGGCCGTCATTGCATTTAAAAACGTATTTTACGAATAAATAGTGAAAGTTTAATTTAACCTTTTAGTTGTTTACTGTTTTTAATAAGATGGACTTTCACACAGTAAGGGTAAGTACAATAAATTTCGATATAGTTTTTTCCTGTATTTTCTATATCATTGCTATCTATGTCTTATTACTTCCTAACTTGGTCTAGCCTTAATACTACATAATCAACAAGTACCCAGCTACAAACAAACAAAATTTAACTTCAATATGTCAATCTGACAATGCTAATTCTAGCGAAACAGCTGCCATAGTAATTTAAAACCTATTTCTTTAATTAAACTTGGAAGTTGCGTTAAAACGAAGAGTTTTTATTATTCTTAGCATCATTATCAGTTTACTTATTTTAAAATTTTTGCAATATATGCATGTATTAAACGTGAAATGGCTATTTTGCACTCGTATTTGGTACTCGTACAAAATGGGCATCATTTTGTGCTCATTGCATAATATACTATTATAGACCCCAAAATTTAAAATGGATATGGGAAAACAAGGTATATATACTAATATCTTCATAACTTGTTTAATCAATTTAATAATCATTCTATGATTTTTATACCTAATCTCAAAGTTTTTAATTAAATTTTCCTTGTGTTTTATAAATCAAACTTAAAAGAATTAATCTGGTCGAGAAGTCATTTAAATCGGATTTGGGTTACACCGATCCAAAAATCTGATTTTGGTGTCAATCGATTCGAAATGACAAATATAAAAATGTTCCTGAATATCAAAATCCGTTTTAAAAAATTTCCTATTGTTATTAACAATTTAAGATTTTAAAAAAAGGGGGTTTACATTTTTGCTAATAACTCATAAATTTTAATAGCTAGAACAAAAAACTGAACAGATTCTTAAAGGGCAGGACATTTCCAACAAAAAAGTCCCAACTACCCGAATTGTAGCTCAATTATTTATAGGTCTAAATTAATGTTGAAAATGGCATAAAAAACGGGCGGCGCGTCACCGTCGCAATTACACGGGTGAGAAGTAGGCTCCTAGCTCCAATACGGTAAAATTGATTTGGCAACTCCACTCCGCTGCATATATTCCCTCCGCCAGTTATCGTAATATTAAAAATATATTATAACTTTATACTAATAAGTCTTAGTAGATGAAGATGTCCATGAATGAAATTTTACATAGAGGTAGAAAAAACAATTCTCTTTCATCTGGCATGTTCAAAAATTACTTACAAACGTTCCGAGTGGCCAAAAAATGGATTTTAAGGGAATTTTTCACACAAATTCGGATATATTCTTTGGAGCTGGGGGGTAGATAAAGATGTCCATTAATGAAATTTTAAACAGAGGTAGAAAAAACAATTCTCTTTTATCTGGCATATTCAAAAATTACTTACAAACGTTCCGAGTGGCCAAAAAATGGATTTTAAGGGAATTTTTCACGCAAATTCGGATATATACTTTGGAGCTGGGGGGTAGATGAAGATGTCCATGAATGAAATTTTGCACAGAGGTAGAAAAAACAATTCTCTTTCATCTGGCATGTTCAAAAATTACTTACAAACGTTCCGAGTGGCCAAAAAATGGATTTTAAGGGAATTTTTCACACAAATTCGGATATATTCTTTGGAGCTGGGGGGTAGATAAAGATGTCCATTAATGAAATTTTAAACAGAGGTAGAAAAAACAATTCTCTTTTATCTGGCATATTCAAAAATTACTTACAAACGTTCCGAGTGGCCAAAAAATGGATTTTAAGGGAATTTTTCACGCAAATTCGGATATATACTTTGGAGCTGGGGGGTAGATGAAGATGTCCATGAATGAAATTTTGCACAGAGGTAGAAAAAACAATTCTCTTTCATCTGGCATGTTCAAAAATTACTTACAAACGTTCCGAGTAGCCAAAAAATGGATTTTAAGGGAATTTTTCACACAAATTCGGATATATTCTTTGGAGCTAGGGGGTAGATAAAGATGTCCATTAATGAAATTTTGAACAGAGGTAGAAAAAACAATTCTCTTTTATCTGGCATATTCAAAAATTACTTACAAACGTTCCGAGTGGCCAAAAAATGGATTTTAAGGGAATTTTTCACGCAAATTCGGATATATACTTTGGAGCTGGGGGGTAGATGAAGATGTCCATGAATGAAATTTTGCACAGAGGTAGAAAAAACAACTCTCTTTCATCTGGCATATTCAAAAATTACTTACAAACGTTCCGAGTGGCCAAAAAATGGATTTTAAGGGAATTTTTCACGCAAATTCGGATATATCCTTTGGAGCTGGGGGTAGATGAAGATGTCCATGAATGAAATTTTGAACAGAGGTAGAAAAAATAATTCTCTTTCATTTGCCATATTCAAAAATTACTTACAAACGTTCCGAGTGCCGAAAAATGGATTTTAAATAATCGGGACGGGAATAGGAACGATAGACGAAGTATTTCTTTGTACGAAATTAGCAAATCTAAAATAGAAGTAATAAATAAAATACAATAAAGTTTGAATTGCAAACATTTCTTTATTCAACCATTGTCACTGATCTGTATTAAATATTGTACAGTTTTATTTAATTCAGAAATACAATTTATTGCCTACAGAACATTCTATATCTTTATAATAAATAAATTAAGTAAAATTTATGTTTTTAGAAGGGTAGTAGGTAGGGTTGCCAACTCTCAAAAAGACCAACCCGGGAGAATTTATATGTTAATCAAATTTGGGGAAAGGTAGGGGGAGGTGGACTGAAAGAAAATCATTTATTAATTTTTAAATTTATATTTATTCTGTTTCCTAGCAGCATCTAATATTTGGCGGTGTTTCATCACAAAATCATAAAAGTTTTTACAAGAGAAATCAAAGTTTGTTAATATTTGCAACTCTGCTTTAACTAAAGAAATGCTCATTCGATTCCTGTCCTTACTCCATACCTGCTCCATCATGCTGAATACGCGCTCGCATGAAGCATTAGAAACAGGTATGGGCAGAACAAATGTAACTATTTTTTTTAAATTCAGGACAGGGATTTATGTCTGTTGATTTTGTGAAGAAGTCAACCCAGCGTAAATCCACTCGGTTTTCTTCCTCGCAAAACTCCAATCTCATCGTACAATTTGCCTTGATCTATTTCAATATTTAATAATTCTTGTAGTCTTGTAATGCCGGTCCATGTTATCGGTTCTTTTAAAGATAATACTTTCATAGTTTGGTATTCTAAATCTTCGAAGTTATACCATTTTTGTATATATGTTAAACATCGCGTAAAAAAGTTATTAAACTCAGTTTTTGTTGTTGTTTTTTGCGGTTCTTCAATCTTATTTAATAAGTCCATGGCAGATTTGCCATAAAATTGGTCAGTTTGTCTGTTTTGTAGCTTGGTTTTCAGATCAATCATTATGTCATGAATTTCAGTGCTCGTTACTCTGTCGGATTCCAGTAATTTAATGGCGTTCTGAAAGACTTGCATTATATTCTGCATAAAATAAAGACTGCATAAGACTGCATTTGTTTCTGCATCACTGACACATAAGTTATTCCATATAAATTTAGAACAATTCTCTTCACCTTGCTCATTGAAATATCTAATCAAAGCTGGCCATAGCGATAGGAATCTCTCTATAGCAGGAAGTAACGATAACCAACGAGTTGGCACATGTCGTAGTATCTCCCTAAACTCAATTTCTGCACCTGAACAACTCATCATCAGCTCATTTAATTTTTAGAAAAACCGGAGAAATTATTGCTCTCCGGGAGGTCGGGAGGTAAACAATTATTACAGGAGTCTCTCGGGCAATCCGGGAGGGTTGGGAACCCTAGTAGTAGGTACACTCTTAGGCACGTGTTTAATTCCCCTATTTTTTATGGGTTCAAGGTTCAAGTATATAGAAGTGGTAATGTTGTTCTACTATCGATTTAGAAGATGTCGGGTTGATTTATCTTTTAGCCAAGATATTTATTTAAAAACTCTTTCAATTTTATCCCTACATAAAAATAGACCTATTTATAATTATTTATTTAAAAGGGCCAAACATTTAAGAATTATTTTATATACCTATATATAAAGATGTAAAATGATTTTTGCGGTTTTTACGCATATTTATGCGTATGAAGTAACTTCAATATGCCAATATGACCATGCTAGTTGTAGCTAGACAGCTGTTATTGGTTTTAAAAATTTATTTTTCAAATAAAACGTGACAGTTTTGTTAAAAACTTTCAATTTTTGTGTTTCTAGACATATAGCTTCAATGACAAGACTATTGACAATGACATTTGTGGCTAATAGCAATTAATTAATTGTATATTCTTCTTTAAGAAAGTATTTGTGAATATGAATATCATCTTTTACTTATATAATATATTATTATTGGTGTATTAGTCATTTTAAAATATTTGAAAACATTAACATGTCAAATGTTATAAATTACACAGTGCTACCGACATACTTTTTAAAATCAAAATTTTCGTAATTTACATAAAAATAATAAATTAATTTTAAAAATGATAAAATGGCAAAATATACAAAAAATATTATAAACAACTTATTTCATATGGCTGTTGTGACACTCGCTTCGCGATTCGTTTTTTAAACTTGAACTCGTGTCATAACAGAAGCCCATATGAAATGCGTTGTTTAATATACTATTAAACAATTGGTCACAAACATTTAAAAAAAATTGGATTTATATTGGTTATAATGTATTAAAAACGACTGTAAACAATTGTTTAAAAAAATTTAAATTTTTCACATCTAAGATCGCATTTGTTTACTTTGCTTGTTAATAACAATTTCAATTTTTAAAAATTTAAAAATTATTATGTAACTTTGTTCAGTAGCTTTATGATAAAGGATTCCAAGGGTTAAAAAAATTCTTGTGTTTTTATTTTACTCACAGTAACGAATTTAAAGTTAGTAACAATGAAGACGTAATTTTTTAAATAACAAATGGATAGAAATGTGAAAGATAACGGAAAAAAGTTTTTGATATATTCTGTTAGTGCTATAATTTTTTAAATTTCTTTTATTAATATTTACTTATTGAAAAAAAATAATTTATGTCATTTGGTAATTGCGACGGTGACGCGCCGCCCGTTTTTTATGCTATTTTCAACATTAATTTAGACCTATAAATAATTGAGCTACAATTCGGGGAGTTGGGACTTTTTTGTTGGAAATTTCTTGCCCTTTAAGAATCCGTTCAGTTTTTTGTTCTGCTATTAAAATTTATGAATTATTAGCAAAAATGTAAACCACCTTTTTTTAATCTTAAATTGTTAATAACAATAGTTAACTTTTTTAAAACGGATTTTGATATTCAGGGACATTTTTATATTTGTCATTTCGAATCGATTGACACCAAAATCAGATTTTTCGGATCGGTGTAACCCAAATCCGATTTAAATGACTTCACGACTTACTTCTTTTTTAACATGTGATGCGCACAATGTGAAAATAAATTCAAACTGATCCTTGTATTTAATGAAATATATAACCTACTTTTACTCTAAAATCCAATTTCCAAACGAAATAGTTTGGAAATAATAGGTATGCATCATAATTTTTTTTTTGAAATTAAGGCACTTGCTTGAGGTCATAACATTGAAAAAGTTAAAAGGAACCGACAAACCTTTCTCTTCTGTATGGTTTAAGTATTTTATGGTTTGACAGTTTACAAAACAACTTAATATCTATATACTAACTAGAATAAAATTTTTGAATGTGAATGAAATAGTGCAAATATATAGTGCATTCCTTCACCGCTAATTTACATTTATTAAATATTTAGATAAATTTGGATCTTCAGATGGTTCAGAGGTATTAAAGTAAAGTAAAGTAAGTAGGTATTAACCCCTAGGGGCTAAATCTTTTAATGACATAGTTGATTTTCTATGATATAGAGAATATAACAACGGAGTTGGGGGCATTCCAACGTCAACCGCAACAGGAGAGGAAAGAAGGAACCAACCGAAAAAAGGAAAGGATTCGCCCCCAAACATTAGATAAGATCCGAAAGACAACACAGGTTAGGCTGTCGTTAAGAATGATAGCAGTGAGCCTTGTTTGAGCTACAATGACATTACAACTCATTGCACATTTTATATTTTATTTTAGGGGAAAGCATTCCACATCCTGAACATTCTGTCATTTTGATCATTTCCTATAAGATACAGAATCTGTAAGGTTTACAGTTTGCCATGTTAATTTTTACAGATTGGCTCAGAATTCCACTATTAATCCACTGAAAGCTGAATTGTTCAATAACTGATTAACAAGTGCTTTTTCTCCACTTACATAACACAATACATTTTGAACTAATTTTGAATAAAAATCATTGCATGTGTATTTCAAAATACATATTATCCTGTGAAGATAAATTTCTTTACCTGAATGTATGATTCATTCTAAAAACATGGCTTTCGAAGACCTTGGAATTTATATTGAATAACTTGATACAATAGAAAATAAAAATAATATAATGGAAACTTACCTGTTCTAATCTAGATTTGTGTTAAAGACTCACAGCCCCTGAAAAAAAATATTTTAAACTTTTTAAGGCACATATTTATGAAGGTTAGTATTTAATAAAAAAAAACTCTGTAGTTCGTGGTTTAAATTAAAAAGTTTTTAAAAAGCACAGGTAACAGAATGTATACAAAAAATTTTTCGAAAGAAGACGCACAGAAGAAAGTTGTTTAATTTACATCAATCAGGACATCCGTTATTAAAAGTATTTATCCTAAAGAGTAACAATACGCTACATCATTCCGACGTCACTGTTAGCCATTGCTTGAGGTAGGTCATGGCATATTCAAACAAACGTTTGTGTTAGTTTTTTGGTAGTTAGTTTACATTGAAGATTTTTGTAACGAGTATTTTCTATTTGATAAAATCATAAGGAAAAGTGAGTAAAAATTAACGTAATATCACGTAACCTCAAAATCTTCTAGTATAACTTTTTACATTATCATATTTTATCACCGTCAAATAAATCTAAAAAGGTAATTAAATAAAGATCAATAATGGGAGGAAAATTTAAACTTATTTAATAGTTTTCAGTTCTCACTTTGATAAATGTTATCTCATTTACACAGAGTGAGTTTAATGTATGGAACGCCTCAATTATCTCGGAAACGGCTTGTACGATTTATATAAAATTTGATATTTGAGCCGAGCATATGAGCCTGTTGCATAAACCCTTGTCAAAGCTCTGTTAGCTAACAAGTTGTTAACTTTTGAAAAATGTATTTGCAACGCCAGCGCGTGCGCGGGCATTTCATATTTATTGATTTTTAGATAAAATTGACGGTGCGGTGTTGCCGGCTTAAATAATTTTTCCCTTAAACAGAATAGTTAGATTTTAGTTTATTTAATTTGTTTATAAAAAAACGAACCTTAATATTTATAATTTAATGGACTTTTGCTGCCAAAATCTATAATGAATAAATGATTTTGTTGGTAATCTGTGATTTTAATTTTTTAATATGTTTTCAAATTATTTAAAAATATAAACTACTAGAATAAATAGATAGGGAATTAAAAAACAGTATTAAAAATAGAAATGAGAGGTTTGTTTTTGCTGCTATTCAAATTATGTTAGTAAATATTGAAATCTCTTGTTTTAATAGTAATCTGTAATGTTGATAATCTGACTGTCATTTACTCATAAAATCAAAACGAATAAAACGTTAAAATAATTAAAAATATCTCTTTAAATACCATTATGCCAATTATGTTAATTCAGTAACAAAACATAAGTGACGAAGTCCGTATAAATTCCGAAATATAAAATTTTCGTCTTTCCAAAGTCTAGCCTACTTATTCACTCTAAGGAATGTGATATTATTGTTAAAAAATTTAAATAGGCGAATGCGCTTCAGGGGTATGTAACCTTTACCAAATTAAAATAGAGTTAACATATTGTTAAACATAGCTTTGGCCAGCGTTTATGCAACCGGCCCTAAGATGGCCATTTCGATGTAATAGGATGGAGCTCCACCTCACTATACGCGATTTAAAAAAATTATAGTTATATTATTTTACTTTTTTAATAAAAGATTTTTTATTTGAAATAGTAGTTACGGTCGAACATTACAAAAACAATTTTTTCACAAGATGTGTGACTTATTGAAACTGTGCTGACTGTTTAAAAATTATTAAATAATGAATCATCACATTTATTAAAATAAACAACTGAAATGATAAACAGCATCTTTGGAATGTCGGAATATTGACTATGCATTAAAAAATAATGAAACTACTCGTCAGCGAGTAGATGATTGAAAAGAAAAATTAACCGGATCATATTTTTTTAAATATTCCACCAAAACTCAACATTTTTTCAAGTGTTATTTATACTTTAACATAAACAAATGAATGTTTCTATAAGATAAGTCGAGAATGTTATACATCAATAAATTTATTTATTAGTTTGTTATAAGATACAAGACTTAAATATTATTCATAAACAAATCACTATCAACAAATCCATTGATAAAGCAAAATTATATTTTACTGTTTTGATTTCAAAGAAATAAACAATATAAAGTTACAATAATATTGTGCTCAGAGAAGCTATTTCTTTTTATTTATTAGTACTTACATGATGCATTACGTCATCAACTACTGCAAAAATTGGTATACTAGAAAAATTATCTAATACTTCCCCACATTTATATTACACATACATTTAATGGTAAATGACCTATATCAGTCACGAATAATATTATTTCACGTCAGTTTTAATAACAAGGGTTGGTATTAAATTGATTAGGCAAGATTAAAATGAAATATTCACGCAATCCGACCCTAAAAATTGTTTACCTTTCAATAAATTACACGAAAATATAATTGAATAGTTAATCATTGTCAAGTTCAAATAGAGAAAAACCCCAATATGACAAAATCCATACCAATATTATTTTATGAATATTAAAACACAAACTAATTAAGAATATTACATCGAAAATCATAAAAAGACTTATGTACCACAAATTGTAACTCATGAAGAAAATGTGTACAAAAACAAAAACATGTTTACAGATTTTTACAAATTAAGAAACATTTGCAAATATACCTGCATGCCCTAAAACACCCCTATGACGTACCAAGTTTTACTCTGTAGATCCATTTTTCAGGTTGGATCAATCTTCCAATCTTTGTTTACATTCCATCAACTACTTCTCTCTATACTTTTCTGTCGTTTGCCTTTTCCTTTCACTTATTAGTTCCGCCTGACTTTACGCCTTCCTTCAATTCTTGCAACGATTTTGCCCTTGGTCTGTCTCGCTTTCCTTTATTTCCTGGGTCCCATTCTAGTATTGTTTGTATAGTTGCTGTACAGTTCTCGCGCAATCTCGAAGGTTTATTTTAAGAATATAATGTTGTATACCGTACATAAGAACATTAATTTTTAAGTTTATATTTTTGTAGAAAAAAGTAGAGAATAACAGATTATGCCAATTGATTTTCTTTTGAAAACTCTAAAACTTATTTGAGAGTTATTGCGACTCGACTTTTCGAGTAATTAGTAACGAATTACAATATTGAATAGCATAAATGTGTGATTGAAAAACTGTTGCATAGCTCAGTCCTTGTTACAACGTCAGTTTTCAAGCGATCCGGTTTCCATGATCTGTTTTTCTTAGTAAATTTATGGTTAGTACATTACCTACATCTTCTTGGGGCCTGACCTAACATCACTACTATTGACTTAGCTTTTCCTTTAGAGGTGGTAGGTTTTTGAGCCCACCAAGTAGCTGAACCATAGAGCAAGGTTGGTCTCATGATCCTTGAGTATAACCACAGGTTCATCTTTAGATCTATTGATTCCATGTCAGATCACGGTCAAATATTATTCCGGGGTATTTAGCCTGACTTCATTGAGCGCTGGAGCTTTAAACCTTGTAGTGATCCTTTTCTAGTGAAGGCGACCACTGCTGTTTTTTGAAGATTGGCCTCATCCTTACACCAGTTGTCCGCCTCCTACGTGAGCTCTGAGAGTTCAAAGACATTATAACCCAATCTCAGATAGCCTCCTGATTGGATCAAGAGATAGTACTTCCATCGTTTTACCTTTGCTTTAATGGTAGCTTCGCCTAACGAGGTCATGATAGTCCTATTCGCTACGGCATTCTTTATCCATTCGCTTATAGAGGTAGGGACTCTACTTCTAAGAGCTTCTGTTACTGACTAGGTAGACACGTCCAAGAAAGAAACGATTGCTATTGCTTTGTATTTTATGAATTTATTAAGATTGTTCAGTGCCAAGCTGGTAAGTGTATTGGAGATCGCTGAGAGGATTTGCACTTGGTTCCTAATGTATAAAGTTATTGACAGTTATTTTCATTATGTTAGAGATTTTATAGCCAATAGCTGGGTCAATACTCTTTCTAGTCAATATAATTAAATAATTTTATAGTGATGTGACACTTGCTTTGACAATGGTTATACAGGGTTATTATAAAGAATCATCGTGTTTTAAAAATATGTATTTCTGAAGGTACTACAGATATAACAGTAAGTGACATGTAAATGAAAAGGTAAAATATTCAAGATTTTCAGCATGTTATTACAAATGTTCGATATGGGTTCCTTGCGTCACACAACATATGTCCAAACGATAGTCCAGTTCGTCCCATACACGCTGCAATGTGTCTCGATCGATATTGTTAATAACAATAGTAATGCGTTCTCGAAGTTGACCCAATGTTGTTGACAGAGGAGGTATGTTAACCTTATCTTTAATGCAACCCCAAATGCCAGTGAGGTGGAGCTCCATCTTGTTGGAATATGAAGTTGTTAGAATCTTCTGTTAGTTGCGGAAATAACCACAACTGCAACATATCTAGGTAGGATGTGGTAACAATTTTTTCATGTAAGAAAAAAGACCCGTATACTTCATTTTTGGATATTGCACAGAAGACATTCAATTTTGGAGAACCCCTTTCATGTTGCACAGTCATATGATTTTCCGTGCCCCATATTCGAGTGTTATGACGGTTCACCCTTCCACTTAAATGAAATGTTGCTTCGTCGCTGAATACCAGGCGGTTAGCAAACTCGTCTTTCATTGCCTCCTGCATGGCTGAACAAAAATCACTTCGCTTTACGTGATCGTCAGGTCGTAAGCTGTGTAGCATCTGTAGACGGTACGGTTTGAATTGCAATCGTTTCCGCAAAATTTTCCATACGGTTGGCTGGAGAATACCAAGTTTACATCCTGCTCTGCTAGTGGACGCGGAGAACGCGTGAAACTTAGTCTAAGTGCGTCCACCGTTTCGTCAGGAACTCGTATCTTCCGGTACTTTTACGTTTACTAATGGAACCTGTGTTCTTGAATTGTCGACCATCGTAGAATGCTCTGATGACCTAGAGAATCAGTTCCGTACCGTCGTCAGAATGCACGTTGCACTGTAACAACCGATAAACTTCGCGCGTACTATACTGAGCTCGTGACGCTACCTGGGCACGTAAAGCGGCGTTCGCAAGCGCGCGTTTTAAACTTGAACATTTTCCTATTCTAGTGATATGTCATTTGATATTATATCTGTAATACCTTCAGAAATATACATTTTTAATTTTATTTTAACGTACCTACAAATAATTACATCTTAATTTAATTGACATGAGTGATGAAGAATTTTTTCTCATCCTTCTGCAATGGATGTACCCGGCAATAGCGAGACCATTAATCACATAAAATGGTGCAGTGGCTTGGTACACAAGAACTAATCTGAATACTATGAGGAAAAACCTCTTAAAGATTCAGAGACTAGCCTGTGCATGTATCACTGGAGCAATGGGAACTTACCCCACTGGTGCAATGGAATTGATTCTAAATTTGGCCCCACTGCACATTCAACTAGAAAATGTTAGGAAGAAAACAATATACAAAATGAAGGAAGATGGAATTATTAGAGAAAAACCTCGATCACTTCAATTTGATCCAACTTGGCAAATGTTTCAAATGCCAAAAAAAATTAACTTCGTAAGAAAATTCATCATTTGAATGGGACCAAGACACCATACAGAATTTAAATCAAAATACAAAGAAGTAATGGAGGGTTCCGAGAAGAGGGGACTGGAATAGGCGTGTTTGGACTAAGAGCCAAGTAGCTTGGGCACATACCCAAGCATTTTTAGAAATCCGTGCCATCGAAAGATGTGAGGAATTCCATATTGAAAGATACTACAGCAGACAAGAGCTCACATACAATCAGTTCGAAGATGGTTTGGGAATGTCTAGACAAACTAAATGAACACTGTCACCTTCCTATGGGTCCCGGCACACATAGGAATAGAAGGAAACGAAACCGCAGATAAGCTGTCAGAAAATAAGGAGAAACCTGTGACCAGAACCATCTTCTGGGATCAGAAAAAGCGCAATCTTAGAAAAACTAAGATAAGAAATGGGGAAGGAAACATCCAAGTACTGAGATCAGCTGGAAGAACTGAGTCAAGCTAAGATACTTCTTGGGAACAATGACCAGAAGAGATTTCTTAGCTGCCTCAACCTCAGTAAAAAAAGGCTCCGGATTTTAACGGAAACATTAACCGGTGAAGAAGGCACAAGAAAATGTAGCAAAGTGCAGATTCCGTGAGGACAAAAGCTCAATATACATACTCTCGGAATTTCCTGCCTTGCAAAGTTCTAGGGCCAGATACCTAGGAGCACACGAAATAGAAGAGGAGGATCTTTCTTAGGAAAATAGGACTAGAAAAGCTGCTAAAGTTTGAGAAAACATCAGATCCATGGCAAGTAAGGGAGAACACAATAGATATTGTAGGTCGCTGCCCTAATTTCATACATACATACAAGTAATGACCATTAGTTATTAATATTTGTATATTATACCATTACAGTACTAAATAAAAACTTGAAACCTAAATGTATTTTTATTTTTTACTTCAAATTTTTTCTGTCCAATTTTTAACTAAACTTTAATCCGTAATTGATAATAACTGCATTTATTTCCAAGTAGTGTAAGCTACCTGTAATCATTAATGCGCAATACGAATTCCTGCAACAAATTGCGTAAAATAAAAAATCGCGAGGTGCAAGTCAGCTATGATAAAAATAAGTAAATAATGATTATTCACCACTGATAATGAGTCATTAACGTTAGAGGTGGAAGTGTTCATAATCTACGTGGTTCCCCTTTATTACTTAATAGTCTGCATGTTATTATATCTATAAAGACTAAAAAATACTAAATATTATGGTATAGATATTGATACATATAATTCAAACAAAAATAATATATTAAGGTATTCCTACTTTTAGAGATCTGTGGCTATGTTAAATGGCAACACTGCTATTATTATAGCTATTTTCAATGTTTTTAAACTTAAAAACACTTGTTTACTCTTTAAAAACCACAACGTTTTATACCTAAAATGCTGATTTTGATTTTTACATAAAATATTTATTACAAGTTATTTAAGTATCAAAACATGACATTGTACAAATTAAAGATTGTATTGGGAGAGAAGAAAAATATGGACTTGGGTAGTTTTACAATTTTACATAATATCCTATAATAGTCAGCAAAATGACACCAAATGGTTCAATGTTACTTATAAAAATGTTTTTAGCATTTAATAATGATGATTAAAAATAAACAATATCTAAGTCAATGGGATCTGTAGAGAGATTATTCACTGCTTCCAATATTTTTTTTATTGAACTTTATAGTAGGTACCACGTTATTAACTTATTAACAGCCCCTGTATAATGTAACACACTCCAAAAAACACCGATGGTTTAACTAAACACATTCTTCATTATTCAAAGAAGAAACGAATTAGAAGTTCTTTAAACTTGATTTGGTATTCAAACAGACAGAAACCAGACGTATTCAAATTAAATATGTAGGTATAGATTTAAGTTTGATACAGCATCTTTTCTTGTCTGTTACACTCACCACACACACTCTTTCACACAAAATATTAAGCAGATCTGACCTTGGTAAAGTGGCATTCCTTTTCTATTGGTTAGAATACGTGTATCAAAATAACTGCCTCTAACTTAATTCTTATTCAACGCCAATCTTTTAATCAAACATTTAAAAATTTACTAAATAGGTAACTATCGCAGTGCGAAAATAATTTTGGCAACAATGTATTCACTTCTTGGTCGCATATCTAATACGGTTGAGGGAGGAGGGTGCATAGAAATATCGAAAATGGCACACATGCACCTAAAAATAATAATCCCAACTGTCCTAGGGCACTACATTCCCTATTTCGGTGTGTATTTAATACATAGTTATCGATTTTCTAATTTCTTAAACCAGTCAATAAATACGAAATTTGTATTCCTAATAAATAATGTACAATAACCGAAATGACAAAAATAATAAATATATTAAAGTTAATTAAATTAAAAAATAAATTGTTTTAAAAGCAACATTCTTTACTTTCTATATTGTTTATTTTCAGTTTTAAATATTGACTTTATTGACTTAACTATAGGTAACATCTGAATGCTTCAACATCGGATATTTGTGAATGATTGACGTATTTCTGACAATGATTTAAGGGTTGGATAAGGATAAAATCTACAAGCTACGGACAGTGAACACACAAAAACCATAAAATGTATGGTTTAGTTATACCTAGTAAATATTTAGTTCTTCTTATAACGTCTTATTAAATAACAAACGTGTCTGTATAGCTATATATTAAAAAATTACTTGATTAACAACAATTATATTATCACATAATATGAAAGAAAGCAGTAAATTCAAACCCGATCAACCAGAGACCATAAACTTTTTATATGATTATTTATACGAATACTCATTATTTTAATAAAACCATATTACCCAACTAACTAATTAAAACTAACCTAACATATGTGTTTCTTTATTCCACAGTTATTTGGAAGACCATAAAATGTTAGCTTTGTCTGCAAATCCAATTAATCGTAACTGATATTTATGTTGTCACTAATTATCTGATTATTTTTCTTAATTAATACATCGCCGACCCTAGATGGCTCATTTTAACAATGTCATTATACTTATTCTGTGTAACATTAATCTTCTACCACAATTAATTTTTGTTTTGTCTAATTAAATATTTAAGAAACAAAAGAAAATTCACTTTTGGTGGAATAAATTCGTCAAACGTACATAAAGGAAAAAGTTTTTATCTGCCATGAAACGTATTTATTTAATATTTTTACTGAATAACAAGCTTTAAAGTAGATATATTCATATATTTTGTCATATAATTTCGTTGGAAATGTTCGTGACTAAGATGGATGATTCAAAATTTCTCAATATTTTTCCACGGCTGACTGAACATTAATAATACAAAAAATAATTAAAAAACGAGATTAAACTAAGTTGATATTAATAGCTACAGCAACAGAACAATAGAAAAAACCGTTAATTATGTTTTAACAGTAGAACTTCGAACCAAAAATATAAAGAAACCGGCGAAAAGCTTGTGAAAAAAAACGTCAAAATTTTGTTCTTCAAATACAATAGAAACTACGTTTTTCAACGCTTGTACAACAATGGCAATAGCTTTAATGAAATAGTTTAGACAATGTTTCATTTATACAGAGTATTAAAACTTACCTTGTACACCAAAAATATCCCGTATAAAAAATCACTTTATGAGAATTCACAATAACGTGCCTAACATAGAACCTACGTTCAACTAAAACGCGCACGATCAAGAATCAAGATGGCGAATACCCCTCCGATAGCGACGACTGAAATTATAAGCTATCATTGGTCGACTTGATTTAGGACGCTTTGGCATTACCAACTTGCAGAAATGTTAACCCAGTCTAACCCTTCATGTTGCCACTTCTTTTAACTTTGATGTGATATGTGGAATTAAATATCCAAAAGGAATTATTAATCATTCCAAAAAATTGTAGTATATTTATTTTATTACTATTTATTAAGTTTTATTATGGTCAAAGTAAAATTGTATGAATAAATTTTAATTCATTTCTGTATATATAAATTATTAAATAATTTTGTAATTTAACTAAAAGCTTTAAAAGCATAGGCACGACAACACTGTACTCACTGTACAGTTGATGGTGACACTAAGGGTGTGGTTGAATTTTGAATTTTTCTTTTTCATTTTACGCTGCGACCTTGATATGAACAATAAATTATTGGTACCTACTTAATAATAATTTGTATAAGTAAAAAGAAAGAAGATATTTTCATTGTTATTATATCAGACGCAATAAAAATAAAGTTGCGAATAATTTCAGTACATTTTTTATTATTTACATGTATTAATAATTTGTTTTGCGTCGTTTTATTGTTATACGTTGGGGCAAAAAAGAAAAAAATTACTTTTTCCAGACTTTATTTAACTAACTCAGTTAGGTATTAGCCTAAGTATTTTTATTCCTGATTCTGATTTAGGTTTATAAAAGAACTTGCGCTGTGTAAAAAACTATGAATCATGCTCCTACTGTCTTTTTCGCTCTTGCTTCCCCCCGTCGAAGATGATTCAGATACTACCGGTTTGATTTTTTTTTTAGTTATCCAAATATTGGCTGCGAATTTAACTTCGATTTTTAACGCTTCCCAGTATGGTATCTAAACAAAATAAACTAATCTTAAACAAAAAATTTTAAAATTAAGGAGCTATACCTACATGTTCTTCTACAGAAATATTTCTTACATTCCACAAAAATTCTGTCAAACCTAGGACTATAGCGATAGAAATCCCTACAACCAATACCATAAAGATACCGCTAGTCCTAGCCAAATCTAGATCACCTTCATTTTCATCTTTATTTAAACTTCTTATCTGAAATTAACGACTGACATCTTGACCTTCTTAATATATTTTGTATACTTACATCCTCACATAACGGTTCTTTCCGTTTTAATTTCCACCATTTTTTCTTTAGAATAGAAAGTTTACCAGCTTCCTGCAGTTCTAATATAGCTTTGTCAATTGCTCCTCTATAATTAGCGTCTAAAATAAGGTAAAACCAATGATATTAGTCACTAGATAGATCTTATTAGTGAGAGAGGTATTGAAGCCAATATAGGAGTGAGATGCACGAGTCGAAACAGCTGATAAAGGGCAAAATAGTAGGTACAGGATCTGCCTTTTTTTTATTACGATTTTCGATATTTTTGTAGTTGTAGGTGTTTAATACAGTTTAAATATATAGTGTAAGTATATTAGTTTATAAAAACTTATTAAAGACTTTTAAAAATGGTTACTTCATGTTCAGCCTATGGTTGTACAAATAGGTTCGACAAAAACGAAAATATATCCTTCTATGGGTAAATGTAGTAAGTTATTAAACTAAAATATTCTCTGAAGAATGTATCTGTCCATAGTTATTTGTATTTTAGTTTTCCAAAAAAAGGTATTTCACTAAAAATTTGGTTTATATCTTTGATAAGGAAAGATTTTCTGCTGGAGAAAACTGCTAAACAATGTTTGATACATTTTCTTCCACAATATTTTGTTATTAATTTTGGACTAAAAACTGAAACCAGAAAAACCGTCACATAACAAACATAATGTAGGTAGTCTAGCTGCAAATGAATTTCAAAGTGCTGAAAATGAATTTCAAATTGCTGAAAATTTTACTTGAAATGTAATCTTACACCTTATGTTTCTTATAACAAAAAATCAAAGTAGTGTTGCTGGGAATGCATACTCTGTTGTAGTTGATATTATTTTATTATCATAAAAATAAATGTGGAAATAATAATAATGTTTATTCATTTAAATATAGCAGTACAATATTATAAGGTTGGTTGTTTACACAGATTTGTTGACAAAAATGTACTGTAATACCTATATTTTAAATTACGAGCAGCAACAAGCAGATTAATAATGGGATCTGTTGTATTTTGCCTGCCTGGGGTTTTGTAATAATTTGTTTTTATTATTATTTTAACCTAATTCCGTTTAATTGATCCAAATTTACACAGTTAATTTGCCAATGCTATTCCTTAAGAAGACCACTAATTATGCTACAGTTCTATTTGACAAATGTTTTAAAAATTTAAATGCATTTATAAATAGGTATAAAATTAGATACAAATATTTAAAATTGTTTTTATTTAAAAATTAGTAATATACTTTTTTACATATATGTTGTCGTTTTATTCAACCTTTCTTCATAATCATTGGAACAGTTACAAATTTTCTTTTGCATATTTGCTTAAATATGTAAATAATTAATTAAATTAATTGAATATAAAAATTACACGTTACTCAATATTGTATTAAAATTTGAATATGGCAGATGGCAGTAACAACAGCATTCAGCACCAATTTGAGAATTATTTTATAAATTTTAATTTTTAAAAGAATAAAATTTTAATTCCAACTACCTAGTTTACAACTGATATTGGATTACAATTTAAAGCTATTAATCACATTACAATAAAAGGCAATGTAGTCCTAATATACTATTAATTCAGTATTTTAAAATTTCACTCTTATTTTTTTATTGGAATTTCAACAAATTTTTTTAAATTAACCTATATAATTCCTTATAACAATCCGAATTGTTGCCATATGTCATGTGACCATAATATAACACTTTTGTTGGCGTACAAATTTCTCCTTTTAGTTCTCACTCTCTCTAATGTTGGAGTCAACGCTCAGTATAAGATGGATCAAAGGCGCATCTAGTAACTTTATTCAATCATTGGGTACATTCAGGAGGTCCCAGCGGCTGAGATCGCTTAGTAAGGAGTCTCTCTGAATGTAGCGCTGCTTGAAAGCTATTCAACAGCGGCTGACTGTTTTGCTCAGCGTAGAAATTTGTCGCTTTCTAAAAAGCGCATCGCGATTTTGACATTAATGACATATCGAAATTGGGTTATGTAGGTTTGTGTTGATCTTAATTATATTCTAAGGTGTTAATTGTTGGGATAAGATTTATCCAATTGATAATTGAAGATAATTATTGTAGTTTTGTACATGAACACAATAGACATATAAAAACCAAAATAAAAATTGGGTTATGTTTTCAAATGTTTTTACTTTTGTTCCGCTGTCAGTGAGCCACGCATTCAGGCGAAACGAAGGCGCTTATTAACAGCGGCCACAGCATGCTGAGTGGCTAGATCTAGCCGCTGGGACCTCCTGAATGTACCCATTGAGTAACACTCAGTAATAAAATCAAAATTTACCTACATGGAAAATACGCCATCTATGAAAGCAAATAATATTGACAAAAATGGCGAATCTGGGGACATCTACTTTAATGTGAAAAAGATTTTTGCGTGTTAATTGTATTCTGAAAACGTTTCAGTTGATTTTATTTTTGTTTACCCAAATGATTTATTAGTATATTAAACAACGCATTTCATATGGAATTCTGTTATGACACGAGTCCAAGAACGATTGTCACAACAGCCATATGAAATAAGTTGTTTATAATATTTTTTATATTTTGCCATTTTATTATTTTTTAAATTAATTTATTATTTGTATGTAAATTACAAAAATTTTGATTTTAAAAAGTATGTTGGTAGCACTGTGTAATTTATAACTTTAGTTTTGAAATTTAAACAATCGCACTCAGCGCACTCAGATCGGTTTCTACTATCTCAAAAGAAAACGCTATTTATATAATTACGAAAATTTTGATTTTAAAAAGTATGTCGGTAGCACTGTGTAATTTATAACATTTGACAGTTTTGACATTTAAATTATGAAATGTTAATGTTTTCAAATATTTTAAAATGACTAATACACCAATAATAATATATTATATAAGTAAAAGATGATATTCATATTCACAAATGCTTTCTTAAAGAACAATATAAAATTAATAAATTGCTATTAGCCACAAATGCTATTGTCAATAGTCTTGTCATTAGATACTTCACTGCTCATGTCGCCAACCATTTAGAACAAAAATTTGTGTGCGTAAAAGTTACATTACGATACGCAAATGCGTTTTATAATGAAGATTTTTATAGGTGCAAAATATAAAAATGTTATTTATAATTGTTGTATGTCAGTTTCGACCTTCGACTGTTTCTGTTTCTATAGACTGTTTGGAGTTTCGACTTTCGACGTTTGACAGTGACACAAGACTATTCTTTATGTTTGTTTTTGGCAGTTTTTGGTTTGTTGTTTGTTTTTTGCAGTTTATTTGTTTATTGTTTTAATTAGGAGCATATATCTCTCCTGACGCATATTTATTGTTTAATAATAATTATAAAGATGGACTTGAGATTAAGTTGTACAGTATGCTAAGGTGCAATGACACAAAAAGAAAATGTACAGGAAAGTGTTTCTCAATATGTTGAGGTTTAGTTATTTTAATGAATCATTATTTTTATATATTTAAGTTAAGCTACTTTGAAATTAGAGACTTACTCATGGGCATAGCGATACCAAAACCTTTTGAATCTAACCATGGTCCAACTTGTCTCAAATCGCATTTAGTCTGAATGTGATACTCTATTCCAGTAGATTCCATCAAAAAAGCATATAATTCATTTTTGGTATTTTGTACACGTGTAACTCCATCTAAATTATCCTTTTCAAATACACTAGGTCTCTGAGCCTTCATATCATTATACATTTTTTGATACAGTGAAATATTAGATTCCTGAATATTAACAATTTTGATATAGTCTTTCCAATATTAATTGCTAAAATCCATTTAAAACTGTCATAAAGACTACCAGTCTAGAGAGAGCTGGGTTCTGATGATACAGAGTGGATGTTTAACAGGAGAAATATGTCGTTTTCATGCTATTCTTTCTACTTTGAAGCCTAGTAAACTAACTCACTTTGTATGACACTTTTAAATGAATTTTAGCAATTAATATTGGAAAGACTATAATAGATGGTGATAAATAAAAAAAATCTTACTTTAAAAAATTGCTCAGTAGCACCTCCCTCTAAGAGCCCATATTTGATTTTACTCTGTTTACCTAAGTCTTCCACATTTTTAATGGGTGGCTCCAAGTTAGCTTTTGTTAAAAATGCTGTCAGATTTGCTATGTATGAGTTAGTGATAATCAGTGCAAAAAACCACCACATTGAAAGGGCTAATCTTGAAGAAATCCCTCTAAAATAAAACAAAATTTTAATGATATTATAATAAATTCTGTGAGTAGGTAGTTATACTTTGGTAAAATATCACATCCTTGATTCATAATAGTGCCTAATGTTGCCCAATGACAGTTTTTCAAATTCCAAATATTTTCCAATACTGTGGGATTATCATCACATGGATGTGGATTTTCCCAATCTCCTGGAGTCATTCTTGCAATGAAATAAAGCACTATTGATACTACTAGATACAATGTTGCTGAATATATCCAAACACTTGTAGCAAATGGATCTAAGAAAGCAAAAGGTTTAGCTTCTTCCTTGACTGGGATTTTATGCATAATAGCAATGCCTACAAATTAATCTTTATGTAAATTTGGTTAAACAAGTATATTCAAATATTTACAATTTCTATAACTTGGCAAAATAGGATTTGAAAACATTTACATACTAATTATTTCTTGAAGAAAATCAACATCCAATTCACTGGGGTTCAGATTCTCAAGTTAACTTACCCAATGTCATAAAAGGCATACTAAAATCCACATATGATCGTCTCTGTTGATTGATAGTTAAATCACAAAGAGCAAGATGAGCTCTCTAAAAACAAATCAAATTATAAATGAATAAATAGTTTATAGATTAAGTAAACTAACTCCTTCTAAAAGATCTCCTATTAAACCAGTCCATCTTTTTTCTGATTCAATGAATTTTCCATAAATGTTATTCTTTGTTAAGAGAATTTCATATTTAAATTCAAGAATTGTGGCTATTTCATCCATTAAATCTTTGGTGAAACCCTCATATCTATCATTACCTACCAATGGTTTACCATCTGGAGACTCTGCATTCATCAAATAGGGTTCTCCAATTCTAAAAATTTTACCAACTTAATCAAACATAGCCTTATGCAATATAAATAGAAAGTCAGAAAAAGGCTGTTATTATATATAAATAACAATAAGACTAATGTTGAACAATAAGTTTAATCAAAGATTTAGTTGGTAATATTTATTTTTAAGAGAAACTCAACAAGTGTGGAAAGTGAAATATTACGCACGAGTAAAGTTTAGCACGAGCTGCGTAGCGACTAGTGATGAAACCTAATGAGTGCAAGGAGCGCGTTGTGTACACGATTTTTCCTACGACACCAATATTTTTTATAATTATGAATTTTTCAACTTTATTTATAAAATTGGTTGTAATTGTTAGGTAGTTAAAAATTAGGATTTGAACGAGGAAATATTGCATGGAAATATAATTCAATTTATTTTTATTAAATTTATTGTACTAACCCTTACTTTTTGGAAGTCCATCTCACTAATAATAATAAAAAACTGTTCGTTTTAACAAAACATCCACTATTTATTTAAAAAATTGCTTTTTTAAACTCAATAACAGCCGTTTCGCTAGAATTAGCATCATCAGATTGACATATATGAGCTTAAAAAAGCAATTTTTTAAATAAATAGTGGAAGTTTTCTTAAAACGAAGAGGTTTGTATTATTCTTAGAAATATAATTGACTTTAAATTTCTTTATTAGCTAAATTACATTTTATTTTTTTTCGTAGGTTCCATAAAATTTAAAAGCAAAATGGTTATTGGAACAGTTGAAATTAAATGGTTCTTGAGGCACGTTATGTGTTAGTAATGTGCTTTGAATATTTTCATTTACGTTTAATTCCTATAATTCTCAATTTTTAATTGTTTCTGATCTCCAAATTCCACTTATTAAAAATTTTAAGCAATTTTTATGAAAATAATAAGGCATTCATAACACTCCTAAAAACACTAACTATAATAGAATGAGTAGGACTTCTTTACCTTGGAACCAAAAGCATACCATTACGCGAATTACTAATTTTCTAAGTGTCAAAACTGTGTGTTAGGTGTCGTTTTCGTAGGGTGTCGTAGGAAAAAATTATTGTCTAGTAAGAAAAAGTAAGAAAAGAGATTAACTGTAATTAAGAGAATAAATTAATGAAGTAGAATTTTTTGTTATAGAAGGGACGGAAAGAGTATGAACTTGTGTAATTGAAAGAATGGAAGATTTGTTGGAAATTTGATGTGATTGAATTGAGAAGACAGACTGAGGTGTGTCTTTGGAAATGTGGCTGTGAGGTTGAAAAACTGATTGGGGACTCTCGAACAAAATACCTATTGCAAATCTATTTGAGTTTAACATTATGTTGGTTGAAGTACAGAGCTGTAGCTCTCTATCGACCATTTGGTAAAGTTAGAGGAACATCCGGGAGTAAAGTATTATGAAAGCGTGATGGGTGGTACGGAATTTTATTTTTGAATAAAGGGACTGGTTGCCAAAATATTTTACAGCATCTATATCTATAAATTGAGGAGGGTAACGTCATAAAGCTTTATCTACAACACAAGACCTTATTTGACCCATTGTTGTTTCTTCTGAACCAGTCCCTTTTAGTTTTCCGTCCAACCAATACTGATTTTAGGTAGTCGACGACGTGTTGGGCAAGTAATTTTGGTTGTTTTCTCACCTTTCAAAGTCTACAGCCTTTTGTATCTTCCCATGTACCTCTGAACAGTGAATTGGAGTGTTAATGAATTAGGTTGGTCATCACTGCCTTTATTAGATCTGGCTCAAATACCATGAACCGAGCAGTCTCACTGGTCAGAAAATCAGCGATGTGTTTTCCTTCTAATGTGACTTTATTATCCACAGTTGCTTTATTCAGGGCTACGTAGCATTCTAGTATTCCTTCTGAAGATATATAAAGTAGTGCTTGTCAACTGCCTGTATGAATGACAACTCATTTACCTTAACATTTTTATAGGTTCTTTCATTCCCTACTTTATTTATGCTCCTCATCTCCATCAGAACACATACGCTTTTTCATATTGGCATATTCTTATGCTCAGGGATTATAATATACTATACATCCTGTTTCAAACTTCGTTTTAAATCAGCACCTGTAGGTTTTGGTTGTACCTCCCAATTTAATTTTTCTTCGTTCATTAATGATATAGGGAATACCACATTGTACTCTAAATTAGGTTTTAAAACAACCATAAGGACACGTTGTAGTGTCATCAGCGCTACCTCTTTGACAAATATATCCAGAAGTGTGAGATTTAATATTTCTTCCATTGCCTTCCTAATATACCCTGAAAACAGCTAAGATGATACAAAGCAGTTCCACACCAGCTTAAAATTCAACCGATTGGAGCTCAGTACTTCTTGACAAGAGGATGGTTTACCATCTATTTTGTACACAATTTTTTCGCGAACACCTTCCAAGCTTTATTGATATGATCTGACCTCCTCTCTTCTAGTAAAATATGGGCAAGAGTGAGACCCAAGGTAATCTCTATTGCCACTGTAGGGGCACCTGTATTTGCCATATAATATGTTATTCTCTGAAGTGCAAGCATTGGTTTTTGTTTGAGATTAATCCCCTACCAATGGCCACACACCCCGGTGAGGTTCCAGAGGGATGCCCCAGAGGAAAGTAAGTTCCAAGTAAGTTTCTATTTGGGATAATCCCCAAACATTTTAATTCTCTCCTTCTCAAATAAGTTGGAGCAGTTTATTGAGCTTACTCCTATTTAGCGCCTCCAAAAGCCCCAGGGGCAGTACTGAAGGAGGCAGCAGCTAGTGTCGAAAAATAAAATTCGGTAACAGGGTTGGTTATCTGGGTATGTGGGGAAAACATACATAAATCAAAAGTAGTCACGGGTGTGGGATACAGCTGGACCCAAAAAAGAAAGATAAATTCATTGGGGGTATACTTAGTATATTACCTCCTAATGCTTCAAAATATTTAATATACCTATTCTTTACCTTGTTGAGACTACCACATTCACTTTTTTTAAACTCGAAATTGACGCTAGATTAGTTTCTTCTGTGGTTCTCATTAGTTGCAGAGATTCATTTTCGGCTCTATAAGTGGCTATCAATTGATTATCCAAATGTGTATAAATATATATATTAAAATCGTCTCTGTTGCCAAAATCATCGAATTTAATTGGTCCAGTTATCGGTGTTACGTCTTGTCTCTACAAACATTTAAGTTTAATAAGGTTATAAGTAAAATTAAAGCAAAAAACGTTGCACGTTATAATTGTAATATTACCATATATCAAAATTAATAAGAAAAGTCGGGATTTATCAAGTTTAATAATTAGAGAACTTATAATTTTAAAAACTTTAATTATTTGGTTATTTTTAATCCAGTTGAAAATAAATAAATAAAACTACTTTAAAAGCGCGTTGTCATATTTAAATTTTACGTTACCAGTTTATAGCAGAATCAAAATATAGTAAGCAGTAGAGTTGTAGGTTGTGGCAAATTATAGATAATACACAATACTAGTACGATTAAACGGTATTATTTATGACAAAAATCAGTAATGAGCTTGTAATGAGTAATACCGTTGATTGATTTGGGAAGATACGCAACCTTACGGGCGAAAGTGTACCGCAAATAGTGTCCGACAATTAGATGGCAATAGCATCAAGGTGTCCGAGAACTTTTTCAGGCGACTTGTGAAACAGTAGGTATGCAAGTTACGTTTAGATCGTTCATATCGGTAAATATTTTACGCTCTCCGTCGGCAAATTATAGTTTTCAGTGTTTAAATTTCGTTGCGATTAATATATTTTTTGAATTATGGAGATAATAAAAAATAAGTGCTGTTATAGGGGATGTTGTAATAAAAGGAAAAATAAAAACAATATAATTAGTTTTTTTAAACTCCCCGAATCTAAACCAGATATACTTTTTGAGTGGATACAAAACTGTGGAAATATGGATATTTTTGTGATGGAGGAGATTGCTAAAAAAACTTCGTATATGCGAAAATCATTTTTTTAAAAATTATGTTTACTTCAGTGGCAAAAGAAAACTATTAAAAACAAATGCAGTACACGTTTCTTGGAAAGGTAAGTATATGTTTGTTTGTTTGCTAGTTCTGATTTAAATAAAATAAAATTTATATAATGATAAAATCTGATTTTTCTGTTTTAAAATTAGTGTTTTGCTTTTTTCTTAAATAGGAGTGAAGGTTTAGTTATTTGCATTTTTTTCAGATTAACATTTAACAAATTAACGTAAAAATAAAACTTTTACGGTTTTAAGAAACACTTTAATATTGCAGCTGTTTCGCTAATAACTAGCATCGTCAGTTGATTAAAAAACAATGTGCATATTTTTTAACGTATTAAAAATGCATTGTTTATGCATTCTTTCAATCGCATATGTTTTAAAGTGATGGAAAAAAATATTAATAAGAATAATAAGATTGTTGTACGTATATCAGTTATTAAAAATAACGTATTTTTTACTTCCAGTTACAACAAATATTCCTGGTTCATCTTATATGCAAGAGGATACTTCGCAGCTCCGTCCAATAGGATGCACAGGTAAGGAATGCATCTTTTTGTAAAAAAAAACTTTGAAAACGAATATTTTGAGGAAAAATGTGTATTTTGAATAGTCATTTTTAAAAATTGCTTTTTTCATTTTTCTAATAAGACTTTTTTAGAAAGAAAATAAATAATTTAATAGAATATACTCTTTATTGAACGTATGTTACTGTTATTCATAAAATTAACTGTTTTTAATTAATTTCATTATATATTAAAATCTAATTGAAAATTCTAATAAACTGATAATTGTTTATACAGGGTACCGGGAAAAGATTGGTGAACATTTAAACCAAAGATTGTGGGGCCCAAAATAGGTTAATTCAACCCTGTATATTCTTATTTTTTCAATATATAGTGGAATTAATTGGAAACAGTTTTATTCATAAAAGTAATAATTAAATATTTTACTTTTCAGAAGAACAGTCGAAAACTTTTTCTAGAAAGCGACCCCACGATGATGACCCAGATGTTGACCAATTTGTAAAAACAAGTTACCATCGCCCAACTACTGAGACAGCGGGAAATCATACAATAGAATTTGTAGATACTCCATCCTCAACAAAATCTGAGGTGAAAAAAAGGTTTGGCATTTTAAGTGTAAAATGATGTTCATTGAGAAAAAAGTTTAAAGTACAAAGAACGCAGTTTTTTCGACTCCAAAAAAAAACAAAGTTAACGACTGAAAATCTTTTGGCCAATTTGTTAAAAGAGAAAAGTCCTTCTGTAAAAACATTTGTCAATATGCAGTTATCTTCGAATAAAAAAAAAGTATGGAAAAAAAACAAAAGACATTTGGCTCTTTCTCTTCATTATAAATCACCTGGATGTTATAAATTTTTAAGAGAATCTTTGTCATTTTCTTTGCCATCAGTTCGCACAATCCAGTCTTGGCTTCGTGTAATAAATTTAAGAACTGGTTTGGAAAATACCAAAAAAACTTGAAGTAAAAGTTAAAACTATGTCTGAAAGGGAACGAGCTTGTGTTGTTCTGTTTGATGAGATTCATTTGGAATCCATATTACAATGCAATCAATTTTATGACTGTATTGAAGGTTACGAAGATTTAGGCTTTCTTGGTCAAAAAAACAAAGATGCCAATTCAGCGCTGGTATTTTATATCAGAGGCATTTTTGAAAATTGGACCTTTCCTTTATGTTATTTTACCTCAAATGGGACAATTAAAGGAGATATCTTGGCACAGTTAATAACATATGTTATTCAGGGATACAACTTCTTCCAGTAGGTTTAGTTTGTGCCAGTAATAGAAGTGCTTTTAAAATTTTAGGCGCAACGGAAAAAAATCCAACTATTTCTATAAATGGTTGTAAGTTGTTTACTGTATTTGACGTACCACACCTATTAAAAAGCCTAAGAAATAATTTCATTAATCTCAAGTGTATTTTCGTATAAATGGAAACCCTGTATCTTGGCAAGATTTAGTAAAAACTTACAAGATAAAGAAAGCACAACCACTAGGGCATTACCAAAAATTACGGATATCCTTATCTGTATACTTCTATTATTGTATAATTCCTCAAAACTGACTTTTAATTGTTAAGGGACTTACTTAATGTATTTTCGTATTTTTAATTGCTTAAATATTGTGGTAATATAAGTTTTATATATGGTACAAAGACGTAGGTACAAAGAGGGGTAGCCAATTATTTATCTATTAGGCCCATAATTATACTTAAATTTAGACATTTCTTGTAAACATCATTATTTTATGCAATACTTCTATAAAACTATTTTTATAAATAATATCCTCTAATTTTCGTAATGCCTACCTGCTTGAGGTACAAAGAGCCATAAACAATTTATTTACACAATGAGAAATAAACTATTTTATTGCTTAAAAAATAGTCTAAACAAATTGGGAGTAAACTATTGTTTCGAAACAATTATATCTTTTATTATTATATCTAAAAAAATGTATGAAGAAACCCTAACTTTGTGAAAGTCCATTGTATCAGAAATATGAACACAATAAATCTTAACAAGTATTTAATAAAATATAGAAAAGTCTTAATAAAAACTACCGTTTATTAAAATTTAATCTGTTCATATTTCTAATTATTATAACTATTTATTATTATATCTATTAATTATAAGAATTGTTGCAAATACAGAGATAACTGACCTTTTTTTCTACATCAATAAGGTGGTTGTAATTTTTTTTCTATTATAAACTGGGTTGTCTATAATTGACAAGTATGATGTCAAGTTATTATTGTTCAAGTAAATTAAATAAAGCAATATTAACATATGAACATATTTTTGTTTTATTTACTATTTAAGGATGTACTTTACTTTTTCGCATTCATGAATCCGCTAAATCATACTAGAAATTATTATTTGGCTTTTAGAATGACTTTTGCATGAATTAAAAATATGATTATTTATTAATAAGTGAGTTGAAAAAAGTTTTTTTTTATAAAGAATATTGCAATATAATTTAAAATAAGTAATTGCAACTGTGCAAAGTTTGATATTCCTCTACTATGTTTTATTTTTTTTTTCATGTAGGGTTCTTTTCAAATATTAAGTATTAACGTTTTTTTTTCCAAAATATTAAATATCATTACTTGTATAGATAATCTAAATACTTTTTTAACTGTTTCTGTTTTTACGACTATCGAAAAATAGTAATCTCATAAGGCATTTTCGGAAACCTACTCCGGGTTACCAACCCGATCCACTTAGGTCACGTGACGGATCACCACGGATCACTTACCCACCAACCATGTTTACGAACATCACAGGTTCAGATCGGAGTATTCAATACGCTGTCATGTCATTCAAATTATCAACCCTAACCCAAGTATTTTCAATTATTTACTTTTTTTTATCTTGTTCTTGGTTTTAGATGTTGTTGATTTTTTTGGTATTTTTCAAGTCTTTTCTGTAATTTTGGTTATTTATTCATCAACGTGAAACAATTATTAGAAAAAAATTGATCCTATTAAAAATCTCAGAAAAGAGATTATGAAAATGCTGAATTCCCGCGCTTTTAGAGAATGACAAAATTTAAAAATGGTTCGAAATGCGCATGCGGTGTCTGAAGCGATATGAACGACCCTACTTTTCGATAGGGTTATTGTAGATCAACCCGAGTCGGTGATCGAGTTAACAGCTCTGTGGTTTACGAACACGGGTAGGTAGTTCGGGTTAGGTAGGTTAGAGTAGGTTTCCGAAAACGCCTATAGACTCCTTCACATCGTTTGTCAGAGAAATAGGTAATCGGATAAGGGTTAATTTTTAAACCTTCAGCTGGCCTGACGATTGTAAAATAAAATGAGCGCTTCTGTCTTGAGTCGCTAGAGGCTCCACTTTGCACAGGTCGTGACTACGGCCAGGGTACAAGCGGCGTAAGGAGAATGAAAAATACCGACGGGTACAAATAAATGTAGTGCATTGCGTATCTTCCCAAACTTATCAACCTAACCTAACCCAAACTTATCAATCAACGGTAATACTTAAACATTTCATGATTACCTACTACTGATCAGTTAAAGTTCATTATTTTCTGTATAGTGCTATAGGTACTCTGGTTCACAGTTATTATGCAGCATTACGTTTATGGACGACGGCGTTGCCATATCGGCATGTTCTTCGAATTTGGTTCCAACTGGCGCGGGAATATAACTTGCCATTGTGTTACTATTATGATTTAAATGTTGACTAAATTATTCATTTGAAAATCGTTTAGTGAGTAATTAAGAATATTTATAATTATGCTTTTAGATAAATTTTACGCGTTTAAAGGAAAATATTGTAAATCCGCTAAAATATTCAAATTTTATATGTTTAATTATCACGTATAAAGAAACCAAAGCGGCAACAGTGTTGAATATTCACCCATAAGATTTACATTGGCCTTTGCCGGCCACACTGCATAATAACTGTGAACCAGAGTATAGGTATTTACTACAACTAGTGGCAACGCTGCACGCAACGATATTTCTGTCTTTGTCACTTTACCGTAACTTCCATCACATCGTCGCAGGCCACAGTAATGTAAATGCAAGCACGAGCGTATCATTGGTTTGTGAATTATACAGTATGCATTGTACGTTTTACAGGTAAGTTAGTCAGCATCGACGTGTTGGTGAAAGTAATAGTGCTAATAAGTGCTTAATTGGTAAATTAGGATATTGCAAAGTTTTAATTAAATAAATAAAAAATGTGTATAAATATTTGAAATAATTGTCCTAAGAATTTTTATTTCATTATTAACCCTCTCAAAAATTAATAAGCGCGCCCCCGATTTGCTGTCAACTGGGCCTACTTCTAGTATCAATCATTATTGGTTTTAGTCTGCCGTCCTTTTTCTATAAAGCCGTTAAGTGACAAAACATAGTTTCGAGGTATTAACAAAAAAGATTTAAAATCTTAGGGTGTTACCGATGTAGTGCATGCTTGGTTGCTAGAGTATTGGATAGATAACTAAATTTACTAACTTTGGGAGACAAAATAATTCCAAATTACTGAATTAGGTATAATTTTTTTTTTCAAATTTTCTTTTTTATTGTTGAACTATTAATTTTAATAGCATCTAATACAATCCTAAAAAACGGCCAAGGTAAGCGCAGCCATTATTTAGTGTTCTAAAAGTCCGTGACTGCAACGATATAAACTTTAGTCAGTAGTAACCTGTGTAGTTACAACTTTAAAGTACAGTTAAATGACTTAAAGGTCTTATAGGATTGTTAATATAGATTGTACAATTTAAACAAATATTGAAAAAGGAGGCTATAAAGGCTTGTTTGTTGCCCAGTTTTTGAATTTATATTGTACTTGCATTAATATATTTGCCATTAGAAAATAAACGTTTTTTGAAAAAAACTAAATTTAACTGTGTTTTAGTATTGACTTCCTGGAAGTTTTACTAATTTACATTAGTTACGACGGTTAACTGTAATTTTGTAAAGGGCAATTCTATCAGATATGATTAAACAACTTTAACTACACAAAATTTATTATTTTTAAACCTTTTTAAAAGTACTTCATTGTGGTACTTACAGTTACAACAGAAATGACTTACGTACCAGCATAAAAATCATAAACAGATATTTTAATAACAATTCTAAAACAATTTAAAAAAATAAATTTTACAAATTTATATTATAAGAAAAATCACCTTTAGTTAGGCAACTAATTAAAGGTTACAACTTTAATAACAACCTAGAAAGTAATAAAAAACAATATTGTATTTTAATTATTTTTGTAAATATAACAACATTTAAAACAAAATCGATATAAACATATGCCTACCTAAATACTATAGCTTTAAAAGTATAAATTTAAAATAAAATTAGTCAATACTTTAAATAAATATTCGTGTAGTAGGTATATCTATTTCAGGCGAAATAGGTTTTACTGAAAAATCTTAAAGCTGGAATTCCTAGGTAGGTACCGGTTAATAAAATCTGCCATTGTAAATAAACTACAGAAAAAATGAAAACAATAATATTAATACATTGCACTAAATAACACCTTAATACCATTAAAAAATTCAATTAAGTTTTTGGGAATTTATATTGATGACACCCTTAAGTGGTCCACTCATATTGACATGTTAACAAAAAAATTATCTCTAAAGAGCTAACTTCTTCTATTGCGTTAACAACCTACTTTTGTCTGTTTGAGTCCCATCTAAGATATGGATTGGATTTCTGGGGGTTTTGTTGTGTACATCTTTTTGACTCTGTTTTTAAACTACAGAAAAGGGCAATACGTTATGTTTTTGGCTTACGTCACAGAGCGCATTGTGAACCCTACTTTAAAAAATTCAAAATTATGACTCTTCCGGCACTATTCATCTTAGAATCTGTTTGCTTGGTTCGTAAATCTAACCTTATATCAAAGCAGGGACCACTCCATAGATATCCCACAGGAAACTCTGATTTAGATGTTCATTTGACAATGCCCACCACTAGTCTTACAAAACATTCTTTTATTTATAATGCTAGAAAAATGTACAACTGTCTACCAACACACATAAAAGCCACCAGTCCTTATATTAAATTCCGCAAATTTTCTAAAGCATACCTTCAGGAGAGACCATACTATAAATTCTGAATTCTGTGATATATAGACTTCTGAATGACATGTAATATGTAGTATGAAGTATTTCATAATTATTTTTTAGCTAGTAAGTAGTAATTAAGATTGAATTAAAAGGAGTGATATGTTTATGTAGGTATGTAGGTATGTTTACATTTAAACCATGCATATCATTCTTTTTCATTTTTGATTGTGTGTATTTATTTATTTATTCAACAGAATTTTTTGTGACCTATCAATTATTGTTAATTGATATTTAGATATTAGGTTATTTTTATTTAGCTTTGTCCATAAAATTTGTTAAAATTTGGTTGACAATAAAGCATATTTCTCTCTCTCTCTAATGTATTCAAAAGGATTAGTTTTTATAAAGTAGAACGATTACCCCTAATAGGAACCTTTTCTTTTTCAGAGTATTCATGAAGACTTTCCCAAAATTTCAATTTATGTCTATCAGTTATATTACATAGAACCTTAATTACAGCATCTTTGGTTCACTTTTAAACTCCGGAAATAATTGTGTAGTTTGTTTTAAGTACTTTTCCGTCCTAAACCGTAGTATTTTATATTCTTCATCTAAACCATTTTTCTATGAAAGGTCGTAATAACTTCTTTCGAAACAAACTTCATTGATAGTCTTGGATTGGAACTTTGGATTCGTATATCAAAGACAAAATTAGGAAAGTTGAAATAGTTTGTGGCTTCCATGCTCTTCACTTCCACTCTAGATAAATTTGCAGAGGATACACACTCTGAAAAATCTTTAAAATCTTAGATCTTACTTTTTTTCTTCATAGCTTGCTCGACCTGATGATGAAACTGATCACAAGACATGAAAGTAGGTCCTGGTTCAAAATAATTAAATGTTATTTTCTTCGTCCCAATCAAATCACTATTGATCAAGTATAAAAGCCACTTTTTAAATTGCGCACTGCAATTATCCATCCAAATATGTGTATGTTCGATATCACGATAATGTAATATGAACTGATAATAACAGCTTAAAATGTCTTCTTTTTTACGGCCTGAGATACCATCGTGCCATATGCAAGCGTATGGCTTGTAATCGGTAGTTATTCTGCCAATAGGTGCAAATGATAAATTAGCCAATCTTGGACAAAATATGATAATTTTGAAGCAGTCTAGCCTTGGTAACACATTCTGTAAATCGACACTGAAATATAAAATCTGTTAACTCTGAGATAGGGTTTAATAGAATTCGTACAAAGTCCGTGCTTTTATGAATTTCTTTCTGTGTTCATCATAACCTAAACACGTTTCACAGTTTTCAGGTATTTCAGGCACATTGGTTTTTACATCATGAGACATAGCCTTAGAGTATAAATTATAAGCTTCGCAGTATTCGTTCTCGAGTTTAGTAAAGGAAATCATTCATATCCTTGGTGCTCTTTCTGTAGAACTCATACGACACTTTTTTATCTGGATGTTTCTTACAGAAATCTTCTTTAATTAATTTTACAGAAATTATACATGGTAAATATTTTCTATTTGGGACATGTTCCCGACGATAATGTGGCTCTAAACGATGAAATGATTCTATATGAGCTTTAAATATCTGCCTGTTTGATTGGGTTTTCGTATGCAATCCACGTTTATCTTCTTCCTCAACATTTCTAGTATTTATTGCATTGTATAATACAGTGTCATTATTTTTATTGAATCCCAATGTAGTCAAAAGAAATATTATACACACTTCTACTACTTCCCCGTCATCTTTCTTTAAATGGAAAAAACCCTTCTGGCACTCCCGTTCATCTGGGGAAAATTTTTCGAAACATTTTTTAATGCATTTTTCATTTCATCCCAATTTCACCTTATATTTAACTCCCAATTCTTCTTGGCCTTTTTATCATTTGCGCTAACACGTTTCTTTTTAGAAGTAAGAATATCAGACGTAGAAGGATCTGGATGGTCAATGGCAGCAAATGATTGAAATTCTGGCAGCACGATCGCTTTATATTCTGTTTCAACAGATTATGGTTGTGACTCTAGAGTAACCTTTTCAGATGGAATAGATTTTGACCATTTAATATTCTCACTACATTCATCAGATTCATCTGAGTGCAAATCCTCATTGGGATCGTAATCTTTATCCTTAACAGGATAAAGGAGAAACAGTATTAAAATTAAAATTTCCATCTAATTCAGGTGATCTCAACGACCTCATTTCGTTACAAATTAACGATGGCTCAGGATGTACAAGGTCAACAAAAAAGGGGTTTACCCTTTTGGCGTCTGGAGTTAACGGTTTTCTAGTGTTGTTTTGTCACTTAACTGTGCTGTAGCATTGTAAAAATGATCTAATTATTTTCCAAACAAACCTATAATACAGTCACGGTATTTTAGTGATGTTTCAAGGTAGTTGGGAATATTATAATATTAATATGGTTAAAAACACTTAGCCGTCCTTTAGGTCTTTATTTTTTCGTAACTGTGTTTAATTTGAAATTAGTGATAATAACAATCGGTTGGCTATCTTTTGCCTTTTTAAAGTGTTGTAAATTCATATAACTGTGTACTTAGCCGTTTATCAGAGTCTTGTAAAAACCAAACTAACAATGATAGACACTTAAAACCCAGACAAAAAAACGCGCCATCTTCTCAGTTTTCTGGCGGTAAAGATAACTCAAAATTGACCAAATGTCACTTAACGGCTTTTTAGAGAAAGGACGGCCTGGCTAATTTTTTTAACAATTTTAATAAAAATATTTGAAGAGCTAATATAAGGTTACTTTTAAAATAGAAGTATGTTCTGGAAATGCAAGAGTATTTTTTTATTTTAAACATAAATGGATTGATTGAAACATCTAATGAAATTAAAATGAAACACACATGCAACAAAAATTTTGAAGGTTTCTTTGGAAATTATTTTTAAATTTAATACAGATGTCCAAAAAGCTGGAAATGCAAATTTAGTTTAAACACAAAAATGGACTGCAAGACTGAAATAAAATAGAATAAAAATAGTAAACAAAAATAGTAAACAACTAAGATAATTTTATTACCACCACAATATAAAAAAAATAGAAGAAATAACCTTAAATAGTTGTTTATAACTTGGACAATTTCCGATACTTAAGGGCCCCATTCACGTTGAGATCGGTATCGATACGTGTATCGCGACAGGTGGCAATACATGTATCTGAGATTTGTATCCATGTGTCAACTGCTCCTACACGTTGAGATGAACTCATGAAACATCAGTTCAGTCGCTGGTTCAGTAACAAAATGGTGCCACCTGCCATACCTGCGCTTGTAGCAGTGGCAGTTGTTTTATCAGATGTTTTAAAGAAGAAAAAAAAAGAATATGGGCAAAGAATTGAATTCCACAAGCACGGATATAATTTGTACAAATTTAAAAATTCCTCCCAAAACTCCCGATCTTCCATGTTGGAAACAATACTGTCTTTATATTTTGGTAGCGCGATGCATATTCGTCAACATACACGTTGCAACAAGTATCAGTTGCATGCGTTCGGTATCGGAGTTTCAGTACAGTGATACAGCCGACGATACCATCTGATACCGATACCGCAATACCGAGACAAACAAATACACTGTGAGATTTGTATCAAGATACTGATACTTGCAATATGTATCGATACTTAAAGGGCCCCATTCACGTTGAGATAGGTATCGATACGTGTATCGCGACAGGTGGCGATACATGTATCTGAGATTTGTATCCATGTGTCAACTGCTCCTACACGTTGAGATTGAAACATCAGTTCAGTCGCTGGTTCATTAACAAAATGGTGCCACCTGCCATACCTGCGCTTGTAGCAGTGGCAGTTGTTTTATCAGATGTTTTAAAGAAGAAAAAAAAAAAAAATATGGGCAAAGAATTGAATTCCACAAGCACGGATATAATTTGTACAAATTTAAAAATTCCTCCCAAAACTCCCGATCTTCCATGTTGGAAACAATGCTGTCTTTATATTTTGGTAGCGCGATACATATTCGTCAACATACACGTTGCAACAAGTATCAGTTGCATGCGTTCGATATCGGAGTTTCAGTACAGTGATTAGTGATACAGCCGACGATACCATCTGATACCGATACCGCGATACCGAGACAGACAAATACACTGTGAGATTTGTATCAAGATACTGATACTTGCAACATGTATCGATACCGATCTCAACGTGAATGGGGCCCTTAATATTTGGAGAAGGCGAAGAGAACAGTATATCTGATATATTTTAAAAATTGTTTAAAAATGACGGAAAAAATAGACAGGGAGTTAGTGTAGTTACTTAAGCTTAATTTCAAACCAGCAAATTAGCACTTAGAATAAGTAGTAAAATTTAAATTTTTAAATTAAAGAATTATGATCATTCACAATGTCCAATACCTATACTATTAGTTCCAAATTTATTAACACTCAAGCACCTCATTTAGTTAAATACATCATTTTTCCTTTACAGATATAAAACAATTTTATTATATAATATTCCTTACCAATCATAAACAAAAAAGGCATAGGTATTTTTCTTTTTGCAGATAAATGATAACTACTGCTTAATTTTAAAGAGTAAATCTTCTAAATACGTTTACTCCGAATGACGAAAAGAGTACCTAGTTAGTCGTTTTTTGAGAATACCCACGATATATATATATATATATATATATATATAAACATCATTAACCAAACCTCTAAAGTTAGGGTTATTTAAGAATTTTGACATTTCACAATTACATTGGACAACAGAGGTTCTACCTATAATTCGGTTTAATATCCTTATGAGACCTATCTAAAGCCTCTTCTGAACTCTATGAATTCTTCATATTATTAAACTAAAGCCATGCAAATGAATTTACTAAAGACTGAGCACACGCTTTCTTTCTGTAAAGGGATACAGAGTAAGAGGAGTTTAAATTTTGAATGAGCTGTGTATCCACCTGTGTTCTTGCGTAAAACCGCACAAATTCACGATCCGCCCTTGGAACATATCGCCCCTGCGGACATCAGTGACTATAAATTTGTCAAATATTTAATCACAATAACATTGAGATCGGTCGAAAATTATCCACCAAATTCTTACCTTCTGCTGATGCATTTAACACCATTATATGTTTATGATTTATTTTGAATTTTGTTATGGCCCAAAATTACACTATTAATAAAAAAATGAGTCTACTAAAAATTATAACAAATTTAAGTAACAGAGCATCTATAGGACATTTCGTCAATCATTAATTTGTAAATTTGTTGTAGCATATTTAATTAGTGTAATGTTGGTTGCATATTTAAGTATGTTTTGTATACCACGGATTAGTACCTAAGCTTTTTTAATACCTTGTTACCAAGAATAGTAAACTAGAGGAGAGATTAATCCAATAGATAACCGATATGATTAATCCCATAAGAAGTACAGTCGGCTTTAGAATAGCATATACATGTTAAAGGTGAATTTCGTTTACCTACCGAAGTTATAAAAACGCCCTTCTTAAACAACACAGGAATGGAAATTTTTAAAACGCCTACAAGAGTCGGTCATGTCCCGAATAAATAGGTTTTTTTTGCATTGATATAATAAAAAAAAGGGATTTTAATCCTAAACAAACATTTATTATCGAGGGTTCCAAACTAAGTGAAGATGTGGGCGTGGACAACTGTTTAACTGATTTCAAATTTATTATTATTTAAACCGTGATTGGTTACACAAAAAAAAGGCTGTCTATTCAATGTAAACGATTTTAGTTTGAAAATGTATATGCTATTCTGAAGCCGATAGTACGTTCTCCACAAAATCGATCGCACGTGGTTCTCTGTGACGTATGCTGCAGTTCTCGGTCGTATTATTTCTATGATGACGGTGCATTGTCGCCGGCAGCAGCAAACTGCAAGTTGTAGGCTCCGCCTACCGCTTCCAGGTTGTAGGCTCCGCCCACCGGCCAACACATAAAAAGCGCGACCGAAAGCACGGAGAGTCAGTCGAGTTCCCGCACTCTACGATCGAGCATCAAAACGCTCCAAGCCTTCAACAACAGTAACCAGTGTTTTTATTCATAGACCCTTCCATTTCAGGGAAAGTGAAAGATAAATAGTGAATATCAAGAAGAACATTAAATAAAACTTCAGAAACAGTGAACTTTAGTCAAGAACTATAAAATAAATATATTTTATGTACTTTTCAGTACAATTGCAGGACAATATAAACATTTTACATATTTTAGCCGCACTATTGGACATTTTGATAAATTTTATGTACTTTTCAGTACAATTGCAGGACAATATAAACATTTTACATATTTTAGCCGCACTATTGGACATTTTGGTAAATTATATGCACTTATCAGTGCAATTGCAGGACAATATTATTATTTCATACATTCCAGCTGCACTATTGGACAATTTGACAATTTATATGCACTTATCAGTGCACTTATTGGACATTGGCAATTAGTTGTTACTCATTGTGATAGTGGAACTGTATATTTGTTACCCAACCCAACCCAAGAGACTAATAAAGACTTTCCTTTCCTTTAATTCATAGCAAGTTTCAAGGCATTTAATATTATTTTATTCCTCACAGGTAAAAATGGAATACCACACGGTAGACGAATCCAGGGGTTCTACAGCATCCCTACAGCATGGACACTCGCCGGCACCACCGACGGAAGCGACCCCATGCGGACATGGCGCCCAACGTTTTAATACAACAGAAGTCCATCCGGCTGACACCACAGCGGGACAGACGCAGTACCACGAGTCCACGCCCACCCAACCGAAGAAGACAACTCCAGGGAATCCATGGATAGGACTACTGCCACCATCACCGGCCACAGTCAACCCATGGGAAGGAATACTGGAAGCAGTCCAGAAAATCGCAACAACACAAGCCGCTACAGCTGCAGCCCCAAAAGACAAGTGGACCACACCGCCACCTACCTACTCGGGAACGGAAGAGGAATGCCCGAAGAGGTTTCTGCGGGACCTGGAGGACTACCTTCTCCAAGAGCAAGTGCCAGACCACGCCCACACGCAAGTCCTGACGCAGCAGCTACAAGGGGAAGCCAACCGATGGGTCCAGCCATACCTAAGAGCGAACCCGACGTTCCACTTCCTGGCAAGCCGACTACTAGCCCACTTCGACCACCCAGCCACCCTCGCCAGGCTGACAGCCAAGCTATACGGTAGTCTGCAGAGGGAAGAGAATACGGAAAGATTCATCATGGCCAAACGACTCCTGGCAGATCGCATAGCCCCAGACCTAACAGAAGAGGACCTAACCAGACTGCTAACCGAACAACTACGCCCAGATATAAGACTGCTACTCAGAAGCAACCCACCCAGGCACCTGGACGAGCTACTCCAGGTCACGGAAGACATAGAAAGGGACCTAGCAGTGACGCAGCGATCCAACCAGCGACAAGCGCGACCCCAGACACAACCACCAGCCAGAGAGGAACATACCCAACGGCAGCAACAAGCCCAACGGCCACAGCCCACAACCAGGACGCCAACCCAGTCGGGAAACGACAACAGGGGCGTCCACTAAGAAAACACAGCCAAACCACGCAGCAACAACCAGCTCCACTGACCCTGAGCCCAGTTTTGGAGAGGTCCAAAGCAGCCAGCCTACCCGTCATCGAAGCTGAAGTCAACGGCCGCCCAACCAGCATCCTCATCGATACCGGAGCGACCAGCAACTTCTGTAAAGCATCGATAGTGACGCCCGACGACGTTACCGACGACGAAGTACAGGTCCAGCTAGCCTGCAAAGACCGAACCACTAGAAGCCCAGGAGCAACGGTGCTGAATGTAGCCATCAACGGAACCAGTCACCAGATTGAATGTCGCCTCCTTGCCAACACCACCCACGACGTGATCCTGGGGATGCCATGGCTGAAGCAACAGAACGTCCTGATGGACTTCTCGAGGAGATGCATGCACATGGGAAACGACAAAAGGAGGACCATCTTCTGGAAGATCGGCGAAGCACAACCCCGTGAGGCGCCCCTCACTCAGATCAACCCAGAGCAAACCACACCAGAAGCTTACGAAGAAGTCAAGAGAATAGTAAATGAATTCAGAGACGTCTTCGATGACCGCCTCCGCCAGCCAACAACAAACGCAACGGAGATGGAGATCAAACTGAAGTCCCAACAACCCATCAATACGAGACCCTACAAGTACTCCACGGCAAAGAAGCAAATCATTTACGAAGAAACGGAGAAGATGCTAGCAGCAGGAGTGATCCAGCCCAGCAGATCGGCATACAATAGCCCGATAGTCATCGTGACGAAGAAAGATGGAAAGCCACGATTCTGTGTCGACTACCGGAAGCTAAACGCCGCCACTGAAGACGAGGCTTCTCAACTCCCTGCCATCCACCAGACAGTCCAAGAACTGGGAGCAGCGACCATCTTCACAGCCCTGGACTTGAAGAGCGGGTTTTGGCAAATCCCACTAGCACCCGAATCAATGAAGTACACGGCATTCACACTACCAGATGGTTCAGCCTACGAGTTCCGAGTACTACCTTTCGGCCTAAAGAACGGACCCGCCGCCTTTCAGAAACTCATCACCACCGTCTTAGCCGGACTAATCGACAAATGCGCCAAGGTCTACATGGATGACATCATAATCTACTCAACAACGATTGAAGAACACATCACACACCTGCAACTAGTCCTGGAAAGACTGCGAGCGCACGGACTATGGGTATCAATCCAGAAGTGCAAGTTCGCAGTCCCAGAACTGGACTACCTGGGCCACAAGGTATCCGCCGACGCAACCCATCCACTCAAGACCCATCAAGAGAAGATCCAAGGATTCCAGAGACCTACATCCATCAAGCAACTCAGATCTTTCATCGGAACGGCCAGCTGGCTGAGAGACTACCTACCCCATTTTGCAGAAACCATCGCACCGCTCACGGACCTTACCAAGAAAGGGCACCGCTTCAAATGGACGGAGCAGGCAGAAACAGCATTCCAAACCATCAAACAACAACTGAACCAACCACTACAACTCAGCAGGCCGATACCAGAAGACCATTTCTACCTCCAGACAGACGCTTCAGCAAAAGGGATGGGAGCAGTCCTTTTCCAGGGATCCATAGAAGACAGGCGAATAATAGAATACGCAAGCGCGAAGCTACGCCCAGCGGAACAGAAATACCACGCCAATGAAGTGGAATGCTTGGCAGTAATATGGGCACTAAAGCACTTCCGACACTACCTCCAAGACAGGACATTCACGCTACTGACGGACAGCAGAGCACTCACCTGGCTAGACAGGTTCAAAGAAAGCAATGCAAAGCTGACCAGATGGGCCATCCTACTACAGGAATTCTCCTTCAAGATCCAACATATACCAGGAAAGGCTAACCAACTGCCAGACCACCTTTCAAGGAACCCTGACGGACCAACCAGGGAAGAAGAAGAAGACGACGAAGACGTAGAACGCCTGGCCTGGCCAACACACAACCCCACAACACAAGAAGAAGAAGAAGACAGCTTTCCACTCCTGTGCCTACTGGAAGAGCTGCAAAATGACCAGGAAGAAGACGAACCTCTACCCCCGGACGCAACAACGGACAAAGAAATCCAAGAACAGTTCACGGTAGAAGACAGAGTGGTCTACTTCACCCCCCGCCCCGAGGTACGCTGCGTAGTGGTCCCACGCCCTTTCAGAGACGAGGTAATCCAACAATACCATGATTCCACCACGGCAAACCACCCAGGGCAAGACGAGACGGTGAAAGCCATCAGACGACTATACTACTGGCCCAGCCTAAGAAAAGACGTCGCAAGCCACGTCAGAAGCTGCATTACCTGCGCCACAACAAAAGCCTCTGCCAGACAAGCAACAGCAGCCGTCCAGCTACGCCAACCAGAAGAACCCTGGCATACAGTAGCATTCGACGTTCTCGGCCCATACCCACCTTCCAGAGGAAGAAAAAATAGATACATACTCTTCGCCACGGACACCTTCTCCAACTGGGTAGAATACAAGTGCGTGCCAGCAGCAAAAAGCACGCATGCCGTCCAATTCTTCAAGGAGGAAATCTGCGCCAGATGGGGATACCCGACCAAAATAATTACTGATAACGGGGGCCAGTTTCGAGGAGACGTCTGGGAGAGATTCCTCGCCCAACACCACATCAGGCAAGAATACTCCCCCGCGTACCACCAGAGAGCAAACCCCGCAGAAAGAAGAGTCCAAGAGGTGAAAAAGATACTCCGCGCCAGAGTAGCCACCCCTGAGGATGACAACTGGGAAAGCTTCCTACCAGACATCGTCTTCAGCCTGAGAACCAGGGTCAACACGGCGACCCAGTCATCCCCAGCAGTTTTACTCCTCGGATACGACCCACGACGCCCAGAGGAACAGCAAAGACCCAGCGAAGCAAACACCCCGAGAAACAGACAAGAAAGAATAAACAAAGCAAAGCAACGAGCCGAAATCTACGTAAGAAGCCTACTCCCAGAGATGACGGACGAACCAGCCTTCCACGTCGGCAGCAGCGTCCTGGTGAGAAACCACACACCAGGGAACTTCGGACCCACATGGAAAGGACCATACCCAGTCAAGAAAGTACTAGGAACCCACACCTACGAAATAGAAAGAGAAAACGGCTCAACCACGATAATCCATATAGACGACTTGAGACCAGCACCACCTCCCAGGGACACGCCAAACCAAGACGACTAGAACATAAATCAAATATAAATATTGTAAATATTTTGTAAATTATACACATAAATTGTAAAACAGTTGAATAATAAATAAAGAAAACCCCGCGTTTTGATGCTTCGGAAGGGGGGGATGTCGCCGGCAGCAGCAAACTGCAAGTTGTAGGCTCCGCCTACCGCTTCCAGGTTGTAGGCTCCGCCCACCGGCCAACACATAAAAAGCGCGACCGAAAGCACGGAGAGTCAGTCGAGTTCCCGCACTCTACGATCGAGCATCAAAACGCTCCAAGCCTTCAACAACAGTAACCAGTGTTTTTATTCATAGACCCTTCCATTTCAGGGAAAGTGAAAGATAAATAGTGAATATCAAGAAGAACATTAAATAAAACTTCAGAAACAGTGAACCTTAGTCAAGAACTATAAAATAAATATATTTTATGTACTTTTCAGTATAATTGCAGGACAATATAAACATTTTACATACTTTAGCCGAACTATTGGACATTTTGATAAATTATATGCACTTATCAGTGCAATTGCAGGACAATATTATTATTTCATACATTCCAGCTGCACTATTGGACAATTTGACAATCCACATGCACTTATCAGTGCACTTATTGGACATTGACAATTAGTTGTTACTCACTGTGATAGTGGAACTGTATATTTGTTATCCAACCCAAAGTGTAGAGAAAATTTAGAACTCTGTAAACGCAACTTTATTGATCTTAAAAATGTGCAACTTTTCTCTAATTTAACCAACCTCGTATCTATTACAGTTTCTAAGATAGCAATAGGTGGGGTCACTTAAATGGAGCAGCCTCTATATTATTTTATAACAATAGTGAAAAATAGATGTTTTAGTATGTATTATTTTTTGTTAATTTTAAATTTGAAATTAATACTATATTACGTAACGTGTGTGGCATTTTACGCACGAATGGAATACGAGTGAGTAATTCCGTGAGTGCGTAAAATGCTTTACAGCAATAGTTACGTACTATACTTTACCTACGACCTACTTGTACCTGCATTAATAATCTTTTTGTTAATAATAATTAAACAAGAGCAACAATAGATGTTTTTAATCATTTTATTGTATAATAATTAAATACTTAACATTAGTTATATTGGGTGGAGTTAAATTCATTTCACTATCACTTGACATTTTTTAATAATTGTATAAAACTTCACGCATACAAACAAGTTATAAGAACAATAAAAAATGGGATGTTTTTAATAATCGTTTTTTGATAAATAATAACGTGTGCGCATGCGGTCAGACGTCAGACGCATGCGCAGACGCTCAATGTGTAAAAGATTTTAAATATGTCGGTTCAACTTATTGTAGTAAAACTCATTTTTGAGTGATTAATTTAGTGTTACTGATCGGTTTCTCGCGTAATAATAACATTTACTGCATTCTTAATATTTAAAAAGGTTTTGTATAGTAACTGAATTGAAATTATATTACAAAACGAGTAAAAAGTGTCTTTTATATGTTACGATTGTAACCACAAGTTGAAACAGCTTTGTAAGTATTTTTAAAAAGTATCTCGGTAATAATAATTTTATAAATGTTAAAATAACTAACTTAATTACATAAAAATAACGTAAATTAATCTGGGAAACGTAATTAAGTACATTTATATCGTGATCCATTTATACAGACAGAAAGTAGGGTTAATGGGAACGAATATATATATATATATATAATGGGAATGTTTTGGGGATGTGGCAATGAAACCAATGTGTACTCGTTTTATATCTAATAAATGTTATTTGCCATTTGTATGTAGTATAAAATTCACCTTCAAATATGTAAATGGGAAATTTTGAATAAAATAGCGACGTCGATCTATTGTTGCTAAGTGGTTGCTAGGGAAGCTGTGCGTTTAATTTACGTGCGTAAAGAGATACATTACATAGGTTGTAGATTGTGTGTTATTGACGGTTTAGAGGGGTGGTCGTAGGTAAAAATGGTTACAGACTACATACGATATTATGTAGCTCTATAAAAGATTCACGGTCAAAAAACACTAGTTTTAGGAAAGATTTTGTGTAATAATAAATTTATTTGAATGTATTTTTTAATATCGATATCTAACTACATATGTTTGCAATAGTGTTTTCTTTACCATACCCATTTCCCAAATATAATTCAATATAAATCTTAAAACGATTTTATGTGAACATAATTATTATAAAGGTTGGTCTCAAAAATCTAAATACTGGTACGTTAGTTATTCAGAAATCATAAAAATACTAATTGCTATTATTTCCAGCCATTTACATAACGCTATAATGAAGGACTGCAACCTACGTCACAGCACTGAGGGACAGATTAGGCATATTAAGCAATCCTATTAGAGTTTACTATTCTTGCCTTGATACAAAATAATCATTTTTTGGGGTTCTTACGAATTTTGTAGCGTTGATGATTGCGGGTCCGTCTATAAACTTTTCTAATCCAAAACAGTTGATTTTTGTTTGTGCAATACTGGGCATATCCTTCAAACCACTTGATAAATATAGAAGTGCATCATGTAAAAGAACGGTTTCTGTCTGAAAAAAAAGAAAAAGTAGATTTGAGGTAGAATAGTGTGGATATATAGTATTTACTGATATAGTAGAAGGATTTATATTAATTGTTTTTCCATTAAAGTTTAAAGCAGTTGAATTCCATTTTCTTACAGCATTTAAGAAATTATCAGAATTGCTGTCAAATATTCTTATTGTAGTGATATTAGCTGTTAGATTTAGAGATGAATAGTCAACGGTATGGGCATCCTAAAACAAACAATTAATTTTTTAATAATAATTATTTAATTATGCGTTCCAAATCACGTGGTTTTTTAAAAATGCATGAGGGCACATACCTAGTTGGCACATAAAGTAATTTGTTACATTTTGTTGTTAATTATTTTAATGATTACAATTTTGTTCCACACAACAAAAACTCACTTATTATAGAATCAATGAAAGTATAATGTAAACATAACGTAGGTAGAGTGTGTTCAACAATATAGTGCCTACAATAAAAGGGAACTGATGATGATAATAGACTTCTTAGGTACTTGTATTTCAGGTATTGGCAAGTGTGGATAAATAATGCAGGTCAGGATTAAACTTGCAAAAATAATTTTTTAATAAAAACGCATATTAAAGGATATTTACAATAAAATTTAATAAAAATTTAAATATGTTAATATATCAATTCAGTTTCACTATCGTCGTCTACATTAATTATAAGGGGTTCTATGTTAGTATGAATCCCCCACTTTTATAACATGGTTTATTGTTCTTTTCCAACAATTAGCGTCTGGGTCATCTATATTTTGCCGGATAATGCAATTACAGAAGGACATAATGTAGGTATAGTATTTTGGGTCCGCAATTTGTTCTTTAGTTTTTTCTACATATGCTCGATCGGGTTGAATACGCAGTAGTAAGGAGAAAGACGAATAACTGTATGTCCTTTGGATGCTGCAATTGTGTCACATACATATGTCTTTTGTATGTTAAATGTCCTTAGAACCTTTAAAAGCTGCGTTTTTTTATACCCTTCTTCAAAGTACATGTTGTTTTGGAGCATAAATTCCTGGATTTCCGCTTTTGTATTTGAAGAGCCTGGAACCTTTTTCAATTGGCGACTATGGTATTGTCCATAACTATGACACTATGCGGGGGAATATTTGGCAGTGTTTTCAAACCAATCTTCGAAAAATTCGGCTGTAGTATCTTGGTGGTAATCCAACGACGAATCTTGAATGTTCTTCGTCGAAAATCCCAAACTGTTTGGAATCCAACCATCTTCTGATCCAGCATGAATAATCGTGATCCGTTTTCCTTTGTTCGATGTAGCTTTTGATTGGCATCGCACTGTTCCATCGGTCCATCCTTTTGCCAGTGGGTATCAGCAGGTCTTATCCAAATAAATTATTAGTCTTTGTAAAGACCTGTAATCACTTATGGCAGTCAAATATTCAAAATTCCATTGCCTAATTCGTTGGGATTCCATAATAACTTGCCTTTTGTCAATTTTGCAGTATTTGAAACTTAGTTTGAATAAAAATGTCCATATGTTTCCAATTGATATCCTTATCTCAGGGGAGCTCCTAACTCTCACTACGGGAACACAAATATAAATGATTATACTCAACTCAAATTATACAAATACAAGAACCGATCCTGTGTGCAAATTTTGACCATAAGCAATAAACCGCGACAGACGATCGCAATAAAAGTGGTTTATTACCATCAGTCCCCTTTTATTGTAGGCACTATATTGTTGAACACATTTTAACTATAAATTGTGTGCCAACTAGTGGGCATTCAATTATCTTTTGACAGGTCGTTGGATTGGTCAATAGATATTTAATAAATGTTTACCAGAGATGTAAGGAAATAATTGTACCGAATATCCGCCATATTCAATTTTTTAGCCTGGGTCAGGATGGGTATAATATTTTCGGTTTTGCAATCCAAAATTATGTTATTTTCTGTTCCATTCTGAAATTTTTTAAAAATGTGCCTAAAATAGTAAATGCAAATTTTGTGTTTCATTCAAATTAAAAGGTATTTAAGAGTTTAGGCGCAAAATTTTCACACCCAGTTAAAAACATTGAGACATTTACCCTATCCCAATGTTTAAACGCTCTACGGCATAAATACGCGAGGTCTGTTTTAAATTGTAAGAAAAGTGGGGTATGCCTTGCCTACAGAGTCGGAATCGGACCAAATGTTTTGTGTTCCGTTGTTATTGAATTTTTTTATTGTTGTTTCTGCAAGGATTTAAAATATTTATAGTTTTAGTTTATTCTGTTTGGATTATTACGATTATATAATTATTTGTAGCATTTACTGTTAATTGTTTTCTAGGAGTGTAAATAAATCATATAAAAATAATCTTTATATTGTAGATATAATATTAATTCGTTTATTGATACTTTGTGCATCATCTAAATTTAGAATTCATAAATAACATTGTTTTCTGTCCCTTGCATTTCATACCTGATGACTATCCCATTGCGTATTATTTATTTTTATGATACATTGTTGTGAAATATCACCGTTAAAAGATGAAAGAAAGAATATGTTTACAATTTAAATTTTCTATAGACTTTTTTGTATTATATACAAAAAATAGGTACTATATTTTTGCAAATACCGGTCACCTTATAATTCTTCACTTTTTATAACATGTTTTGTTTTTTTATACATACAATTAAATATTGTAATCATTTTAATGTATTTCTAAAACATAATAAACTGCATATTGTATCAAATAACGTAAAATTTCTGTACAAGACATTAAAAACTTAAATTAAACCCAAATTATAATTGCACTATATATTTTTATATAACCCGTTTTATACATTTTGTAAAGTAAATGATATAAAAAAAAACTTGTGAAATGTCCTGTGTAATTGATAAATGGAAATATTTTTTATATAATTCCAAAATTTGACTTTTATAATATACAGCCCTAACAAGATTTAATTGTACTGGATTTAAAAAATTAATATTTCTGCATTTCGATTACTAGTAGAGGCCGTGGATTCTGAGTAGACCCGTGACGTCGTAAATAGTTGCGCACAATTAAATAACTGCTATAATTAAAATACACTAAACTAAATAATATAATTTAAAAATAAGCAAAATTTACTGCGCTATTCAAAGAGACAATACGAGGTAAACGGCGGACTGGCCAGAATGAATCAGTAAGGGCTGCAATTTTTTCAAACACAAAATTGTGTACTGCGCCGGTTGACGTCACAGGTCTACTCAGAATCCACGGCCTCTAACACTAACCATACACCAATTCAAGACCCAAATTATACCTGAAACCGTTTTACACATCGGTTGCTAAGGTATGCGATGGAATAAGTTGTCCAACAAAGAAAAAGATTCTCTAGTTATAAAATTCTCTTTATAAATATATTGTTAAGGGCAGAAAGTCCTTCAGATTAAAAACAAATTTGAATCTAAGTTATTATGCATTAAAATTTACATTCAATTTTCTCTAACTTTACACCCATATAACCAATTTAAATAAACATTTTATCAATTTTTACTGACTTTCTGCCTTCGGGACTATAGAGACGTTTATTTCTGCGTTTAAATTTTTTTTAAATTGTAAGTGGTCTTACTAGGGCTGAGTTCGAAAATGAATGAGATCACTCTCATTCCATGGTGTGACATTTGTGGGATTCGGTTTTCCGATTTGTTTGACTCTTTTTAGAACTGTTTGGTGACAGTTAAATAACCTAACCTAAAAGGTGAAAAGTAAACAAAACAGGAGTAATATAGCGTTTTCTAGATAAATAAATCTCAAGAACTATGAATCGGAAGCGTTAAGTGGTTGCGGCTTTGCCAAATTTACAATTATTGACCCACTTAAATGAACTCTTAAACATTGTAAGTGAATCAGAGAGTAGTGATGCTACCGAATTTATTTAATTATAATACAAAGTCAACATTAGTATCCATTATTAAAGAATTTTTAAATAAAACAGCCTGTTTTGTTTTCTTCTTGAAACATTTAATTTACCACAAAACTTAAGAACAAAACACTGCGCGTGTCGGGTGAATGTTAACTTTGAAAATACTTGGTTGGAGAATGCGATGCTCGAGGGATGAGAGAACGTAATTTTCGAACTGTATAGTGTAACGTTCGACTGATCATCCTAGAGTATTCGAACGGGTAGAGTTAATAGAGCGCGCTTGAGTGTACTTTTCGAACTCAGCCAGGATTAAAAAAAAAAACGATTGCGTTTAAAATGCATTAGTTTAAAATTTTACGCCTACACTCTTAAGTATTTTTTACCGGTAATCAGGTCCTCCATTAAGTTGTTCCACTCTAATGAAATCTTTATTGTCAGCTTTCGCAAAGTTTTGAAGCTTAATAACTTCTTGTAAGTTAATTAAACCTTCTTCATTTTCATATAATATTATAAAGCCTACCCATTCGAGTCCTTTTATAATATCAGCAATACCTATAGAAAAATAATTCACATAATACGTTTTCAACCAAGAGTTGGACGAAAATGAAATGCAGCAAAACAAAAAATGTATACCTTTAGCTAATTTGTCTGCTTCAGGGTGAAAGTTAAGGAAAACTCCTGATTCTTCAAATTGTGTTTTTCTCCAAGATGTCACTATATAAGGGATGTTAAGGTTTTTACAAGTAGATTCGATAACAGGAGCTGTTATATAATTAGGTGGACCGAATAAGGCTACAACTCCATCGTCTATCAAATTACATACTAAAAAATAAATTAATCAAAATAACCTTTGATAAGAAATAGTAAAATATACAGTGATGGGCAAATGTGTGGAACCAAGTGAATATCTCTGGAATTGTTAAAGATATCGAAATGAAATTTGGAACGTAGGTATTACAGTATATTGCGTATTTGCTTGTACATTTTTTAACGATTTTCCAAGTATCTAAAACGAATTAAATCGATAATGATATCTAATGATAATTAGTAGTCTACTAAATAATCATATTATTATCTTAAACTAAATAAATTATAGTGAAATACGTACCGAGATATTAACACAAAAGTATCTAAAGAAAGGAAAAAGCTAATATCTAGTAATCCATGAAAACCTTTGTAGCATTGACATTAGTTGTCAACATAAGTAAATAGTAAATTTTATCAAAAAATGGCCGAACTTAATGAAAGAGAAAAAATAGAAATATTAATAATGACTGGGTATGGAGAGATGAGAACACATCAAGAAGTTTGTGATCTTTTCAACAATGTTCATCCAAAGTGTCCAAAGAAGAACAGCTATAAGAATGGTCAGCGCATACCGGACAACATCCACAAAAGCCCTGCTGGTCCTATAATATAGCAAGAACACCGCCTATAGACCTACTGGTAGAAGAAAGAAAGCTCCGAAGAGAAAATGTGGAAAAAAATGACGCTCGCAAACAAATAATGGAAAAATGGCAACGTGTTTGGGAAGTCAATGATGGAAAAGCCAATTGGACGCAAATGCTAATAAAAGATATAAGACCATGGACAGATAGAAAGTGGGGGGAAGTCTATTTTTACCTAACCCAGATTTTATCTGGGCACGGAGGATTCCAGGCTTACTTATATCAGTTTAAACTCAGCCAGACAAACGAATGTCAATACTGTAACTTGGAAGATAGCGTAGAACACACGGTTTTCCACTGTGAAAGATGGTTGGAGATTAGGACTGAAACTCAAAACAAAATAGGAGAACTGACACCAGATAATTTAGTTAATAAAATGTTGCAAAGCGAAGAGAACTGGAAGACAATAAATAAGATGGCCGTGGAAATAATATCATCGAAAATGAAAGAAAACCGAGAAAGGTAAAGAACAACATCGAAGTCCGCCGATGCCCGACGGTAGTCCCAAATAGGTTTCTACTTTGGCGAAGGGGTGGTTTTAGTGGGTATACCAGTCTTGTACAACAAGCTGGGAGCCTCCACACTACCAGGTAAGGGCAGAACCATGTACCTGGTGTCCGTAATGGGATTTCCACCTCAAAAAAAAATGTTCATCCAAATCGACAGATATCACGTTCGGTAGTGACAAAAACTGTGCAAAGGTATAACGCAAATTTTCAAATAATAGTATATTATTACTCCAGCGATTATGTAGGCCATTATTCACGAGGCTCAATCACCCGAGTGAATAATGGCCATAATCGCGAGTATAATACTATACTTTTTCTACCCTTATGGAGTAATTAAGAACCAGATTAAATTAAATTTATTTAAATAAACCATTTTTTTTTGTAAGTTTACTACTTACTTAATTTGGAAGTTTCGAAAATATCTATCTTGGATATTGTTTGAATATTAGTTGTAAGTGAAATCGGTGAGTTCTTGTCTATAATGTTAGTCCTTATTAGAGTGTCATTTATAGGCAATTCGGCATCAGGTGCTGCATCATGTAATATTATTCCTGAAAAATGAACAAATTTATAAGAATACTTATACATCGCTATTTATTATATATTAATTTGGTAGAAACAATATTTTAACAGATTTCAACTTTACTCGTGAAGCTGTCTATCACCGATCGACAGTTCGTAGTGTAAACAACTTCCAGTGGCGGCGGACTCTTAAGGAGGAGACTCGCATCACAATAACGTGAAATTTCAAGGCGTTTAAATACTTGTGTTGACAAGAAAATACCAATAATTTATCTAAATTAATTTGATCTTTGATATTGATATTCAAGATTTTGAACGCAAAAACTATCATGTAACATTAATATACCTGTTTTAGATGTGTTATTTTATATGTAGTTAAAGGTAGAAGGTATCCTTTGCTGTCCCTATTTTTTATTAGCATCAGGATACATTTTTATATTTCTTAATAACTCGTGGATTAAAAGCAATTACTTATCTAAGATTTAAGATTAAAAGCCTAAATGTTAAATACAGTTATTAATGTGTTTATAAATCATTCTGTATTGAGTAGAATCGCATTATTTTGATTAGGTACAACTTTATTTTTAGTACAAGGTAAGTAGCATTTTCTAGAAAATAACGAAAATAACACTAAGCTTTGCTATTTTATAGTTAAAACAGTTTCAACGTTTTTAGAAATACAATTTAACATTTATATAGATTATTTTACAGACAAAAATAGTTTTGTATTCCTGGTGAGAGCTCGTTTGTTTTCCAACATTATTTTTAACTCTTGTTCTGTGTGGACAGATGTCGTTAAAATACATTTCCTTTAAAAATTGTTGAATCTTTACCTAAATTGTAAGTTCCTCTTCTTACACACCAACATAAGTTAACACTAACCACTATTAAAGAAAAGAACGTTAAAAACTGCATTGAGTTTTTACTCCATGCGATTAAAAATAAATATTCCTGTCTGCGTGTGTGTCGCAGACTGAAATGTGTCAAAGGAATAGTGGGACTTCCTAGTTGGTTTGGTGCCAGTTTTTAGATCTAGAATTAGAATATACTGCATGGGATGGACGAGTGTTTCGCGATTTAAGGAGACACGACAGGTTAAGGTTACACTCAGAAAAACAATTTATTGTAACAAAAAAAGTTATTTATGTAATGTAATGTAGGTAAGTGTGTGAATATTGTCAACATCGTCAATCACATAAGTAAAAAAATATCTTTTTCTACACCTATGGAATAATATGGTTTTTTTTTAAATAATAGTAGTAGTTTTATTTACTTGTTGGCTTATGCACCATAAGCCAACGGTATTTTGACCAATCACAGGCCACGAATTTCATAAGCCAACAGATGTTCTATGGTTTTATTAGTTTTCCATGGCAACGGAAAAGGTTCAATGATGTACAATAATTATACTAAATCTAGCACTTTTTGATTGTAAAGGCATATTTAGTAGGGGAGCCCGGGGCTGGTTGACGCAGTTTTTGTATTTTTATTTTTAGCTAACACATTATTGGGTTTTGGTGTGCTTTTGGTACCAAATAGGAAAGTTTAATGTTTTATCTTTCATATTTTTCATGTTTTTTTAAAGATGGATGTCAGGGTGCGTCAACCAGCCCCGGGCCGGGGTTGGTTGACGCATATCATGGGGTTAGTTGACGCAGGCAAAAAAGTAAAGTAAAACATCTGTTATAATCTAAAAAAAATATATATTACATTCTAAAAGGAACAAAATATTCATAAAACATAAAAAAGGTAACTTCCCAAATTTAATATTATAGCTTAAAAAAAAATGTCATTATTCGCTTTCACAGTTTACACAAACAAAGAAGACACCAGGTTCCCCAGCACAGGCTTCATGTGCCCACATTTTGCAACTAGTGCACTGAATCCATTTTTCGGATGAGACACTATTTTTATAGTTATCTGTGCAATAAAGGCAAAAACATTCCTCTACATCGGATTCATCATCGTCTTTGACTATTTTATTTTTTTTTGTTTTTCTCTTTTGCATTGGACTTCTTATTTGAGCAAATATTTCTTTTACAAGACTTTACATTTTTCTCTTGTTCTTCAAGAGCATCTTTTATAGGCGTGTCAGTTAGAATTGCTGTCATACGCTTTCTTCTATTAGGTTTAGCGTTCTGCTTTCTAGGGCCGGCTTTTGGTAGCGGTTTTAATTGAAATGGACTTACAGGAGGTGGCGAGCTCTCATTTTTTCCTTGAATAGATCTGTTTGTCGAAATTTCATTTTCTTTCTCAGGCAATGGACTTTTTGCTGACACGATATCCTTGGAACATCCTGGCTGGGCCAGTTTATCAAATTGGTTAAGATCATCAGGTTCCTGTGAACACCCCGGTGGTGGTTTTAAATTCGAGTTTGGCTGAACTGGAACCACGTCCTTGTCAGCCTTAGATTCTGCGGGATCGGGACGGTCAGTTGCATATCCTGGTAAAAACTCTCGATCGACAAAAACGTCTCTATTGAAAGGGCTAATTCCAGACACGTTAAATCCCGCCATAATATTTTTCGGTGTTGCTGCCAGTGGCAGTGAGTTTCGAACTATTAATGGGATATCGTATATTGACATCGTGCGTCCGGGATTGCTAGTGATTCAGGAGTCAGAGGCTGAATTAACGTAGTGTTTTAATGGGCCATAGACAGACCGATCGAGAGGCTGGAGCTTATGTGAGCAATGGGCTGGAAATGACAACGCCGTTACACCTTTACTTTTAAAATAATCGAGGGCAGCTACAGACAAATGCGAATCATGATTGTCCAGCAAAAGTAGTACCGGTCTCTCTTTAGAACAACCAACGTGCTTGACAAAATGCTTAGCAAACTCCAAAAAGTGCTCTTTTTTCATCCAACCTGAAGGATTTGCGGTTCCAACTGCTCCAGGAGGGCCATTAGCGACAAAATGTTCTCTGTAGTTAACCCTTGGGAAAACAAAGAACGGCGGGACAGAATTTCCCGTTGCAGATACCACCAAAGCCATAGTAACTAAAGTGCCGCTTTCCTGGGAGGTTACGCGTCCCACCTGCTTATATTCACGCCTGCCAATCATTCGGTTAGGCTTTTGCACGGTCGTAATCCCAGTTTCATACATGTTCCATATTTGTGCTGCTTCTAATTTTAGGCGGTTGAGGACCGTTTGTAAGTTGTCAAAGAACATTGAAACATTTTCTCTGTTAAAACTAGAAGCGCGAGCTAAGCTGGTTGCTTCTGGAGTTCTTACCGAAATAGCACGATGTCGTTTCATGTAGTATGTAAACCAATCCTCTCCAGCCATTTTTGTCTCGTTCCAGGATTCAGGGTATTTAATGCGCAAAGCAATGGCATAATCATACGCGAATTTTCTTACTTCTCTGACAGACAATCCAAAATATATGTCGCTTGCCGTTTTAAGGTATTCCTCCAAATGTTTTTCTTATTGATCTGTGAACACCTAAAAATAAGAAGATAATAATTATAAAAGACGTATAGTGCAGTCGAATTACGTGAAAAAGTGACCAATTTATGACTTAAGTCCGAATTGAGGTAGCTAAGTGGAAAGGGGTAGGTTTGATAATTACAAATCGAAAGGCGACCATCCAAGATCTTAGATGCGTGCAAGGGGTGCGTGGTAGGGGTGGAAAGGGGGTGAAAACGGTTGTTTGCAATTTGCAGTTAAATGGAAAAGTTGTAGATAATAAAAAAATCGACTTTTCAAATCGCAAATCATGTAGCGAAACACTTTCTTTCTTACTGTAAATGCCTGCTATTAATTTTTTTCCATTTTTTTCGAACAACTCCTTGTCAGCATGCTCATCATAAAAAGTATCAGCTAGATTTTCAAAGCTATTCATTGATATCAATGATTTAACTGACCTAACCTAACCTAACTAAGTTATGACAATGATTTTTTTAACCAATATAAACGTCCATGATTTCCTTTATTTTAATCCTACAAACTGCAATAAGGTGTGATAAATTAAATGCATGTACATGAAATATTTTTGAGAGTAATATAACGTGTAGAAGGGTAGGAAAAAGATACGCGTGAAAAATTATGAATTTTACAGTTTTTCCGATTTTAAACGATTTTTTTTGGTAGGAGTAGTATTTTTTTATTATTGTATATGAAAATTAAAGTCATAACGGAAAAAATGAGACCTTCAAGAGGCGTCTAAAATAAAAATTCGAACCTTGGGAGCCGTTACAAAATGAGGTCTTTTTTTCGAAAATCGTTAATATGTCGGAAAAAAATTGAGTTATCGTAAAAAAAAAATTCTACTTTTTTGGGATACAAAAAGCTATCACTGTACTGAATTTCATAACAAAATATTGATTTTTCGCTGAGTAAAAAATAAAAAACGAAAATTATGGTTTTTCGCTTTTTTAGCCTTTATTTTTAGGTTATGTGAAAAAATGTTTGAGACAAAAGTTGTCGATTTTTTTATTATCTACAACTTTTCCATTTAACTTTTTTCAATAAAATGCGTATTTGGGTTATTCTAAGATTAAGGTAAATTTTAAGCAATGCAAATTCCGAAAAAAAAAATTTTTAAATGTGTATATTTTAAGATTTACATGTCATCAGTGATGCTTACCATATAATATGTAACTATCAGCATCGCTAAAAAGTTGTTTTTTTTTGTAAAAAAAATAACCTACATCCACGTTAATGACAAAGTGTCCATGTTAATGACGAATAAGATAAACACAAAACATATTTTAATTTCAAAACTTTACTTCTACAAAAAAATAAAAGAAATTATACTCAGTAATGAAACAGTAAGTAAAATAAAAAGTGATTAAATATTTAGTTATATTTTAAACTTTGTTGAATATCTCATCAACATAGTTTGATTCTGAAACTCGAAATGATCTTCTGGAAACAGGCACTGGAGGAGTTTTTAATTTGCATAATATGCCAGATGGTTCCAATGTCTGTATATCTGGTTTCATGGGCCAAATGAAACCATTTCCTTTTCGTATCATAAACGATATAATGAGTTTTCCGTCTGAGATATTTTCAATAATCCCTAAAATAAACTTTTTTTAATAAACAGTAGTTAAGTAAATGTGTTTTGAATAATATACCTGGATACCACTGGTCATCAAAAATTGCTACTATCCAGTCATTTATCATGAATGTTGAAATTACAGTCGAGGTTGGTTCTTCAGACATTTCTTCATTTTCAGATGTTGTTGCAGTTGTGGTTGGTTTTTCACATATTTTCTCAACTTCAGGAGTTTTGGGTAGTAACATTTTTATGGATGTAGCATATTCTACAGGGTTACAGATACTATAATGCATGCAGCAGGTACCAAGTTCGCAATCAAAACAGCTTAAAGCATTAAAATATACAATGCCAGTATCTTTTTTCCAGGTAACAAGTGGACTTTCATAACACCTTTGCTAACAGGTATATTTAGAGGCAAAACCTTTTCCACCATAGCAATATCATCTGATGTCACAATGTCAATATGAACCTTAAGGTCACTTTCCCTAATAACTTTTACAAAACCTTCGAAAGAATTGATGTCATTATTATGAGCAATTACCTGGTCAGCAGATCGTTTGATCGTGGCGCCAATGCCGTCGGGGGCTCCTTTTCCATGGCCCGATTCTGAGTAATTCCATGAGATTTTGTTTATTGTTGGAAAATGTTGTGGTAAGTAGGATGCCACTAAGTAAAATATTTTCCTGTTTCGATATTGTGTGGACGGACTATCGGACAAAACATGAAGGGTTGATATTTTCAGGTTGAATTTCTCAATATAATGAGTTAAAATTGGTTTTAAATGAGCGACTACAGCACAGGGATCGTGACGCAAAGAATCTGAAATAGTGCAAAATCCTTCCTTTTTTAATTTATTGTACATCATACCTGTATGTAACGTTATTTGGTCCCTCGATGCACCGAAGTGGACAGCTTGCACTTCTGAAGCATATTTACAGGAAAAAATTTCTGAAAAATCTATGTGCAAAAGTAGCTCATTATCCATTAAATTCTTTTTTAATCCAGTAATTGCAGCATACTGATGGCTTATGTTTAATACATGCTTAAAAAATTTCGGCAAGGAGTTATTAAGTTCTCCAATAATGTTTTCCAATAGATCTTTAACTTTGTTTTTGAAGGTTATTTGAACGGTTATTTCTTTATTTGTCTTTGAACTTATTCGTTTTTCCTTTTTGGTCTCCCATTTCTGATAACTGTAAGTGTTTTTCCACATATCATTAGTTACATTAAACAGTAATTTGTTGCTTTTACACGTTTTACAATCGCGTGCTAAACAATGTTCAGTCCTACTGTCGCAGCACAAAATATTTAAAACTTCCTGGGAATTCTTTTGCTCTATAACTTTAAGTCTATAAAGGGAGTATATCACCATCTCAATATTTTCATGGATAACACAAAGACATGTATCTCGGGCCGATAGTTTGGGGGGCACTACCCAAAACGGACGAAGCTTGCAAAAAGTTGAATAAGACATTTTTATCTTGTGACTTTTTTGAAAATCAGCAAATAGAATCTTCATATTATAATTTAAATATCTTTTTTGTTTTTTTATGCCTTTTTTTGTTATTGTTTCCTTTTTACCGGGGCATAATCTAGAGGAGTTATCGCTGAGGTAGTAAGCTATAACAATTTTTTTAATCTTATTTACTTTCTGCACTCTTTCATACATTAAGTTATTGGACCGTTTTTTATTGCTACTAAATAGTTTATATGGTAGAAAACTGCGTGCCTCTTTTAAAAGTCGATATTTTTTTAAGATTCTGCCATTTATTACTTTAGTGAAAATTTGTTTTGATGACTGTGTTGCTAGATTTTTAAAGTTTATTGAAAGTTCTTTTTGTAATACCTCGCCAAATAAAAGTTTCTTTTTAAGTTCTGGAGGTACGTTGTACCCTTTTACCATTTCTTGAATTTTTGGGTTAGGGGAAGGATTTGATATTGGCTTCTTCTTGTGGTCTAGGCGGTAAAATCTCTTTTTCCAAACCTCCAATTTCCTTCTTAGCTTTTCGTTTTCTTCTTTTACTTTTTGTAAATTTTTATAACATTTCGCTCTGTCCCTTCGAACCAATCTTCTACCACGACTTTTCTGATGACTACTACTACTTCCTGCTATGGGGAAGCTTGAATTATTCAACGACACTGGTGTACTTGGTTGTAAATTAACTTGCAGGTTTTGTCTTTCATGGGGTTGTTCTTGAAGCAAACCATTTTCTTCGTCCGATTCAGGCGGAGTTTCTTGGATGGTCTTTTGGAGCATACGTATTTTATTTCTATGACTTCTTTGGTTTTCTGCCCATTTCTTTCTTTTTGCTTTTCTTTCTCTACGAGAAAGATCTTTTACTAATTTAATTACTCCTTTCTCTTTATTTTTTTCATATCTTTCATGATCTTTTTTCTGCTGTTCTTCACGTTTCACTGGATTGTTTTTTATTTTTTCCCTTCTTCGTTTTTCACATTCGCGTTTTTGTTTTCTTCGTTCCTCAATGGATATCTTCTTTATCTTTCTTCCCATTTTGTATGACTAATGGGATCTGTTGCACAAATCTAAAATATGAAAATAAAAAATTATCTTCTTATCGTTGAACCTTTGGTGTATCGTAATAATTTCGCCTTTTAATTTTTCTCCTGAAGATTCTAATTTGGTTAGCGAAATTTGTCAAAATAAATTTAATATTTATGGTGAGCCTCGGCAACTATTACAAAATTGTAATTAACATGGACGTAGGTCATTAACATGGACCAATTTTGTCCATGTTAGTGACATTTAATATTGTCCATGTTAATGACAAAATGGCGTTTACAATAAAAAATCAAACAAATAAATTTATTTTAGAAATTCTATCATTTATAATTTAGGACACACATTTTTCAGCTACAACATACACATAATGTTTTAAACTATATTAAAAATGTGAAATACTTACAAGGGTCTCGTTAATGACACACAAAAAACATAACCTGACAACAATCCACAACACTTTCACTGCCAATGGTTCCCTCATCACTGAATATTCTAGAATATTTTAAATCTTGATGAGCACTTCCCCCACGCATGGTTTTGTAGTGTTGACAGATTTCTTAGACTTTACTGGGTTGATAAATTAAGTGGATCTACCTTGTCCATGTTAATGACCAGAAATTTAGGGACAATCTTTACTATTTAAAAAATAGGTAAAAAAAGTATGCCTGCCTATAATAGAGTATAAAAATATATTCCTTGAAGTCACTAGGCCCACCTGCACTAAAAGTAGTTGGTTTAAAAAAAATGTTCTATGTGCAAATTATTTTTTATGTTTGCATCCCAGGAAAAGGACAGTCCATGTTAATGACTTTTCTGTTGTTGAAATATGATTTAAAATTCTAATAAAAAAGCTGAGTACTTAACTAATGGGGTGGTGGTAGAGACCAATTAGATACATATTTCTGCGAAAAAAAAGTTTGAATAGCATTAACAGTTTATTAGAAATTCGCCGGGGACACTGAAATTTACCCTAAGTTAAGAATGGCCCATTTACGCTGCAAATTGCAAAAAACCGTTTTCACCCCCTTTCCACCCCTACCACGCTCCCCTTGCACGCATCTAAGATCTTGGATGGTCGCCTTTCGATTTGTAATTATCAAACCTACCCCTTTCCACTTAGCTACTTCAATTCGGACTTAAGTCATGAAAAAAAGGTAATTCGACTGCACTAGTAAGGCTTTTGAAGCTTTGATATTTTTAAAAATAATTTAAAATATATACCTGGCGATTCCTGTAATATCCAACTTTTGTGGTTATTGCGGCATCGCCATTAATTTCTTCCTCAGTAAATTTTTTGCAAAAACGTCTCAAAGTTGCCTCCGCGATCTCAAAGTCTTTTGCAGTTGCCCTAATGGATTTTTTGTCTATTTTAACCTCTCTAACTGCCCTTAGCATGATATCTGGTGGAGTGGTACCCCTTTCTGATGTTCGTTTACGAGAACGCATCTCGCTAAAATATGAAAAAAAATTAAAATATTCTATTTTAAACACCCTTGTTGGGTGCGTCAACCAGCCCTTGACCACGTTTTTTTTTATCTCTGATGCAACTGCACCAATACTATTTTATTCTTAGAAAATCTAATTAACAGTTCTTGTTTGGGACGGTTGTTTTATTTAGCAAAAACCGATCTTAATTATCTTTAAAAATAAAGTTTCTAGAACAAAAACTGTAAAAAATAAAAAATTACTTACCACTGCCAAAAAACAAGAAACCACACTATACACAACACCACTGATGCAATCAAACTGAAACGAACGTTCGAGGGTGGTTTTCTATGGCGGCTCTAAGACAAACCGGACGGCGACGTTGCCAAGTGTACTGCTTTTAACAAAATTGAGGTGCGTCAACCAGCCCCGGACTCCCCTACCTAACATTTGGATTCAATTTTGATGAAATAAAATTGATAAATAATAATTGTATTACATAATTACGCAAGTTAATAAATATTAATGCAAATTAATGTAAAATGGTTTATTTAAATAAATTTAATTTAATCTGGTTCTTAATTATTCCATAAGTGTAAAAAACTATAGTATTATACTCGCGATTATGGCCATTAATAATTAATAAGGTAGAAGGAGTATAAAGGTGCGCTAAAAAGAAAAAATAGTAGCTGTGCTGCACTAACAATAACTGAATTGAATCAACACTCAAAAATAACTCTACAAAAAAGATCGAGCACCCTTGGGAAAGAAGACTAAAAAATAAGATCAATAAATTAAGGACTGATATAGACAGAGTCACACAGTATATTAAAGGCAACAGAAACCTGAAAATGTTAAAAAAGATAGAATACATAATTAAAAACGAAGAAAACATTAACACATGCCTTGATAATTTACAACAAAAACTAAAAGTTCAAGCAGCACTGTTGAAGAGGTACACAAAATCCAATAAACGCAGGCAAGAAAATAAATTATTTGACACCAACGAAAAACAATTTTACCGAAATTTAAATGAATGTACAATAGAATCCAAGTAAAACATAAATTACAGAGTTTCATGAAAAGACGGTCTCATGAAAAGACGCACAACGCAGCGGCTTAATGGATTAGGGATGAAGAACAAAAACATGTCAACATAGAATCACAAGTGGAATTAAATATTACCGTACGAGAATTGACAATAGCAATCAAAAAAGTTCAGAACTGGAAGTCACCTGGACCAGATAACGTACAAAACTTTTGGTATGAACAGTTCACTAGCCTGCAGGAACACCATGCTAAAACTATAAATCATATTATACACAACCCTATTGACACCCCTAAATTTCTCACAGCAGGCCGCACATACATTAAACCTAAATCTCCAAATACACAAGATCCGGCAAACTACAGGCCCATCACATGCTAACCTAACCTAACCTAACCTAACCTAACCTAACCTAACCTAACCTAACCTAACCTAACCTAACCTAACCTAACCTAACCTAACCTAACCTAACCTAACCTAACCTAACCTAACCACACTGTATAAGATAATTACATCTATCATCGCTTCCCACATATACAAACATATTGATGATAACAATATTATGACAGAAGAACAAAATGGTTGCAAGCGAGGCAGTAGAGGTTATAAAGAACAGTTAATAATAGATTCAGTCATTCTTAAGCAAGCCGAAAAAACCCAACGAAATTTACATATGGTCCAATCCTCAAAAACACAACGAGGGTACCGAATGGATTAAATCTGAAAAGGATAGGTCATACATTGCTCCAATGCTTTTTGATAACATAATAAACATAACATAACATAATAAATCTACACAATAAGCAAATAAATAAATTACGAGACTTCTTTATCACTAAATCAATATCATCTAATTTACACAAATTTATTATAGGAGCAGATAAAAATTATTCCCCTCTAAATTTAGCAGGTCCTAATGTGGATTTAGAATTAATAACAGATGCTGAGAAACACGTAAAATGGTCAACATCATCACGACTTTAACCAACCACACATTGACACAATAGCATCAAATAGGTGGCTTGCTGACAGTACCTTGTTCCCAGAGACAGAAGGATTTATGATGGCCTATTCAGGATCAAGTAATTAATACTAACAATTACAAAAAAATTATCAGGGACCAAACTATTACATCGGACAAGTGTAGACGGTGCCAACAAACGTCGGAAACCATACAACACATCACATCAGGGTGTTCAACCATAGCCAACACGGATTAGTTACGCAGGCACAACCAGCTGTGTAATATTATCCACCAGAAACTGGCCAACAAATATGGACTGCTGAATACATATACACCGTATTACAAGTACAATCCACAGGCAGTGCTCGAGAATGCAGATTTTAGACTCTACTACGATAGGTGCATTATCACCGATAGACAGGTGACGAATAATTGACCCGACATTGTAGTAGTGGATAAAAAAGCTAATTCAGTGCTGCTAGTCGATGTTGCAGTTCCAAACAATAACAATATTTTGGACAAATATAATGAAAAGATAGCAAAGTACACCGATCTTGCTATAGAAGTAGGGCAGATGTGGCATGCAGAAAAATTGGAGGTGGTACCGATCATCGTATCATCAACTGGACTCGTCCCCAAAAGTCTTGAAGACAGTCTTAAAAAACTCGATCTTCACAAAAACACTTTTATTGACTTGCAAAAAGCGGCATTTTTAAACACATGTCACACTGTTCGGAAATTTTTAAATATGTAAATTTTGAGCCTAATCCCATTTGCGCTTACGCTCGGGATAGGTAATTATTACCAGCGAAAGCTGAGTAAGTGCAAAGTGCAAATAATAATAATAATAATAATAATAATAATAATAATAATAATAATAATAATAATAATAATAATAATAATAATAATAATAATAATAATAATAATAATAATAATAATAATAATAATAATAATAATAATAATAATAATAATAATAATAATAATAATAATATATATTGGAACAGGGAAATAATAACGGACCTGCCCATACAGCACAACAGGCCAGATTTGGTATTTACAGATAAAAAACTACGACACACTTACCTAATTGATTTCTCCATACCGCACGCTGCAAATCTTCAAAAAAAATACACTGAAAAAATTACTAAATACTTACCACTTGCTAATGAAATCAAAGATATGTGGAACCACGAACAAGTGACAGTTATACCAATCATCATAGGTGCAACCGGAGAGATACCGCACACCCTTATTGAAAACCTAAAAAAACTCAAATTAAGAGAACAAACATACCATCTATTTCAAAAAATTGTTCTCATAGAAACCAGTGGAATTGTAAGACGAGTGCTAAATGCCAACGATCACTAACAACATCATATTAAACAGCAAGTACAAATATATCTCATCAACCAATGAAAACCACAACTTACCTGTCTTCTTGCATCTAATGCCGAAACAGAATAAGAGCCATATCCAGAACAGACAAAACCATAACAGCAAATCGACCAGATATTACATTGATAGATAAATATACCTCTATAACATACCTCATAGACATAGCCATTCCCAGTGACCAAAATGTAAAGGAAAAATATAAAGAAAAAATAGAGAAATATTTACCTTTGGCAGAAGAAATAACCCGTATATGGCAACAAAAGAAAGTGGTTATTGTACCATTGATACTATCAGTAACAGGAACTACTCCCATCTCTTTAACGCAACACCTTCAAGATCTAAGACTCCCCTTGTATATTCTCCACAACTTACAAAAAGCCACCATTCTGAAAACTTGCAATATTGTCCGACGTTTCCTACAATCAGAATAAAAAGCTACATTTCAACTTGGCCAAGCCCGTTAAAATGTAAAACATCCGTCGAGTGAACGAGAAAAAGAAACATAATAATAATAATAATAATAATAATAATAATAATAATAATAATAATAATAATAATAATAATAATAATAATAATAATAATAATAATAATAAATCCCCTCCAAGGAGCTGTGTGACCTTGACGTGGTGGAGGGGCTTAGTAACCACAATGATTCCGAGAGCGGGAGTATTTACTCCTGGCAGGGTCACCCTTGCCGACAAGGTCGAGGATGAGTGGAGAAGCAAAGGACAGCTTAAGAGGAGTAAACCTCGAAGGCGAAAGCTAAAGCAAGGCCTTATTTCTGCATGCGGGGTTCTGCAGGAATGGACAATGAAATACCCTAGCTACTCGTGGGAACACAAATGAATTTAAATATAAATAAAGAAAAAAAGAGCTTAGAAATAGGGAAAGAGGAGGAAGCTAGAGATGTAGAAGTGGCGGATAATGGAGACAAATGAAATTCAACCATTAAGTACAGAAGAAAGTATCAAAAATCCTTTTGAAAAAAGAAACTCATTGGCTAGGACACCGCCAAACCAAGGTGGTTCACAAGCACTCACCGTGGGTCAGGAAGACATGAGGAGAATGTACAGAAAAGACACAAAAGAAACATCAGAAAAAATAAATGAGAAGAAACGTAAGCTAGATATGCGGGAATCTCCAGCGAAAGACGCAAATGAAAAGTGTAATGTATTTATAGTTAAACCTGTAGATACGCCTATGGCGGCTATTGTCGTCTACTTTTTATAGTTTTGTTTATGATATATAAAACATATATACAGAAATAAAGTTAGTTACAATCTGAATTTGATTTTAATTTTTAAATACCTGAGTATAAATAAAAATCTTAGTTATAAATCCCGAATATATTACACTGGCGACGAGGATGTCTATTGGTAAATTAGAATATTTTCAAATTGGAGAAAAGAAGTGGACAACTTACATTGCACGTGTTGAGCAATATTTTATTGCAAATGGCATAAAAGATGAAATTAAAACCGCTATCCTATTAACTGCTGTCGGAGATGATACCTTGGAATTGATAACTGATTTGTGTAGCTCCACGAAACCCGAAACGATGAAATATGAAGATTTGGTAAAATTACTGAAAAACCACTTACAACCGGATCCTTCAGAAATGGCGGAGAGGTACAAATTCCGTCAAAGACGACAAGAACCAGGTGAATCCATAGCGGAATATGTTGCAAATTTAAAGAAATTATCAAAATCTTGCAATTTCCGTGCGGGTTTAGAAGAAAATTTACGCGATCAGTTGGTATTTGGGTTACGTAGTGATGCTATTCGCCAACGTCTCTTCACAGAAAAAAAGTTAACGTATAATACAGCTCTGGAATTGGCTTTGAATATTGAAGCGGCAGAGAGAAATTCTACGCTCATAGATAATCCAGCAACTTCAATAAATCGGCTTGCAAAAGTTCTACCGAAAAATAGAAAGTCGCACCAATCATTGAGACAAGATAATCATAGCGCAGGTACTAGTTTTTGCCGTCATTGTGGGAATAAGGGTCACGTGAGTAGGATTTGTAGTAATAAAAATTTTATTGTAAAAAAAAATGATTCAAATGTACATAAATTTATGAGTGAAGACAATTCAGACGATTCAGATGATCAATTAGATTTTTTAAGTATGTCATCTTTAAATTATATAAATCAGTTAAATACAAACTCAGACACCTTAAATTTTTTTAATATAAGAGATAAATCAAAGTCTTTAAATATTGACTTAAATATTAATAATACAAAATTAAATATGGAAGTTGACACTGGAAGTCCAATTTCCGCAATTTCTGAAAATGTATACAAAAATCATTTTAAAAATGTAAATATAAATTGTTGTAACTTAAATTTAAAATCCTATGTAGAAAATGTTATAAGTACCTTAGGATTTATTGAAGTTCAGGTAGTGCATTTAAATAATTCTCATAAACTAAAATTATACATTATTAAAAATGGTGGTCCTCCTATAGTTGGAAGATCTTGGCTTCGCGAGTTAAATATTTCAATCGACAATCTATTAAATTTAAATAAAATCAATAAATTTGAAACAAATAAATTTATAGAAATACTCAAAAAAAGATTTCCTGATGTTTTAAAGAACGATTTGGGCAAATTTACTGGGGGTAAAGCTAAATTACATTTAAAAGAAAATGCTATACCAGTATTTTGTAGAGCTAGAAATTTACCTTTTGCTTTAAGAGATAAAGTAGAGAGGGAACTGGATAAATTAGTTCAAAATAACATTTTAACACCTGTAGAGTTTTCGGAATGGGGAACACCTATAGTACCTATATTTAAAAAGTCAGGAGATATCAGAATTTGTGGAGATTTTAGTGTAACCTTAAATCCTAAGTTGAATATAACTCAGTATCCTTTACCAAAAATAGAAAAATTTATTTGTTGCTTTAAATAAAGGAAAATTTTTTAGTAAAATTGATTTGTCCCAGGCTTACGCGCAAATTGAACTGGAGGATTCATCAAAAAAATGTGTCACGATTAATACCCACAGAGGTTTGTTCCAGTATAACCGTTTACCATATGGAGTGGCATCGGCTCCTAGTATTTTTCAAAAAATTATCGAACAAATTTTTGCGGGTATGAATAGCGTGGTAGTATTTTTGGATGACATTTTAATATCAGGGGAGGACGAACAAAAACATGCTCAAAATATTTTTCTAGTTTTTGAAAAATTGCAAAAAGTTGGTCTTAGAGTAAAAATAGAAAAATGTTCTTTTTTTCAAGTCAAAATTGAATTTTTGGGTTTTGTTATTGATCATAAAGGCTTACATACATCACCAGAAAAAATTAAGGCTACTGTAAATGCTCCTCCTCCCACAAATGTCACCGAACTTAAATCTTTTTTGGGTTTAGTTAATTATTATGCCAAATTTTGTAAAGATATTAGTTCTAAATTACATCCTTTATATTTGCTTTTAAAAAAAGATAAAAAGTGGTTTTGGGGTAAAGGGCAACAAACTAGTTTTGAATTAATTAAAAAAGAGTTAGCATCTGAAAAGGTTTTAGTTCATTTTGATGAGAAACTACCACTTATCTTGACTTGTGATGCAAGTGCATATGGCATCGGCTAAACCTTCCTGGATAGATGGAAAAATCATTGATCAAGAAGGTTCTGTTATTTTCAAAGTTAAATCAGCGGATGGTATGGAATACCGGCGTCACTCAGATCAAATTCGCTCTTTAAATTTACCTAAACAAAATTCTTTGTCTTTGGCTGTTACTAATGCTGATATTAACTGTGGAAATAGCAATAACGAAGTAACTGAAGTTCAGGCAAACGAGGTTATTTCACAGCCCATTCCTACGGTTATCAATGATACGGCCGCTGTTGGGCATAGATATAATTTAAGATCTAGGGACCATTAACGTTGGTAAAGTATTGTAAACTGTTGATTAATTTATTTGTTATAAGGGTAGGAGTGTGTAATGTATTTATAGTTAAACCTGTAGATACGCCTATGGCGGCTATTGTCGTCTACTTTTTATAGTTTTGTTTATGATATATAAAACATATATACAGAAATAAAGTTAGTTACAATCTGAATTTGATTTTAATTTTTAAATACCTGAGTATAAATAAAAATCTTAGTTATAAATCCCGAATATATTACAAAAAGTTTCAAGGTGACCCATTAGAAACAAGCCCTAACTCGCAGTCGGAAGGAAAACCCCGAAAACAGCTCATAAAAGAGGAAGCGTTTATGGAAATAAAAGACTTTGGAAGGAGAATACAGGAACTAAAGAAAACAATAGATAAACTGGCATCCCTTACGGAAGCAAGCTCGAAAACTAAGTTAGAGATTAAAACCATGACGCGAAAGTTGGAAAGACAAGGCAATGATATGAATCAGGGGTGGAACACACTTGAAAAAGTACTTAAGGATAATCTGAAAGATAGAGTAAAAAAAATACGGAGTCGATTGGGTGTACGAAAAATCTGCGAATATATCTTTGGGGGCAGTGAACTTAAAATAAAAGTAATAGTACCAGGACAGAAGACTGGTTCACAGATACAAAAAAAAACAAAAGAAGAAAGTACTGTAATGGTCAAAACAGAAGGAAAGGGCTATTTGGATGTACTTAAAAAAATTAAGGACGAAGTAGATATCGAAAAAATGGGAATAAAGATAAATAAAATTAAAAAAACAGCAAAAGGTGATATTCTAATGGCACTAGAAGGAGGACAGGCAACGGCAAACATACTTGGACGTGAAATAATGAGTAAAGTTGAAAATTTAAACGTTGTAAACAGGAAGAAGGGAAGCACAACGGTATATATAATGGGAATGGAACCAACTACAAATGAGGAAGAAGTTAAACAAGCAATAAAACGGGAAACAAAAATAAAAATAACAGATATAGACGTAAAAGCATTACGTCGAGGAAACCATGGGGAGCAAACGGCCATAGTAGAGATGCCAAGGTCAGAGGCATTGTTACTCATTAAAGGAAGGAGAGTTGGCCTAGTAGAATGCGGTGTCAAGGAAAGGGTACAAGTAATCAGATGCTTCAAATGTTTGGAGTACGGACACAAGACCTGGGAATGCACTGCACAAATTGATAGAAGTGACGAATTTTTAAGATGTGGACAAACTGGACACAAAAGTAAAGACTGTAAAAATACAGAAAGATGCAAAAAATGCGGAATCGAAGGTCATCGCGGGGACCATATAAAATGTCCATTTTTTAAACAGCTGGTTGAAAAAACTAGGAGAGACCGGATAAACTCGATCAGCAGTGGTAGGTTAGGCCTTGGCACTGCTTATGGTAATTAAAGTCCTACAAACAAATCTCGGACGGGGGAGGAAAGCTCATGATCTAGCATACGCTTCAGCCATACATAAAAAAACCGACTTCCTAATCGTGTGTGAACCCAATAAAAATATTACCGGAAAAATTGAATGGATTAAGGATCAAAGAAATGATGTGGCAGTGTTACTGCTAAACAAAAAGATAGTGGTACACAAAATTAGAAAAGGACGAGGATATGTATGTCTTGATTTGGGGCTAAGTGAATTTTGCTGCTGCTATATATCACCAAATATAAATATGAACGAATATACCGAAACTGTTGATGAACTAATTGGGTTGATAGGAAAAAGTAAACGGGATATAATCATCCGTGGAGACATAAACGCAAAGTCGGCTATGTGGGGATCACCAAAAAATGATGATAGAGGGGAGTATTGGAGCGAATGGATATCTGTATTAAATTTAGTTATGCATAATACCGGAAACAAACCAACATTTGTGAGATGAAGTTCTGAATCATTTATAGATGTCACCCTATCAACTCAGAAAATAGCAAAGCGCATAACAAATTGGGAAGTGGGAGAGGAAGAAAACTTAACAGATCACCGCTATATAAGCTATGAAATTAAAACAGATAAGCCTATCAAAGCAATTGTTGAAAAGAAAATATATAACACAGATTGGGGTGTCTTCAAAACTAGCATAGAACTTAGATTAAAGAATATGCCAAAAGAGGAAGAAACGTCGTACATCATATTCCAGAACATAATAAATGAAGCCTATAAAATCAGTCAAAGAGAGAAACAAAAAGGAGGAAAAATGGTTCCATATTGGTGGAACAATGCAGAAAACAATGCACTAGGGCAAGAGGATGCTACACGAGAATACTGAAGAACAAACAAAGGTCTGATGAGGAAAAAAAGAACTAAAGAAACAAATAAGAACATCAAAGAAAATACATTGGGACAAATTATGCCAGGACTTAGACAGAGACGTCTGGGGAGATGGTTACAAGATAGTTATGAAAATAATAGGAAACTTAACTCCATACGAAATTCCCATTGCACAGAAAAAAATCAATCTAAGACAGTTATTTCCCATTCCAAAAGGAAATCATCTAGCAGAAAATCGCCCGATAACGACAGCTCCTCTTTGTACACAAGAAGAACTTAAGAAAGCCATAGTTAATATGAAGAATGGAAAGGCACCAGGACTAGACGGTATCCCGGCCGAAGCCCTAAAAGAAATAGCGAAATTAAATATCGAATGGATACTAAAGGTATTAAATGAACTACTTAAAATACAAATATTCCCTAAAGAATGGAAGACGGCGAAGGTAACCCTAATACCAAAAACTAAACCAAACACATACAGACCACTGTGCTTGCTGAATACCATAAGCAAACTTTATGAAGCAGTTATCAAAGAAAGGCTTGAAGAAGAAATTAAGGAAAAGGGCGGATTGTCTAAACATCAGTATGGTTTCAGGAAGGGACATTCAACAATACAAGCCATGAAAATAATTGAGGGGATAATAGAGAAAAGGAAAGGATATTGGAACGCTCTTGTAACACTCGATGTAAAAAATGCGTTTAATACTGCTAACTGGAAATTAATAACGAGAAAGCTAGAAGAAAGGAATGTATCAAATTATCTAGTTAGAATTATTTCAGAATACTTTAAAGAAAGGTACATTCAGATTACGAGAAAAGAAATGATAGAAGTCAAAGCCGGAGTGCCTCAAGGGTCAATACTGGGCCCTACGTTATGGAATATACTCTACAACGACGTGCTAGAAATAAAGTTACAGGGACTTTCAAAAACTATTGGATTTGCAGACGACCTGGCATTAGTAGTATCCGCACAAGGAGAAAGTGAACTAATGAGGAACACAAATGAAAACTTGCAAAAAATCAGCAGATGGATGCATGAAAATGAACTGACACTAGCGCCAGAAAAAACAGAAGCGGTAATTATCACCCAAAAACGAAAAGAGAAAAATATTAAGTTCCGAATTCAGGATATAGAAATCGAGCCAAAGGACCATATTAAATATCTAGGAGTGTTTTTCGATAAACGAAATAACTTTGGGAAACATATTACAGAGACAATCATAAAGGCCGATTCTAAGATTATACAGCTGACACGATTAATGCCTAGAATTGGTGGGCCCAATTGCAAAAAAAGGGTGGTATTAAGTGGAGTTGCACATTCAGTACTTCTCTACGGGGCACCTATATGGGCAGACGCATTAAAACGAAAGAAGAACCGAATGTTGTTGGAGAAGACGCAACGTAAAGCTCTCATCAGAGTAGCATCTGCATTTAAAACCATTTCTATAAAGGCCCTGCAGGTTATAGCTGGGACGATTCCAATCGACTTAATGGTCGAGGAGAGAAAAGATATGTATAACCGAGAGCAACATGAAACATATAAGGATATAAATAACAGGACAATTGAAAAATGGCAACACAGGTGGAATACAACAGCAGACAAAGGACAGTGGACAAAACGATTAATTCCAGATCTTAAAAAATGGTTGCAGTGCGAACACAGGTGCGTAGATTATTATATTACACAGGCCCTTTCAGGACACGGCATAATCAGAACTTATGCAAAGAGATTAAAAAAAATAGCGGAGGACAAATGTGCCTATTGTGAATGCGAAGACACCCCTGAGCACACAATATTCATATGTGAGAGATGGAATGAGCACCGGGAACGAGTGAGGAGAAAGGTTGGACAAAATATTACACCAAATAACTTAATTGATTTAATGATAAAAACAAAAGAGAATTGGGAAACAATACGAAAAATGATAGAAGAAATTTTGCAGAGTAAAGAAAAAGCCGAAAGAACTGGAAATTGAGGACACTCGTTGCCTTCACGACGGAGATGCCAAGACTGGCGGTTCCGTGGAGCGCAACCAGGAGTAAAAGTAGGTGGTTTTTAGTGGGTAGCCTAGTAATAGCACAACCAAGCTGGGAATCCCACATAACTACGGGGGTCCTCCTCTAGTATCTATAAAAGATTTTTCCACCGGTAAAAAAAAATATTAATAGATAGATATGTTTATTGACCAAAAAAAGATACAAAAAATTGTACATGTAGGTCACAACTGGCTAAATTGTAATGTTTAGAAACAACAATGAAATACATCAAAAATACAAAAAAAAATCTATAACCTATTTGTACTACATCTAGCAATCACCACACACTATAAAATATAAGAAACTAACGCTATTACAAAAAACAAATATGTTATTTAAAAATAATAATAATAATAATAAATCCCCTGTGGATGGGGGGATAAAAAAAAAGAATACCTCCAAGGCATTCAGCTCTTGCCTGTCGTAAAAGGCGACTAATTAGAGTTTGCGGTTAATGATCCCTGGATGGATACAGATGTCCGTATCGTCCCAGGAAGTAGTGTGCCTCCTCTGCAAACACATGAACATTAACCACATGCGTCTCGCTGGAAGGACGTTAAACTGAATCAGTACCAGCCGGCACGTTGGAACGAGTGGGCGTGGTGACACTGCCCTGAAAATGGGATGTGTGGAATGATCTACTGCACTGCTTTCTTCAACGAACTCCCAGCGTCAACGCGCTGCTGCCATGGGAGATGCAGGGGCCAATGATGGGTGGGTGCGAGATTAAGGAATGGATGAATATCCCCATTTCATGTGTCTCAAGCCTCTATGGTCATGAGGGTAGCCATAGGGGTCAACACGCCCTCACACTCTGAGGCAACGCGATCGGAGACGTCCTGCAACTCTGGAGTACTACTCATGAAAAAAACATGATGAATTCAAATGCACCCACAATACGGTCATCCCGACCGGAACAAAATATTGAATGCCCTTATGATGACACAAACAAACCTGAATCTTCACTGTTGGATAGTAACCAAACCCTGACCCTGTCACAAACTGGCCTAACCAACACAACATCAAGATCCTCTAATCGAACTATAAATTCCAGATCAAAATGGAGGATGGAAGATTACAAGGAAATAATGCGCAGTTACCAGTATGCACTACAGAACCGGAACTCCAGGAATCTAACATAAGCCACATATGACGAATGGAGAAGAAGGAACCCAACATCTTTCCCAAATATGGATCCAAACAAACTTGCTAACCAACGTAGATACATCGAAAAGAAGAAGAAACTAACTATTGACCAGCTAAAAGAAATAGAAAATGAAGTAAAAATCTACCTGGACCAAGAAGTTCATCAATTTCAACAAACCACTGCCGCAGTATCAACTCAAAACTCTGATAGTGAAGAAGTAAACATACAACCGCAGTTGGAAAGCACTGAAGAACTAGTAATGACAGATGTTGAAAATAGAACAGAAAAAACATTCAGTAAAAATATGGCTAGCATAAACCGTAGAACAGCAACATCCAGGAATGAAGATTTTGTAGGTACAAGTCTGGAAGAGGACAGGGAAACGATAGAAATGGAAACTATAATCCTACAAACAATAGAACAAATGGATACTGTGGGCAATATGTAGTCCTAAACAAAGAAGTAAAGAAGAAGATACAAATGGTAAACAAAGCATTGGAAAGAATAACACTGAGACGAGAATTGAACATAACAGAAATAAACAATCTATTATATGCTGCATCTATAACAGTAGCTGGAGAAGAGAAATCAAGGCCAAACAATATAGGAAACAAAGAGGAACCCAGGTGGAAAAGGCGCATTTAAAATGACATTGAAAATCTCAGGAAAGAAATTGCAATTAGTACCGAATACAAGAAAGGAGTACCTACCAAAAAAGTATTAAATAAATTGAAAGATATCCAAAAAAAATATAGACACCAAAACAGCATTCATGAACTGCAAGCCAAGTTGGAAATGAAATTACAGGCAAAAGCTCAACGTTTACGGAGATACACAAAAAGAAATGATCAATTCCGTCAAAACAAAATGTTCAATGAGGATATGAAGAAGTTCTATCGCAGTATAAACAACTCAAACACTGACCAAATAACAGAACCTCCAGATAAAGAACAAGTAGGCAAATTCTGGCGAGGCATATTTGAAAATGAAGTAGAACACAACACAAATGCAACATGGATTGAACAAGAAAAAAGAGATCATAAGAATATCCTAGAAGATGAATGGATTAATCTAACAGTGGAAGAGGTAGTAAAAGCTATTAAGAAAACACAAAACTGGAAGTCACCTGGGCCGGACAGAATACAAAACTTCTGGATTAAACAATTCACAGCTTTACATGCACCAATCACGAAAGCCTACAACTTGCTTTTGTCCGACCCAGAGAACGTGCCCGAGTGGTTAACAACTGGGAACACAATCTTACTATCAAAGGGAAAAAATACTCGAGATCCCAAAAATTACAGGCCTATCACCTGCCTCTCAACCTTGTACAAAATCATGACGCAAACCCTAAGTAACAGAATATATGAACATCTAGAAAGAAACAACATACTTCCACCCGAGCAAAAAGGTTGCAGAAAAGAATCTCGAGGATGCAAAGACCAACTTCTACTAAGTAAAATCATCATGAACTCAGCCAAAAAAAGAAAGAAAAACCTCAGTATGTCATGGATTGACTACAAAAAAGCTTTTGATAGTCTACCACACACCTGGATTCTTGAAGCTTTAAAAATCTACAAAATCTGCCCCACCATCAACAAATTTATTCAGAACTCAATGAAAACCTGGAAAACGAATCTGAAGCTCTACCATACTGATGGAGAAATAAATGTAAAAGATATTGCCATCAAAAGAGGGATTTTCCAAGGTGATTCTTTGTCACCATTGCTCTTTTGTATATCACTCGTGCCATTAACCAACCTACTTAATAAAGAAAACATGGGATACCAACTAGACCGAGGAATCAAAATTAATCACCTACTATATCTAGATGATCTCAAGATATTCACCAGCACTGAAGATGAAATAGAAAAGACATTAGATCTAATCAAAACATTCAGCAGGGATATACGAATGGAGTTTGGGCTGGACAAATGTGCCACTGTCACTTTAAAACGCGGTAAGATAACCAAAACTAAGAACATAAGGTTAGGAGAAGAAACAGAGATAAGAAACTTAGAACCAGAAGAAACATACAAATACCTAGGTTTGGAGGAAGCTGATGGAATAGATAAGAATATGAAAGACAAAATAAAGGAGAAATATTACAGAAGAATACGAAAGGTAACTGGAACGGAATTGTGTGCTAAAAATAAGATCAAAGCAATCAATACAATTGCGGTGCCGCTGGTGATGTATAGCTTTGGAATCATAGACTGGTTGAGAGAAGAAATCAAGCAAATAGATCGGAAGACCAGGAAGCTTTTAACGATGGGAAAGATTCACCATCCTAAAGATGATGTAGACCGACTATACATAAAAAGGCAAGATGGAGGACGCGGACTTCTGGAACTTGAGGCAGCATTCGATTCGGCAATCATAGGACTAGATGAATACCTGAGAACTGAAAAAGACAAGTTTGTGAAAGCAATAAAAACTCAAGAAGCCGGAAAAAGCAAATATTCAATTGTAAAGGAGGCTGCAAAAATCAAAACCAAATACAACATTGATGGAATAGGAAGTAACACAAAAGACATCAAGACAAAAATACAACGTCAAAGAATGGAAAGACTGAAAGAGAAACCACTGCATGGACAATCTATGAAGCACCTGGAAAAAAGTTATGTCAACAAGGAAAAGAGTATAGAATGGTTAAACAGCGCTGGATTGAAAGGAGAAACCGAGAGCCTCATTATGGCTGCGCAAAATCAAGCCCTGAACACAAGATATCACCAAAAGAAAATATTAAAACAGAACGTGGACAGCCAATGCAGAATGTGTCATGAAAGCGAAGAACACATCAGCCACATCATAGCAGGATGCACTACCCTAGCGAAAACAGAATACATACAGAGGCATAATAAGGTGGCAAGTTACATTCACTGGAACATCTGTAAATCATATGGACTGGAAGTCAAAGGAAAATATTATGAACATACTCCAGAACCAATTACAAATATAAGCAGAGACGATATTGAGGTAACGATAATGTGGGACTTCCCTATCATCACTGACCGCCAAATCAATGCAAACAGACCTGACATCGTAGTGTATGATAGGAAAGCTCGGACCTGCCGGCTGATTGATGTCTCTGTACCAGATGATCCCAACGTTCAACTGAAGGAAGCTGAAAAAATCAATAAGTACAAAAATCTCGAAATAGAAATAAGCAGAATGTGGAAAGTAAAGACATGTGTTATTCCTGTTGTAGTGGGCGCCCTTGGTACTATCAACCACTCAGTCGAGAAATATCTCCAACGAATTCCAGGGAAATCATACATTAAAGAAGCCCAAAAGATAGTGTTACTGGGAACTGCACACATCCTTCGCAAAGTGTTAGGCTAAGTCACTTTGAACTCAGGTAGAGATCTGGACTTGGCTCATACCCACCGGAAATGCAGCCTAAATGCTGTATGGACGTGTAAAAGACATGATAATAATATTAATAATAATAATAATAATAATAATAATAATAATAATAATAATAATAATAATAATAATAATAATAATAATAATAATAATAATAATAATAATAATAATAATAATAATAATAATAATAATAATAATAATAATAATAATAATAATAATAATAATAATAATAATAATAATAATAATAATAATAATAATAATAATAATAATAATAATAATAACACTGAATTAATCTGTTCGCAAAGGTACTATTTGAACTGGCATACCGCCCGCAAATAGGATCGTAAACTCCCCCATCAAGGAGATAATCCGAGAGAATAATAATAATAATAATAGCATTTATTGACTTTTATATATACAAAAAGTACATTTTAAGTCCTTACTAACTACAAAAAATTCAGTTAAATATTTATAAATAATATAAAATCGTCAAAGTAAAATTGGTAAAAGCTTTGTTAACACATTAAAACAGAGAGTAAAAAATCTTAAGGAAATACAAGAAAACATCTAATGAAAGTTATCACAATCTTTACAATTATAAATTCGTTCAATGAGTAGAAACACTGAGTGAGTAAGAATTCTCTAGCAAGATTGTAGAATTGCCTATTGTTGAGTTGTTTTATATTATTATTTTTACTTAAACTAGCGAACTTGTTGTATAGTTTAAAATTTATTTTATTATTTTGTGTAAGGCAAATTCTAGAGTAATAAGGAATTAAACTGTCCGAACCCCTCGTGTTATAGTTATGAATATTTGAATGTCTCTCGAAATTGATTAAGTTACGATGTGTAAATATTAAGGTTGAAAAATAAACAGCGATGGTAGTGTAAGGATACAATATTTTTTAAACAAGTCCTTGCAATGAGCACCAAATTTTGCGCCATCAATGATGCGTACAGCTGCTTTCTGCATCACAAAAACTTATTGAGCGTGAGTCGACTTTCCCCATAGTATTAATCCGTATTCTAAATGACTTTGGATTACAGCAAAGTATATCGTTCTCATTGTTTTATTACAATTAATGTTTTGGCGTAGCTGTCTCATTACAAAGAGTTGGGTCGCCAATTTACTACAGAGAGACCTAACATGATCAGCCCAATCTAGATTTGTGTCCAGGGTAACACCCAATAGTTTGAAAGGATCTGATTGCGGAGCAAGTTTATCAGAAGTAAATAAAATTTCCTGCGTTTTTGTGGCATTAAGCTTTAATTTATTAGATGCAAACCATACTTTAGCCTGATTTAGTTGTTTTTCCTGTAAGCTCTGACTTTCCCTAGTTAAAAAGGTGGTGTCATCAGCGAATAAGATAGTCGTACCAAATTCCTTAACTGCAGCTGGCAAATCATTTATGTAGATGAGGAACAATACTGGTCCCAAGACTGAACCCTGCGGTACCCCACTATTTATTAATGTTGAAAGAGAATTTGTTTTATTAAAACTCACATAGGTAGGTCTCGAACAGTTTAAGTTCCTTACCTCGGAATCCATAAAACTCCATCTTTTTAAGCAAAATATTTATATCAACGCAATCAAATGCTTTAGTTAAGTCGCATAAGGTCGCATGTGTTGAATTTCTCTGATCAAGACCTTCGACAATATATTCAACAACAGTGGTTAATGCAGAAATTGTTGACTTATTTTTTTGAAACCCAAATTGTGCATTTGATATCATTGATTTTTTGTCTAAGTATGAAACTATCCTATCTTTTATTAGGAATTCAAAAACTTTAGATATTACTGGAACGATAGATATTGGTCTAAAATTTTCAGGTTGGTCACGATCACCCCCTTTATAAATCGGTATTACTTTTGAAATTTTAAAAGCTTCTGGCCAGTTACCCTCATCTATGCACATATTAAATAAGTGAATCAAAGGTTTGATCAGTGAATCATCAGCTATCTTAATCATAGGAACGCTTATGCCGTAATGATCAAAACATCTTTTATGCTTTAATGCTCGAATCGCTTCGTGCACATCGTATTCTGTAATAGGAAAGAGATAAAATGAAGAAGATGGCTTATGTTTATGTTGCATTTTAAGGTAGCTTAACGGATCTATCGTTGTATCATTTATACCATTTAGAATAATTTCTGATACAGCACTAAAATACTCATTTAGCTGTTCTGAATTTATCGAACTGGACATATCAGACTGAACTTTACCCTGTCTTTCGTTGTTCACAATTTGCCAAATAGTTTTTGTTTTATTCTCTGAGTTTCTATGAGGTCCTCATAAGCCTTCTTCTTTGTTTCCTTTAATGATTTTTTATAACGTTTGCGTAACTCGCGAAAGGTATTCCAATCCTGTGAAAGATTAGATGATTTAAACCGATCTCTACTAGCGAAAACGTCCCTACGCAAAACCCTTAAATCATTAGAGAACCACTTAATTTCGGATTTTTTCTGAAAAATAGATTTTATTGGAAAACAGTAATCTGCCTTGGATGATAATGTTTCAACTAGGAATTTTGCAAATTCATCTACATTTTTAGTGTACGAATTAACTGTCAACCAATTAACTTCTTGAAGAAGTTTGGCAAAAACAGCGAGATTTTTGTCATTTACAACTCTCTTTTTATAGCTTAGATTGCAATTTGGAGTTCCTCTGTTGAAAAAGATGAAAATACCCGAATGATTCGAAATAAGTGGTTCATGTACACCATTATGTAAATTATCCTTACTTATGTCAGTCATAATGTTATCTAAACATGAACTACTTGATAAGAAATTCTAGTAGGGGTATGAATGTAATGGTTCAAGCCATACATACTGATTATATTTCGCAAATCATTGGCAAATTCATTATTCCCATCAAGGTTCACGTTTAGATCGCCCATAATAATTATTGATTTATACTTATATGACATATAGTCAATAACCTCAGTAAATTTCGTTTTAAAAATTTGCTAATCGCCTTTACTGGAGGATCTGTAAACGCCTAATACAGCATATGTTTTATTATACTCAATTGCGCAAAATTCGGCGTGTATTGGTTCACTAAATCTAAGTACGTCTATAACTTTTGTACAAATATTTTTTTTAACGAATATGGCAACCCCGCCGTGCATCTTTTTATTTTTTCTGCAAAAAGATGATGCTAGGTTGTAATTATTTATTTTAATATGTATTAAACTCTCCGAATCAAGCCAGTGTTCAGAAAAAATAACTACGTCAAATGGATTTATGTGTAATAATAAGTTTAATTCGCATATTTTGTTAGATATGCTCTGAACATTAATATGGAATAATGAAAATGCGAATCTCTTAAAACTAGACATAATAGAATATACATCTTGTTTAATGCTGAATACTGTCTGTGGTATCTCTTTTGGAACGAAAAAAGAAACGATTAACAATTACATCACTAGGCCAAATCTCACAACTTAGAATACTATCGGATTCATCTACCGGCACTGAAATTTTAACTGAAGCATATAATTCTGGCTTACGAGAATTTAATTTTTCAACAATAACATTGGGAGCAAAACCTTTCAAGTATTCAGCAAGATCATCAACACTGACGCCCGGATCCAAATTGGTGACATGATAGTGATTAAGACTTCTATATTGTCTTGGTGCGGCAGCTTTAAAGGAACAGCTAGGTTTTTCGCAGCTTCCAACCAGGATATTTCGTTTGGCCTTTTCATGTATACTTTTTCTCAAGATGGACTGTCTGGTGTTCACGTTCTTCTCTGTGCGTTCCAATGTAATATCCTGTTCGATGTTTATTAGTTCGTTACACAGGTTGGCAATTTTTGCGTGATGAATCGCTGAAGAGACTGAAGAAGTGGTGATCGGTTGGATCGAGTTGCAAATTAGTTTAGTATCTACAATATGGGCTTGAGCAGCAGCTGAGTAGGAGGTTGCACCAGGTTATCTATGGATAGCTGTATAATAATAATAATAATAATAATAATAGCTGTTGACTCGTGTTTTGGACTGACAGTAATTTTTCCAGTAAGGCGACTTGATTTGTTAAGGATTGTATTGCTATTTTCTGATTCTCGATTATTTCTACCTTATCATTGATGATCTTCTCTAAATACATCACTTTCAAAAGCGTCTCGTTATCCTTTATATCCTTTGATTCGGAGGGAGAAACTTCATCAATGGGTTTAAACTTGATGATATTTGATTCACTACAGCAGATCACTCCATCTTTTCTGTTAATGTCAATTTTTAATTGAACAAGGCAGCTTTTGTGCGATAATTTACCGCACCGAACACATTTTATACCCGTTGTAACGGTATTTTTACATCTCCTGCAGGAATTGTCCTCTCCATTAAATTTATTTGGTTCACCCATGGTCAGAAAAATGAAAATTGAATAACAACGGTACCAAAAGTCGAAACAAAAATAAAAAGATTAAAAATAACGTCGAGTGTAATTGTCCACGACTTATAAAAAAACTAGACTTTGTAAAAAGTTAACTAATGAAATTATCCTTGAATATTGGAAAACGACAAACGAATGTTTATTTACAGTTCAAATAAGCACTTATTATCAAATAAAAATAGTTACTAATGACTGTGATGATAAAACAATATATTAAACAGGAACTAGTGCACTTTTCACAAATTAAAATTATATTTAAATACTAAAATAGCTAAATTGTACAGAGCTACTATTAAAAGACGTGTGCTCAAGTTGGCACCAACTGCACAACCAGTTGAAGAAAACGAACATGTTAAAATATATTACAACAGGAGCATAATAACAGACAGAACAAGACCTCACAATAGACCCGACATAGTACTCACAATCAAAGGAAAAAAGATAACATACCTGATCGATGTAGCTATCCCAAACACGAACAATCTAGAGAAGAAACATGCAGAGAAGCAAATAAGATATCTCCAGAGGCAAAAGATCGCATAAAAGAAGAAGCGAAAAGAGAACTAGGAATAAACCCAACAACACCACCAAGAACTGAGATTCAAGCAAACAATGAACCAATAGAAGAACTTACAGAAAAAGAGAGACAGATACATGAATGCTTTGAAGAAACCTATATACAATACTATGGAACTATGGCAAATATAAGACCTAAGCTTCCAAAGCTCAAAACCAGAATAAAATCGGACATAAATAAAATTGTCAATCAAATAAACACACTAATTGAATCCAAAATTAATGAGAATGATGACATCGCCACAATACATAATCTGGTTTATATAGGGGCGGCCACAACCTTAAAATTGATTGCACCAAAGAAACAGCAAACAAAACAAAAACGAGAAACAAATAGGGAACCACCATGGGCAAGACGTATAAGCAAAGACATAGAAGAACTACGGTCAAAAATAGGAAGACTCACAAAAGCCAAAGAACCTAATGCAAGTCAAAAATTAAAAAACAAAGCGCAAGAGATACTGGCTGAACACAAAAACGAGAACAACAAAAGCATAAATGAAGTAACAGATCTTCTTAAACAAAAATTGGCTGCCAAATCAAAACGACTAAGAAGACTTAAAGAAAGTAGCCAACGTAGACAAGACAACAAACAATTTCAAGAAGATGAAAGACAATTCTATAGACAACTAAACCAGCATACAAAAAACGATCAAGAGAATAAAATTCCCGACAAAGATGAAACCAAAGAATACTGGAGTAATATATGGACCAAAGAAAGAAAACATAAACACACAGCAAAGTGGATCAAAGAAGAAAGAACAAAGATGAAGAACACACAACAAATGAATGATCATAATATAACAGTAGATGACATTAAAAAAGCCTTAACAAAAGCACACAATTGGAAGGCTCCAGGAAAAGATGGTATACATAACTTTTGGTGGAAGCGCTTTACAGTAACACACAATAAACTAGCTGAAATATTTACCAAAATTCTACAAGGACAAGCGGAAATACCCGACTTTATGACGGACGGAATTACTTACTTACTTCCAAAAACAACACCCACAAGCAACCGACCAGATAAATACAGACCAATCACTTGTCTCCCTACAATATATAAGATACTAACATCCATATTAACAGACAAAATATATAACCACCTAACAAAAAACAATATATTAGCAATGGAACAGAAAGGGTGCAGAAAAAGAACGAAAGGCTGCAAAGAGCAACTAATTATCGACACCATCATAACACAGCATAAAAAGAAAGAAAAACAGCCACTATATACTGCTTACATAGATTACAGGAAAGCTTTCGACAGTGTCCCACATTCATGGTTGATAGAAATCCTAGATATATACAAAATCGATCCATTTATTCAAAACACCTTGCAACAAACAATGAGAAAATGGAAGACAACAATAAGTATAAATAATAATAACACAAAAATTGTCATAGACAACATCGAAATAAAACGTGGAATCTTTCAGGGAGACGCACTTAGTGCGCTCTGGTTTTGTATGGCAATAAACCCACTATCACAAATACTAAATAAATCGAACAAGGGTATTGCCATTGAAAATAACATATTAAGTCATCTACTCTACATGGACGATTTGAAACTATATGCGGAAAATAAAGAGAACATCGAAAAGCTCATTAAAATAACAAAGACATTTAGCGACGATATTCACATGGAATTTGGGCTAGATAAGTGTCGAATAAACGCCATGGAAAGAGGGAAATGGAAAAAATATGAAGGATATGACATAAACACTGACAAGGGACAAGTAGAAGGTATGGAAATAGAAGAACTATACAAATATCTAGGATACCAGCAATCAAGAGGGATAGACCAAAAACAGAGCAAAGAAACACTAAAGAACAAATTTAAAGAACGACTAAGGAAAACACTAAAAACAAAGCTAAATTCAAAAAATATAACCAAAGCAATTAACACTTATGCTATATCAATACTTACCTACAGTTTTGGAATAATATCCTGGACAGACACGGACCTTCAAAACCTAAACCGCGACATCCGCACAATGTGTACAAAATTTCGCAAGCACCACCCTCGCAGTTCAATAGAAAGAATCAATATTCCACGTAATAAAGGAGGGCAAGGAATCATAAATATACCTCTGCACAATCAAAAACAAATCATGGCGCTTAGAAAATACTTTAATAATGAAACCACAAACAACCAAATATATAAATCTCTGAAAAAACTAGACAAAAATTTCACACCATTAAATCTAGCACAGGACAACAATGATGAACCAGAAAATGATACACTCGAGGATCAGTGGAAAAGAAAAGAACTTCACGGACGCTATCCAGCAACACTAATGCAGCCACACATTAACAAAGATGCATCGCTCATGTGGCTAAAACTCGGTTATCTATTCCCCGAAACTGAAGCATTTGTAATAGCAATACAAGATCAAGTTATAGCAACACGTAATTATAAAAAATATATAATGAAAGAAAAAATCCCAACCGACAAATGCAGAATATGTAAGGAACAAACAGAATCTCTTGATCACATAATAGGCGGATGCCAGGGATTGGCTTCAATAGAATACACCAGAAGACATAACAACGTCGGCAAGATAATCCACCAAGAACTCCTAAAGCTATATGACCTAAAAATAAAAGAAACAATTCCCTACTATAAATACAGCCCAGAAAGTGTAATTGAAACTGAAACATATAAGATATACTGGGATAGAGAAATAATAACTGACTTAGCCATCCAACACAATCGCCCAGATCTAGTTTTCACCAACAAAATAAACAAACATACTTACCTTATAGATTTCTCCATACCGCTCTCTGGAAACCTGCAAAAGAAATACAAAGAAAAAATTAGCAAATACTTACCTCTTGCTAATGAGATAAAAGAAATGTGGGGACAAGAAGAAGTTACCATAGTACCAATAATTATAGGGGCAACTGGAGAAATACCGAACTCACTTATTGAAAGTCTCAAGAAACTAAATTTAAAAGAACAAGTATACTATCAACTTCAAAAAATTGTTCTAATAGAAACAAGTGGAATTGTCAGACGAGTGCTAAATGATAACTACTAAAAACCAGATAGCACAAAAAAGTAGAGAAGAAAAAAAAACGAATATTAATAAAATACTTGTCTTCTTGCATTAAATGCCGAAACAAGTAGCCAAAACGAATATACCATCAGACATGACAACATGGGCAAAATCATACACCAAGCAGTAGAAGAGGAAACATTCAAATCAACAACGGAAATTCCATACTGGAAATACACAGCTACGCCCGTCAAAGAAAACGAAGAAAACACCCTGTATTGGAATCGATCCATCCATACAGACCGAAAAGTAGCGAACAACAGACCGGACACCACACTATGGAAGAAGAAAGAGAAAACAGTACACCTAATAGATTACGCAGTGGTAAACAGTCACAACATCCAAACAACATACAATGAGAAAACCCAAAAATACCAAAATCTAGCCCAAGAGATCAAACAGATATGGAACGTAGAAAAAGTTAAAATCCACCCAATAATCATATCAACTACAGGAGTCGTGCCCAGGACAACTACCAAACACGTCAAAGACCTGGGATTACCACAACATATAATCTCGACAATGCAGCATTCAGTAATACTGTCGGTATGCAGTCTCTTCCGAAAAACATTGTCATAATGAATCACCACGATCACTTGTTTTGACAATAGTCCGCAAGTGACCGTATATACCAAGACCCTACAGAGGAGAATAAAGGATAATAATAATAATAATAATAATAATAATAATAATAATAATAATAATAATAATAATAATAATAATAATAATAATAATAATAATAATAATAATAATAATAATAATAATAATAATAATAATAATAATAATAATAATAATAATAATAATAACCCCGCACGGGGTAGTTTTTCTACCTGGGGAGTGACGCCCCCACGGTTGCGAGTTACCTGGGCTACCAGGGGAAAATGGTAGTACCTGGCAGTAGGTATAAAATGCAAATACAACGATGTCGAATTTTAAAACTATATTACCCCAGGTGGGTAGAGCACTACGCTCACAATCCCACACGGCCGGTGTACCTGGTATGTCGGCTGTCTGCTCCACGGATTCTGGGGGGAGCAATAATTCGATTGTTACCGATACCTTATCACTCAGGAATCGTCGGGTGAATCGACATTGCAACACCTACAACTCTTGTCGCGGTCAAGTTGATGACAGAAGGGCTTGCTCGAAAAATGATGCATCTTCTTCCTCGGTTAGCGGAATGCGCAGCGTGACACCGAGTATGGCTACTGCGATAACACAAGAGGAAAATATCACCGATTCTCCTCCACCGGTTTGTGCTGTTTCTGGAGTATCGCAGGACGGTACATCCATGACCACTAAAGCCGGAAAGCCCAGGAAGCGTATGAAGTGGACTACAGAGATGAATTCATTCATTATACGCTCCTATTTTAAAATCACCAAGATTGAGACAGATTTAACAACTTACAGATACGCCCTTCATCGAGCATTTATAGAACAATATCTGGAGTTTCAACATGTTACGGTCCAACGTATTGCTGACCAGCGTCGAACAATTATTAAAAACAATTTACTACCTGGTCCACTAATGCAACAAATACGAAGTGAGATACTTCTTGAGCTTCAAACAGAAATCGATCATAATGTAATTCAACATACAAATGATCAGCTGGATAATGTAAGACTTGATGACCACACTGGCGAAGACACACCAAACATTGATCAAGACGAAAACCCAAACATAGACAGTAACACACAACCTGACGAACACAAGAATGCTGTTACCGAACTCTCTAAAGCAATATTAGAATTTGATGGTAGCAACCCACTTCATCGACCAATATTGCCCAAACTCAAATCAAATAAGAATACCAATAGAATTCTTGCAGTCATTTATTCACTCTTAAAGGATCGTGCCAAGGACTACCGTACTCTGGAAGAGATACACACCCTTATTTACTGTGGTGCGGAAGCAGTTGTCCGAAGTCACAACCAACAAGTCCGGTTCCCGAACAGAAAGTGTACCGAGAAGCAAAAGCCATGTAAACTCTGGTGGCAACAGCGACTTGAGAAGTCCATTAATGATATAAGGAAGGAATTGGGACAACTTACAGAATTTAACAACAACGCTAAACCGTCCAGACGCCTAACTAATAGAGTGAAGAAAATTTTTAAGAAAATTAAAACCAACTCGGGTCATCCAAGGTATAAGGAACACTTATGTTCATATATGGACCTTCTTAGGCAAAAGCTAAAGGCAAAATCCAAACGATTAGCTCATTACGTTAAATGTACTAAAAAGAAACAGAAAAACCATTTATTTAACACCAATGAAAAGCTGTTCTACAGACAACTTAGTAGTACCGGAACAAACAACTACCACAATCTCCCAAGTAAGGATGAACTTTTTGACTATTGGTCTTCAATATGGTCCAATCCTCAAAAACACAACGAGGGCGCAGCATGGATAGAATCCGAAGCGGGCAAATCAAACATTGCTCCAATGATGTTTGATAACATCACAACAGCTGATGTAAACCAAGCTATAGGACAGATTAATAGTTGGAAAGCTCCAGGAATTGATAACATCCAAAATTTCTGGTACAAAAAATTTAGCAGCTTACACGAAGTATTGGCATCGAAATTTACACATATTCTTCAACATCCAGAAGACATTCCTGCCTTTCTTACTCATGGTTTAACCCATATGATTCCCAAAACAGCTAACACACAGGATCCTTCCCAGTATAGACCAATCACATGTCTTCCAACGCTTTACAAGATATTAACATCATGCATTACTAACAGAATTTACAGGCATGTGGACCAAAATAACATCTTGGCAGAGGAGCAAAAGGGATGTAAACGTGGTCACCAAGGTTGCAAAGAACAGCTTATTATCGACTCTGTTATCCTGAGGCAAGCGCAAAAGCAATGTCGCAACATCTCGATTGCTTTTGTAGACTATCGTAAGGCATTTGACAGCGTACCTTATTCCTGGCTTATACGTATTTTAAACATCCTACCATCGTTACTTTTCTTGAAGCATCGATGAAACAATGGAGAACAAACCTTCAGTTAAATATAAATGGTCAGCATGTTAAAACCGATGAAATTGCTATTCGCAGAGGAATATTCCAAGGTGACTCGCTTAGTCCATTGTGGTTCTGTTTGGCAATGAATCCACTTTCTTACTTGCTTAACGGCACAAAATATGGCTTCAACCTCAAGACTAATAGAAACACCAACTGCACCGTTTCTTCTTTATATGGATGATATAAAAATTTTTGCTTCAAATCAACAACAAATTCAACATCTTCTGGATATAACCGAAAGTTTCTCCAGTGATATACACATGGAATTTGGTTTAGATAAGTGCAGAACCTTAAACATCAAAAAGGCAAAATTGTCAATGGAGATGTGGCGCTGCCTAATGGAGATATAATCGCTGCCATGCAGAATGGGGAAACCTATAAATACTTGGGATTTCAACAAGCCAGATTATTAGACCAAAAACAGTTCAAGTCCAAAATCAAGGATCAGTATACACAGAGGGTTAGTTGATTACTAAAATCGAAACTGAACGCAGGAAACCTTAACCGAGCAATTAATACATATGCCGTACCTGTGTTAACTTATTCGCTTGGAATTCTAAGATGGACAAAACCTGAATTGGAAGATATTCAGAGAACAACAAGGACTATGATGACCAAGTACAGATATCACCATACAATATCCTCGGTATTTAGAACAACATTGCCGAGAAAGGAGGGAGGAAGAGCTCTATGTGACAATCAATCTACACAATAAGCAGATAAATAAATTACGAGATTTCTTTATCACTAAATCAACATCATCTAATTTACATAAATTTATTATAGAAGCAGATAAAAATTATTCCCCTCTAAATTTAGCAGGTCCTAATGTGGATTTAGAAGTAACAACAGATGCTGAGAAACACGTAAAATGGGCCCAAAAACCTCTACATGGTCGACATCATCACGACCTTAACCAACCGCACATTGACAAAATAGCATCAAATAGGTGGCTTGCTGACGGTACCTTGTTCTCAGAGACTGAAGGATTTATGATGGCCATTCAGGATCAAGTAATTAATTCGAACAACTACAAAAAATTTGTTATCAGGGACCAAACTATTACATCGGACAAGTGTAGACGGTGCCAACAAACGTCGGAAACCATACAACACATCCCATCAGGATGTTCAACCATAGCCAACACGGATTATTTACGCAGGCACAACCAGCTGTGTAATATTATCCACCAGAAACTGGCCAACAAATATGGACTGCTGAATACCTATATACCGTATTACAAGTACAATCCACAGGCAGTGCTCGAGAATGCAGATTTTAGACTCTACTACGATAGGTCCATTATCACCGATAGACAGGTGACGAATAATCGACCCGACATTGTAGTAGTGGATAAAAAAGCTAATTCAGTGCTGCTAGTCGATGATGCTGTTCCAAACAACAACAATATTTTGGATAAATATAATGAAAAGATAGCAAAGTACACCGATCTTGCCATAGAAGTGGGACAGATGTGGCATGCAGAAAAAGTGGAGGTGGTACCGATCATCGTATCATCAACTGGACTCATTCCCGATAGTCTTGAAGACAGTCTTAAAAAACTCGATCTTCATAAAAACACTTTGATTGACTTGCAAAAAGCGGCAATTTTAAACACGTCACACTGTTCGGAAATTTTTAAATATGTAAATTTTGAGGCTAATCCCATTTGCGTTTACGCTCGGGATAGGTAAATATTATCAGCAATAGCTGAGTAAGTGCATAATTATAATAATAATAATAATAATAATAATAATAATAATAATAATAATAATAATAATAATAATAATAATAATAATAATAATAATAATAATAATAATAATAATAATAATAATAATAATAATAATAATAATAATAATAATAATAATAATAATAATAATAATAATAATAATAATAATAATAATAATAATAATAATAATAGCAGCATAGCATAGCATTTATTTGGCAATATTACATACAATAAGTACATTTAAAGCCCTAATTTAATTTGAATAAAAATGTGTGATATATAATATATACATTTTACAATAATTTTAATTGAAAACGTTAATACAAGAAACAGTAGTACAAATAAACATAAATGAGATAAATAAAATATTAATAATAAACACATAGAAATTTAACATTTTACAACAAAATTAAGTTACACATTAAAAGAAATAACCGGTTCAAAAGAAACACAAAAATTCATCAACACCATAGAAGCAATGTTCCATAAGAAAATTTTTAACCAACTTTTTAATAGAATTTAAATTCATTCCTTTTATATTCTTATCTTTAAACAGATAGTCCATTTTATTATATAGCCTTAACTCCACTTTGTTTTTTTGGGACATGCAAATTCTAGAATATGGAACAACTAAACTTTCTGCTTGCCTTGTTTGATAATTATGAAAATCCAAGTGCCTCCGAAAGTTTGACAAATTTTTGTGTACAAATACTATAGTGGTAAGAATATATAAACACGGAAGGGTTAAAATTTTATATTTCTTAAATAAATGCCTACAACTGGTCCGATGCTGAGCTCCATCAATAATGCGAATTGCAGTTTTTTGTAAAATAAATAGTTTGTCAGCCAAGCTAGCATTACCCCAAAGTATTATGCCGTATGTCAAATGACTGTTAATAAGCGCATAATAAACTGAAATCATAACTTCATTAGAGCTTATAATAGGACGTAATTGTCTCAATACAAAAATTTGCGAAGATAGCTTTGAGCACAGATCAAAAATGTGGCTAGACCAACTTAATCTAGTGTCCAAAGTGACACCAAGTAATTTTACAGGATTGGATTTTTCAGCAAATCTGTCAGATGCAAAACATATTTGCTGGGTTTTACTAACATTTAATTTTAATTTGTTTGCCGAAAACCAACTTTCAGCAGCCCTTAGGTCTTTCCCCTCTGAGAATAAATTACTTTTAGTTAATAGTGTAGTATCATCCGCAAATAAGACTACAGAACTTATTTCATGCAAATTGTAGGGTAGATCATTAATGTACAACAGAAATAAAATGGGACCTAGGATTGAACCTTGTGGGACCCCATTTTGTACATTTAATAAACTAGAAATAATATTATTGCAACTGACATATTGAGTCCTATTTGAGAGATAAGAACGGAAGAGGTTTAATTCATTGTTGCGAAAACCATAAAATTCCATCTTTTCAAGTAATATTTCAATGTTTACGTAATCGAAAGCCTTGGTAAGGTCACACATACTAGCATTCATGGAGTATCCCGCATCCATACCGGCAACTATGCAATCCATTACACATAGAAGGGCAGTTGTAGTGGATTTATCTGTTTGAAACCCAAATTGAGATGGAGACAATATAGACCTAAAGGATATATAGTTTATTAGTCTAATATTAACGATATATTCAAAAACTTTTGAGATAGTGGGTAAAACTGATATTGGTCTGTAATTATCAGGCATATCAATGTCACCCTTTTTATAGATCGGTATAACCTTGGCTATTTTTAACTGGTCAGGCCAAATACCTTCAAAAATGCAACTGTTAAATAAACTTGTTAATGGTTGCAATAAGGAGCCACGTGAAGCTTTAAACATTGACATGTTTAGTTCATGATAATCAAGACCCGGTTTAGATTTAAGTGCTAATATTGCCTCATTAACATCTGATTCGATCACTGGACCCATAAAAAAAGAGTATGGTGACCTAGGGACACGATTTAAGTAGGCTCTGAAATCTAGATCTGGATTAATAATCGTTGCCGATATTGTTTCATGTATGGAAACGAAAAACTTATTATTAATAATAATAATAATAATAATAATAATAATAATAATAATAATAATAATAATAATAATAATAATAATAATAATAATAATAATAATAATAATAATAATAATAATAATAATAATAATAATAAATAATAAATAATAATCCGTGGCTGTTGCTGGATCTGCTATCGGAAGCCGCCCCTGGCGATGGGGTACGCTCACCAGTTTTTTTATCAACTGGAGGGCACCGGGGAAATAAAATACTCGGGGTGGACAAAAAACCAGCACTGCCTTGAGTGTTAGCAGCTCTCAATGGCATGATTCTGTGCGTCGCTGTAAACACAAGACGGAATAGATACTCGGGCGGAGGGGGATTAAACGCTGGTCCTTCTAATCGGAACCGTCAGGAAGCTCAGCGCGTAGACGGGAATGGAATTGGAGTAACCACCCGTCGAAATGGACTCCAACAACTGCTTGACCAGGTACCGGAGGAACGTGTTGTACAGCCTACCGCTATACCCACTGACCAATACCCGGAAAACGAAAGAAGACGACGTATGAAATGGGATAATGAAACAAACAAACAAGTAATACGATCGTACTTCAAAGTCACCTCCAATGAGACTGATATTACTTTATATCGATCCAGGATGTACGAAGACTTTGTAAAAGTAATGCCACATCTACAACACCTTAGCGAACAACGAATTGCAGATCAAAAGCGTGCTATAATACGAAATAATCTGCTTCCCGCATCAGCAATACAACAAATCAAAGAAGAAGTAGAGCGACAATTGCAACAAACAAATGAGCAAGTCAAAACCGCAGAAACACCCCGACGGTCAAGTGGACAACAAGGGCAAAGAAGTACAATAAATCACCCTTCTCAAGTTGCAACAAATTTCAATGACAGATTCAAAGAAGCCATTGCTAGATATAGAGGCTCTGATCCATCTTTGAGGCCAGCGCTCTGCAAACTTCATTATAAACCAGAGACTAAAAGTATCCTTCGCGAAGCAGATCAAAAGCTTGGAAATAGCCTTACGGAAGAGATGGACATAGAAGAGATTCACCTACACGTGTACTGCTCAGCACTGGCAACTATCTGTGCCAACGGCCAACAAGCTAAACAAGATAATAATAAAACACATAAGAAACAAGAACCAAAATGGCAATACCGAATAAAACAGAAAATTGAGTTGATCAGGAAGGAAATTGGTAGAGTACAACAACTGGCAAACGGTACAGAAACAAAGGCGCTATTCAGAAAGATACCAAAAGAAATTATGGAAAAAATTAAAACACAAGATCAAAGCGAAAGAAAAATAACAATTGTAGATCATCTTGACACACTCAAACAAAAACTTGCCGCATACTCTAAAAGGCTCAGAAGATACGTTGAAAGTTACAGAAGAAAGAGGGACAATAAACTCTTTGAAAAGAATCAACGTGGATTTTACCGATCACTTCGTGGTAGTAATCAAGAAATAAACAAAACCCCTAACAAAATAGAGGTCGAAAATTTTTGGAAAGGCATATGGTCAAAAGAAACAATAAGTCAAACAGATGCAGCTTGGATAGTGGCAGAACAAGAAGGTCAAGAACAAGTCAGGATGGGAAAAACAGAATTTACTTTACAAGATATAAGAAAAGTAATTTCCAAACTGCCAAATTGGAGAGCCCCAGGCCAGGACAAAATTCATAACTTTTGGTTTAAGAAACTACCTAGTACGCATAAATACATTGTACAACAATTTAACATGATATTAGCCAACCCGTTAAAAATGCCACTGTTTCTTACAACCGGAATCACACATCTGATTGCAAAATCCAACGAAACACAAGACCCTGCCCAATTTCGACCAATAACATGTCTACCAACTATATATAAATTATTGACGGCCCTCATTTCAGAAAAAATTTATTCTTACCTCGAAGAAAATCATATTTTAACAGAGGCACAGAAAGGATGCCGGAGAAAATTTATGGGGTGCAAAGAACAACTTACAATAGACTCTGTGATTTTAGAACAGACAAGGGAGAAGTGCAGAAACCTTAACATGGCTTATATCGATTACCAAAAAGCCTTTGACTCCGTCCCACATGACTGGCTTATTAAAACACTGGAAATATATAACATAGATAAAAATATATCGAACCTATTAAAACACACGATGAAGACATGGAACACAAAATTAAGGATTGCGACTGGAGAGTCAATAATAGAAACAAAAAGTATAAAAATAAAAAGAGGAATCTTTCAGGGGGATTCCCTATCAGCCTTATGGTTCTGTTTATCACTTAACCCCCTATCTAAAGCCCTAAACAGAACAGGATACGGTGCCACTATAAACACAGAACGCACAAAACAAATAGTAAGCCATCTATTTTTTATGGATGACTTAAAGATATACACTGCAACCAAAAAGCAACTTCAAATAGTCCTTGAACTTACACAAAAATGGAGCCAAGACATAGGTATGACATTTGGTCTGAGAAAATGTCAAACTGTTACAGTTGAGAAAGGCAAACTAACAGAAGCTGAACCTTTACAAATAGATGAAGAAATTATCATACAATCAATGACTACTGAACCCTACAAATACTTAGGAATACTACAGAAAAACAGAATTGAACACAAGGAAATAAAAAACATACTAACCAAAGAATTCCACTCAAGACTAAACAACATATTAAAAAGTAAGCTAAACTCAAGAAATACCGTCACAGCAATAAATAGCTATGCTCTCCCAGCTCTACAGTATTCCTTTGGTGTAGTCAAATGGTCGTATACGGAGCTTGAAAGCATCAATAGATCAATACGCACAAGTCTAACGAAACACCTAATGCACCATCCAAAAGCAGATGTAGAACGTGTGACGATTCCACGAGATAAAGGAGGTAGAGGCATACGTGATGTAATCTGGGCATGTCACCAACAAATCAGCGGTCTTAGAAAATTCTTTATAAACAATCCTCATAAACTGCACCAAGCGATAGTAAAAGCTGATAAAAGATACACGCCGTTAAATCTAGCAGAAGAAAACTATACACCATTTCCAGTAAGAACAACGGAAGAAAAAATAGCTGCTTGGGGTGCAAAAGAGCTGCATGGGAGATTTAGATATGACCTAAACAAAGAAAATATAGACCCAGAAGCATCTATACAATGGATTAAAACAGGAAGTCTATTCCCTGAAACAGAAGGATTTATGTTCGCTATCCAAGATCACATAATTAAGACCAGAAACTACCTCAAATACATAATCAAGGAAAATATCCCTAGTGACCGATGCCGAAAGTGTAATGATAAACAAGAAACTATAGAGCACATACTATCCGCTTGTCAAAAATTCGCCCCAACAAAATATCTAGAGAGACACAACAAAGTTGCTGCAATCATATACTTAGAAATTCTCAAAGCACTAAAAATCCCCCCTTTAAATGAAGATCCATACTACGCCTATAAACCTCCACCCGTCGTCGAGAATGGCCAAATAAAAATATACTGGGATAAAGCTATTATAACAGACAAAACAACACTACATAACAGACCAGATATAACAGTAATAAACAGAGAAACAAAATCAGCTATGCTCATTGACATATCCATACCAAATAACAACAACGTTCATGAAAAACATATGGAGAAAATCGAGAAATATACTCACCTCAAATGGGAAATACTAGAGATGTGGAACCTCGAAGAGGTAAAAATCATACCAGTCATCATTTCATCAATGGGCTTGGTTCCTAAAAATTTAAAAGAGAGCATGCAACAAATTGGTATTCCATGGAATACTTACCAGCTGATACAAAAGTCCGTGATCCTGGACGCCACACATATCGTCCGATCGTTCCTGGAGCGTTGACAAGCTCTGTGGTCTTGCCTACAGGTCGACCACTGATTACAACACGGTTCAAAACCTGAAGGAAAAAAAAAAAAAAATAATAATAATAATAATAATAATAATAATAATAATAATAATAATAATACTAATAATAATAATAATAATAATAATAATAATAATAATAATAATAATAATAATCTCTCTTCTCGATACTGTTTTAATTTTCTTAAATATTCTATTCTTTTTGCCTTTATATCGTACTTCTCCATTAACAGTTTTCTGTTGTCTTGAGTTTTTTCCACCTGAATCCCATTTTCTTGACCAACTTTCTAAATGTGTCAATTTTGCCAGTGAAGTTTACACCCTCTTCATTTTTTACCTCTTCAAAAATTCTTTTCATAGTAGGCCTTCTATTGTGAATTGCAGCATAAGAATAAATAATTCTTCAAATTGAATTATTTCTTCCTCAAACTCATCGACGTATCCTTTGAAAGTTGAGGGTTTGCTAACATTTTTTCAAAGTGATTTAAAACGTTCCCCAGGAGATTTCATATTGCCTTCAGCAACAATACGTTTTACCGAAGTTGAAGAAACATTACAAGCTTTCGCTACTTTCGCTACGGGATATTTCGGGACTTCTCTTCTTTTTCCTTCTTCATAAATTGATATACATTGTAGGGTAGTTTTTCTACCTGGGGAGTGACGCCCCCATGGGTCCGAGTTACCTGGGCTACCAGGGGAAAATGGTAGTACCTGGCAGTAGGTATAAAATGCAAATACAACGATGTCGAATTTTAAAACTATATTACCCCAGGTGGGTAGAGCACTACGCTCACAATCCCACACAGCCGGTGTACCTGGTATGTCGACTGTCTGCTCCACGGATTCTGGGGGGAGCAATAATTCGATTGTTACCGATACCTTATCACTCAGGAATCGTCAGGTGAATCGACATTGCAACACCTACAACTCTTGTCGCGTTCAAGTTGATGACAGAAGGGCTTGTTCGAAAAATGATGCATCTTCTTCCTCGGTTAGCGGCATGCGCAGCGTGACACCGAGTATGGCTACTGCGATAACACAAGAGGAAAATATCACCGATTCTCCTCCACCGGTTTCTGCTGTTTCTGGAGTATCGCAGGACGGTACATCAATGACCACTAAAGCCGGAAAGCCCAGGAAGCGTATGAAGTGGACTACAGAGATGAATTCATTCATTATACGCTCCTATTTTAAAATCACCAAGATTGAGACAGATTTAACAACTTACAGATACGCCCTTCATCGAGCATTTATAGAACAATATCCGGAGTTTCAACATGTTACGGAGCAACGTATTGCTGACCAGCGTCGAACAATTATTAAAAACAATTTACTACCTGGTCCACTACTGCAACAAATACGAAGTGAAGTACTTCTTGAGCTCCAAATAGAAATCGGTCATAATGTAATTCAACATACAAATGATCAGCTGGATAATGTAAGACTTGATGACCACACTGGCGAAGACACACCAAACATTGATCAAGACGAAAACCCAAACACAGACAGTAACACACAACCTGACGAACACGAGGATGCTGTTACCGAACTCTCTAAAGCAATATTAGAATTTGATGGTAGCAACCCACTTCATCGACCAATATTGCCCAAACTCAAATCAAATAAGAATACCAATAGAATTATTGCAGTCATTAATTCACTCTTAAAGAATCGTGCCAAGGACTACCGTACTCTGGAAGAGATACACACCCTTATTTACTGTGGTGCGGTTGCAGTTGTCCGTAGTCACAACCAACAAGTCCGGTTCCCGAACAGAAAGTGTACCGAAAAGCAGAAGCCATATAAACCCTGGTGGCAACAGCGACTTGAGAAGTCCATTAATGACATAAGGAAGGAATTGGGACAACTTACAGCATTTAACAACAACGCTAAACCGTCCAGACGTCTAACTAATAGAGTCAAGAAAATTTTCAAGAAAATTAAAACCAACACGGGACATCCAAGGTATAAGGAACACTTATGTTCATATATGGACCTTCTTAGGCAAAAGCTAAAGGCAAAATCCAAACGATTAGCTCGTTACGTTAAATGTACTAAAAAAAAACAGCAAAACCATTTATTTAACACCAATGAAAAGCTGTTCTACAGACAACTTAGTAGTGCCGGAACAAACAACTACCACAATCTTCCAAGTAAGGATGAACTTTTTGACTATTGGTCTTCAATATGGTCCAATCCTCAAAAACACAACGAGGGCGCAGCATGGATAGAATCCGAAGCGGGCAAATCAAACATTGCTCCAATGATGTTTGATAACATCACAACAGCTGATGTAAACCAAGCTATAGGACAGATTAATAGTTGGAAAGCTCCAGGAATTGATAACATCCAAAATTTCTGGTACAAAAAATTTAGCAGCTTACACGAAGTATTGGCATCGAAATTTACACATATCCTTCAACATCCAGAAGACATTCCTGCCTTTCTTACTCATGGTTTAACCCATATGCTTCCCAAAACAGCTAACACACAGGATCCTTCCCAGTATAGACCAATCACATGTCTTCCAACGCTTTACAAGATATTAACATCATGCATTACTAACAGAATTTACAGGCATGTGGACCAAAATAACATCTTGGCAGAGGAGCAAAAGGGATGTAAACGTGGTCACCAGGGTTGCAAAGAACAGCTTATTATCGACTCTGTGATCCTAAGGCAAGCGCAAAAGCAATGTCGCAACATCTCGACTGCTTTTGTAGACTTCCGTAAGGCATTTGACAGCGTGCCTCATTCCTGGCTAATAAGCGTTTTAAACATCTACAAAATAAACCCCACCATAGTTTCTTTTCTTGAAGCTTCGATGAAGCAATGGCGAACAAGCCTTCAGGTAAATATTAATGGTCAGTATATTTAGACTAACGACATTTCTATTTGAAGGGGAATATTCCAAGGGGACTCACTTAGTCCATTGTGGTTCTGTTTGGCAATGAATCTACTTTCTACTATGCTCAACAACACTAAACTTGGCTTCAATCTTAAGATCAATAAAAATACTAACTGCATTGTCTCCCACCTCCTTTATATGGATGACATCAAACTTTTTGCTTCCAATCAGCAACAAATCCTACATCTGGATGTAACCGAAAGGTTTTCCAGGGATGTACGTATGCAATTTGGATTAGATAAGTGCAGAACCTTAAACATCGAGAAGGGAAAAATTATTAATGGAGATTTGGCGCTCCCTAATGGAGAAATAATCGCTGCCCTGTGTTGACCTACTCGTTCGGCATTTTACAATGGACAAAGACCGATTTGGAAGATATTCAGAGAACAACCCGGACTATGATGACAAAGTACAGATGTCACCATCCAACATCGTCAGTGCTTAGAACAACACTACCGAGAAAGGAGGGGGGAAGATCTTTATGCGACATAATAAATCTGCATAACAAACAGATAAATAAATTGCGAGACTTCTTTGTTACCAAATCACTGTCATAGAATTTACATAAATCTGTCATAGGAGCAGATAAGAAATACTCGCCTCTAAATTTAGCAGACCCTAATATGGATTTAAAAATAACAACTGATGCTGAAAAACAAGTAAAATGGGCCCAAAAAGCTCTACATGGTCGACATCATCACGACCTAAACCAATCACACATTGATAAAATTGCATCAAATAGGTGGCTTGTTAGACGGTACCTTGTTTCCAGAGACTGAAGGATTCATGATGGCCATTCAGGATCAAGTAATTAGTACTAACAATTACAAAAAATTTGTTATCAGGGACCCAACTATTATATCGGACAAGTGTAGAAGGTGCCAACAAACTTCGGAAAACATACAACACATCACATCAGGATGTTCAACCATAGCCAACACGGATTATTTGCGTAGGCATAACCAGCTGTGTAATATTATCCACCAGAAACTGGCCAACAAATATGGACTGCTTAATACCTATACACCGTATTACAAGTATAATCCACAGGCAGTGCTCGAGAATGCAGATTTTAGACTCTACTAGGATAGGTCCATTATCACCGATAGACAGGTGACGAATAATCGACCCGACATTGTAGTAGTGGATAAGAAAGCTAAATCGGTGCTGTTAGTCGATGTTGCAGTTCCAAACAATAACAACGTTTTGGATAAGTATAATGAAAAGATGGCAAAGTACACCGATCTTGCCATAGAAGTGGGACAGATGTGGCATGCAGAAAAAGTGGAGGTGGTACCGATCATCGTATCATCAACTGGACTCATTCCTAAAAGTCTTGAAGACAGTCTTAAAAAACTCGATCTTCATAAAAAAACTTTTATTGACTTGCAAAAAGCGGCAATTTTAAACACATGTCACACTGTTCGGAAATTTTTAAATATGTAAATTTTGAGCCTAATCCCATTTGCGTTTACGCTCGGGATAGGTAAATATTACCAGCGAAAGCTGAGTAAGTGCATAAGTCTTTTGATAATAATAATAATAATAATAATAATAATAATAATAATAATAGTAGTAATAATAATAATAATAATAATAATAATAATAATAATAATAATAATAATAATAATAATAATAATAATAATAATAATAATAATAATAATAATAATAATAATAATAATAATAATAATAATAATAATAATAATAATAATAATAATAATAATAATAATAATAATAATAATAATAATAATAATAATAATAATAATATTAATAATAATAATCTACCCCTGCAGATACGGGGTCAGAATAGTACTGCAGTATTTCCTGCTTGTCGTAAGAGGCGACTAAAAGGAAACCCTAAATCCTAAAGTGTCTGTTCCCAAATTGGGCGGCTTTAGGTCAGCGTCTGACTCCAGAGAGGCGGCTGTCTAAAGGGTGTCGGAGCCCTGCCCGTGGAAGCTTATTTCACAAACCCAATTTTTTCTAAAAATGGAGAATAAAGCAAGGAAAATGAAAAATACAGGTCGTGGTGGAGGTTTACAGACTGGCCTCCTTCGGAACCACATTCAACAGTCTACAACGACACGGCTACGAACAAGGTTAACAGAAAACGATCCTTCGTCCCCAGCGGTGAGCCAGGCTGAGGACGAAAACTCATTTACTGGCGGCGTTAATATCATAAACCAACCAGATACTGTCCCTCAAGTACTTCTACAAGAAGCCACACAGACATCACAAATAACAGTAAATGAGAATCAACCATGCCCCAGTGTTTTGCCGAGTGACCAACCGGCAACCACTAAGGCAGGGAAAACAAGACAGCGCATGACATGGTCGAAAGATATGAATAAAATTGTCATGTACTGTTATTTCAAAGCATCAATCCTAGAGACAGAAACCAGATACAGAGGTGAAATGAGGCGATTGTTCCTCCAAAGACTTCCAGAATACGAACAGATCACTGAACAAAGATTAGTAGATCAAAAGAGAGTGATAGTCAATAACAACCGACTAACAAACTTCGAAATACAGCAACTTAAAGAACAGGTCAGAAGGGAATTAGAAAACGAAAAGGAAGAAGCTGGGAATGGAAGTGTAACACCAGAAATACAAGAAGCCAATGAACAGGAGAAGAAAGAAGAAGTTGAGAATGGAAGTGTTGCACCAGAAATTTCAGAAGCCAGGCCACAAGAAAAAAGAGAAGAACAAGTCTTCCAAAGAGATCCAATCGAGATAGGAAATTTAATAACACTAAGGGAGGAATTAAACACCAGATTGATGAAATGGACAGGTACAGACCCCAATAAAAGAACCCGAATACCAAAATTACAGATAAAAGCAGGAACAATGGAAAAAATTAAAGAATTAAATAAATTTTTAAGAGAATATATCAACGAAAATAGTAGCTTGGAACAAACACACTGTCTTATATACTGTGCTGCACTAACAATAACTGAATTGAATCAACGAGTAACACTCAATAATAACTCTACAAAAAAGATCGTGCACCCTTGGGAAAGAAGAATAAAAAATAAGATTAATAAATTAAGGGAAGATATAGGCAGAGTCACACAGTATATTAAAGGCAACAGAAACCTAAAAATGTTAAAAAAGATAGAACACATAATTAAAAACCAAGAAAACATTAACACATGCCTTGATAATTTAAAACAAAAACTAAAAGTTCAAGCAGCACGGTTGAAGAGGTACACAAAATCCAATAAACGCAGGCAAGAAAATAAATTATTTGACACCAACGAAAAACAATTTTACCGAAATTTAAATGAATGCACAATAGAACAACAAAACGCGTATCCAAGTAAAACAGAAATTACAGAGTTTTGGAACTCTATATGGTCTCATGAGAAGACGCACAACGCAACGGCTCAATGGATTAGGGATGAAGAACAGAAACACGCCAACATAGAATCACAAGTGGAATTAAATATTACCGTACGAGAACTGACTATAGCTGTCAAAAAAGTTCAGAATTGGAAGTCACCTGGACCAGATAACATACAAAACTTTTGGTATAAACAGTTCACTAGCCTGCACGAACACCTTGCTAAAACTATAAATCATATTATACACAACCCTATTGACACCCCTAAATTTCTCACAGCAGGCCGCACATACATTAAACCTAAAACTCAAAATACACAAGATCCGGCAAACTACAGGCCCATCACATGCCTCTCCACACTGTATAAGATAATTACATCTATCATCGCTTCCCACATATACAAACATATTGATGATAACAATATTATGACAGAAGAACAAAAAGGTTGCAAGCGAGGCAGTAGAGGTTGTAAAGAACAGTTAATAATAGATTCAGTCATTCTTAAGCAAGCCGAAAAAACCCAACGAAATTTACATGTTTGCTATATAGATTACCAGAAGGCTTTTGACTCTATTCCACATAGCTGGCTCTTACATATTCTTCGTATATATCACATACATCCAAACATTATAAATTTTTTACAGTTTAATATGAAACTTTGGAGAACAGAAATTTTACTTAACACTCCCAGCCTCAAACTGCAAACAAACCAAATCTTTATCAAGAGAGGTATCTTCCAAGGCGACAGCTTAAGTCCAATATGGTTTTGCTTAAGTCTTAATCCTTTATCGAACGCTTTATCTAATACAAAAGCAGGATTTAATATCAGAGTATCTGGAAATACACTGCACACCATTAACCATCTATTTTATGTCGATGATATTAAACTCTACGCTGCTAATAAAGCCCAACTAGACGCATTGATCCAGCAAACAGAAAACATTAGTAAAGACATCCACATGAATTTTGGAACAAATAAATGTAAAATATTGAACGTAGAAAGAGGAAGGTGGAAGGAAGGAGAAAGTTACATGACCGACACTGGAGACATTATTGAGAGTATGGCAATGAATGAAACATACAAATATCTAGGAATAAAGGAAAATACAAAAATTGCACATAAAGACATAAAGACACAGTTAAAAAGAACATTTGAAAATAGAATAACACAAGTTCTCAAAACGAATCTGAACTCCAAAAACTTAACCAAGGCAATTAATTCTTATGCAATCCCAGTTATTACATATTCCTTCGGGATTATTGGTTGGTCAGATACAGAACTTGATAGTTTAAACCGTACAATTCGAACCCATCTTACCAAATATAATAAACATCATCCGAAGGCATCAATGGAACGCGTCAATTTACCGAGAAGTGCAGGAGGTAGAGGATTTACAGATATCAAAGAGGCTTGCAAGAAACAATGCTATAATCTCAGGACATATTTTAAAAATCTTTCCCAAACAACACTCTTCAGAGCCATCTTAGCCGCAGATAAAAATTACACACCTTTGCATCTGTCGGCCCAAGGGGAAGAGCAAGCATATGACGAAAAGCAACATTTGTTGACAAAACAGGAAAACTGGTCATCTAAAGAACTTCATGGCAGATACTACCATCAATTACAACAGACCCATATAAACAAAGCATTGTCTGTAAGTTGGTTAAAGAAAGGATGGCTCCATCCAGAAACGGAGGGGTTTATTGTCGCGATTCAAGACCAAGTGATACATACGAGGAACTATGCGAAATACATACTCAAAGATAACTTGGAGTCTGACAAGTGTAGGAAATGTAACAGCTTTCCTGAAACTATAGACCATATTACCTCTGGTTGTCCAACGTTAGCAAATAAACAGTACATAGATCGACATAATGATGTTGCTAGAATAATACATCAAGAGATAGCACATAAATATCATCTTATAATACAAAAAATACCTTATTACGAATATAAACCGAATACAGTTTTAGATAACGCATATTTTAAATTGTATTGGGACAACCCTATTATGACAGATAAAACTATACCATCCAATAGACCAGATATCACCTTAGTGGATAAGAAACAAAAAACGGCCTACCTAATAGACATCACTATCCCTAACACACACAACCTGCAAGAGAAAAGTAATGAAAAAATCAATAAATACATCCCACTAGCATTCGAAGTTAAAAGAATATGGAACCTCAATAAAGTCAGTGTTATTCCAATAGTATTATCATCAACTGGAGTAATACCAACAACACTCACAGATAATTTGAAACAATTGGAGTTGACTGAAGGAATTATCCCAATAATGCAAAAAGCAGTAATATTGCGAACATGTAACATTACAAGAGAATTTCTAAATTTAGAATAAAAGTTAAAAATGGCACATGACTTGTTGAAAAATCGTCTTGTGACCATAAATCCAGCACCAATGCTGCGCTATTGAATAATAATAATAATAATAATAATAATAATAGCATAGCATAGCATTTATTGACTTTTATATATACAAAAAGTACATTTTAAGTCCTTACTAACTACAAAAAATTCAGTTAAATATTTATAAATAATATAAAATCGTCAAAGTAAAATTGGTAAAAGCTTTGTTAACACATTAAAACAGAGAGTAAAAAAAAAATCTTAAGGAAATACAAGTAAACATCTAATGAAAGTTATCACAATCTTTACAATTATAAAATTCGTCCAATGAGTAGAAACACTGAGTGAGTAAGAATTCTCTAGCAAGATTGTAGAATTGCCTATTGTTGAGTTGTTTTATATTATTATTTTTACTTAAACTAGCGAACTTGTTGTATAGTTTAATATTTATTTTATTTTTTTGTGTAAGGCAAATTCTAGAGTAATAAGGAATTAAACTGTCCGAACCCCTCGTGTTATAGTTATGAATATTTGAATGTCTCTCGAAATTGATTAAGTTACGATGTGTAAATATTAAGGTGTGAAAAATAAACAGCGATGGTAGTGTAAGGATACAATATTTTTTAAACAAGTCCTTGCAATGAGCACCAAATTTTGCGCCATCAATGATGCGTACAGCTGCTTTCTGCATCACAAAAACTTATTGAGCGTGAGTCGACTTTCCCCATAGTATTAATCCGTATTCTAAATGACTTTGTATTACAGCAAAGTATATCGTTCTCATTGTTTTATTACAATTAATGTTTTGGCGTAGCTGTCTCATTACAAAGAGTTGGGTCGCCAATTTACTACAGAGAGACCTAACATGATCAGCCCAATCTAGATTTGTGTCCAGGGTAACACCCAATAGTTTGACAGGATCTGATTGCGGAGCAAGTTTATCAGAAGTAAATAAAATTTCCTGCGTTTTTGTGGTATTAAGCTTTAATTTATTAGATGCAAACCATACTTTAGCCTGATTTAGTTGTTTTTCCTGTAAGATCTGACTTTCCCTAGTTAAAAAGGTGGTGTCATCAGCGAATAAGATAGTCGTACCAAATTCCTTAACTGCAGCTGGCAAATCATTTATGTATATGAGGAACAATACTGGTCCCAAGACTGAACCCTGCGGTACCCCACTATTTATTAATGTTGAAGGAGAATTTGTTTTATTAAAACTAACATATTGGCGCCTATCACGTAGGTAGGTCTCGAACAGTTTAAGTTCCTTACTTCGGAATCCATAAAACTCCATCTTTTTAAGCAAAATATTTATATCAACACAATCAAATGCTTTAGTTAAGTCGCATAAGGTCGCATGTGTTGAATTTCTCTGATCAAGACCTTCGACAATATATTCAACAACAGTGGTTAATGCAGAAATTGTTGACTTATTTTTTTGAAAACCAAATTGTGCATTTGATATAATTGATTTTTTGTCTAAGTACGAAACTATCCTATCTTTAATTAGGAATTCAAAAACTTTAGATATTACTGGAACGATAGATATTGGTCTAAAATTTTCAGGTTGGTCACGATCACCCCCTTTATAAATCGGTATTACTTTTGAAATTTTAAAAGCTTCTGGCCAGTTACCCTCATCTATGCACATATTAAATAAGTGAGTCAAAGGTTTGATCAGTGAATCATCAGCTATCTTAATCATAGGATCGCTTATGCCGTAATGATCAAAACATCTTTTATTCTTTAATGCTCGAATCGCTTCGTGCACATCGTATTCTGTAATAGGAAAGAGATAAAATGAAGAAGATGGCTTATGTTGCATTTTAAGGTAGCTTAACGAATCTACCGCTGTATCATTTATACCATTTAGAATAATTTCTGATACAGCACTAAAATACTCATTAAACTGTTCTGAATTTATCGAACTGGACATATCAGACTGAACTTTACCCTGTCTTTCGTTGTTCACAATTTGCCAAATAGTTTTTGTTTTATTCTCTGAGTTTTCTATGAGGTCCTCATAAGCCTTCTTCTTTGTTTCCTTTAATGATTTTTTATAACATTTGCGTAACTCGCGAAAGGTATTCCAATCCTGTGAAAGATTAGATGATTTAAACCGATCTCTACTAGCGAAAACGTCCCTACGCAAAGCCCTCAAATCATTAGAGAACCACTTAATTTCGGATTTTTTCTGAAAAATAGATTTTAATGGAAAACAGTAATCTGCCTTGGATGATAATGTTTCAACTAGGAATTTCGCAAATTCATCTACATTTTTAGTGTACGAATTAACTGTCAACCAATTAACTTCTTGAAGAAGTTTGGCAAAAACAGCGAGATTTTTGTCATTTACAACTCTCTTTTTATAGCTTAGATTGCAATTTGGAGTTCCTCTGTTGAAAAAGATGAAAATACCCGAATGATCCGAAATAAGTGGTTCATGTACACCAGTATGTAAATTATCCTTACTTATGTCAGTCATAATGTTATCTAAACATGAACTACTTGATAAGAAATTCTAGTAGGGGTATGAATGTAATGGTTCAAGCCATACATACTGATTATATTTCGCAAATCATTGGCAAATTCATTATTCCCATCAAGGTTCACGTTTAGATCGCCCATAATAATTATTGATTTATACTTATTTGACAGATAGTCAATAACCTCAGTAAATTTCGTTTTAAAAATTTGCTTATCGCCTTTACTGGAGGATCTGTAAACGCCTAATACAGCATATGTTTTATTATACTCAATTGCGCAAAATTCGGCGTGTATTGGTTCACTAAATCTAAGTACGTCTATAACTTTTGTACAAATATTTTTTTTAACGAATATGGCAACCCCGCCGTGCATCTTTTTATTTTTTCTGCAAAAAGATGATGCTAGGTTGTAATTATTTATTTTAATATGTATTAAACTCTCCGAATCAAGCCAGTGTTCAGAAAAAATAACTACGTCAAATGGATTTATGTGTAAAAATAAGTTTAATTCGCATATTTTGTTAGATATGCTCTGAACATTAATATGGAATAATGAAAATGCGAATCTCTTAAAACTAGACATAATAGAATATACATCTTGTTTAATGCTGGATACTGTCTGTGGTATCTCTTTTGGAACGAAAAAAGAAACGATTAACAATTACATCACTAGGCCAAATCTCACAACTTAGAATACTATCGGATTCATCTACCGGCACTGAAATTTTAACTGAAGCATATAATTCTGGCTTACGATAATTTAATTTTTCAACAATAACATTGGGAGCAAAATCTTTCAAGTATTCAGCAAGATCATCAACACTGACGCCCGGATCCAAATTGGTGACATGATAGTGATTAAGACTTCTATATTGTCTTGGTGCGGCAGCTTTAAAGGAACAGCTAGGTTTTTCGCAGCTTCCAACCAGGATATTTCGTTTGGACTTTTCATGTATACTTTTTCTCAAGATGGACTGTCTGGTGTTCACGTTCTTCTCTGTGTGTTCCAATGTAATATCCTGTTCGATGTTTATTAGTTCGTTACACAGGTTGGCAGTTTTTGCGTGATGAATCGCTGAAGAGACTGAAGAAGTGGTGATCGGTTGGATCGAGTTGCAAATTAGTTTAGTATCTACAATATGGGCTTGAGCAGCAGCTGAGTAGGAGGTTGCACCAAATGATGGTGCATTTGTAAATTTTCTAGTGGTTGTTTTCTTATCTATGGATAGCTGTATAATAATAATAATAATAATAATAATAATAATAATAATAATAATAATAATAATAATAATAATAATAATAATAATAATAATAATAATAATAATAATAATAATAATAATAATAATAATAATAATAATAATAATAATAATAATAATAATAATAAGTCATTATTTCACTCTTAAAGGATCGTGCCAAGGACTACCGTACTCTGGAAGTGATACACACCCTTATTTACTGTGGTGCGGTTGCAGTTGTCCGAAGTCACAACCAACAAGTCCGGTTCCCGAACAGAAAGTGTACCGAAAAGCAGAAGCCATATAAACCCTGGTGGCAACAGCGACTTGAGAAGTCCATTAATGACATAACGAAGGAAAACCTAAATATTTTAACACGATCACAATGTCACAAACACAGAATACATCATATACATGCTGCAGTTGAACGATTCACACTGAAGAGAAGAGAAGGGGGGAGAGGTTTTATAGACATAAAAAACATGAACTACACTTAAGTAAACAACAAGAAGATACTTTGAAGAAACGAGGAGAAATAAGTAGGATATACAAAGCAATCATACATTCTGAGACATCAGGCACACCCCTAAAATTCTCAAACCATACATACAATCCAACACAAAAAATAGAAACACCAGCAACAAAAAAAGAAAACTGGAAAGGAAAAACACTACACGGAAAATTTTCTCAATTTCTGTCACAACAACACATAGACTCGGAAGCATCTAACATGTGGCTCAATAAAGGCAATATATTTGGAGAAACAGAAGGATATATGATTGCTATCCAAGACCAAACAATAAACACCAGATATTACAGTAAACATATAATCAAGGATCCCAACACTCCTACAGACAAATGTAGACTATGCAAGCAACAAATAGAAACAATTGATCACATAACAGGTGGTTGCAGCATCTTGGCAAACACAGAGTATACTAGAAGATATGACAACGCAGCAAAGCACATACACCAACAACTCGCTAAAAAATACAATCTAATAGAAGAAAGCGTTCCATCATATAAATATTCACCAAAAAACATACTAGAAAACGAACACGCTAAACTATATTGGAACAGATCAATTAACACAGACAAGACAATACCGCAGAACAAACCAGACATTACACTAACACAGAAAAATAACAAAATTACTTACCTAATAGAAATCCTCATACCTAACACACCCAATCTGCAAAAGAAGCTTGGAGAGAAAATAGAAAAATACATACACCTCTCAGAAGAAATAAAAGACATGTGGCATCAGGAAAAAGTAATCATAATACCCATAATATTGTCAAACACAGGAGTCATACCAAGAAATCTACACGACAGCATCCAGAAATTACAACTGCATCCAAACACATACATACCAATTCAAAAGTCAGTTATACTAGATACTTGCTCTATAGTCAGAAAGTTTCTAAATCAAAATTACAACCAACTCTAGGCAGAATAAAATCTATGCTTGACCGAGGGTCCGCGTAGTTTTTTAAACCTACCAGATTAATTCTGAGGGAAAAAAGAATAATAATAATAATAACAATGAGGTGATCAAATTACAATTCTATGGGATCAACATATTATTACTGACAGACATGTTACAGCCAACAAACCAGACATAGTAGTTCGGTCTGCAGAGTCTGTTTTGATCATAGACGTTGCTGTACCAACAGATCGAAGAGTGGTTGAGAAAGAGGCTGAAAAAATCTTAAAATACAGAAGTCTCCAGATAGAGCTACAAAGAATGTGGAATAAAAAGGCAATAATAATACCAATTGTTGTCGGGTCTCTTGGAAGTGTTAGTAAAAAATTTGAAAAATATTTGGCAGAAGTTCCAGGCAACCATAGACCATCGGTAATTCAAGAAAACGCCATTAAAGGATCAGCCCACATTTTAAGAAAAGTTTTGTCTTAGTACTAGTCATTGTCCTTAGGAAAGAGTTATTTCTCGGACAATTTTCAATAATCCCAAATAAAATTGGAGAGTTAGCAAAATAATAATAATAATAATAATAATAATAATAATAATAATAATAATAATAATAATAATAATAATAATAATAATAATAATAATAATAATAATAATAATAATAATAATAATAATAATAATAATAATAATAATAATAATAATAATAATATTGACCATTGAACATATAGTAAGTGGATGCACAAACCTAGCTGCAACGAGCTACATCACGAGACACGATAATGTAGGAAAAATTATACATCAAATCCTTCTGAAACAAATAGACCCAGATCACAATAACCAACCATACTACAAATATACCCCTGCCACTACCATAATTACAGACACCCACACCCTCCTTTGGAACAAAAGCATACAGACAGACACGACAATAACAAGCAACCGTCCTGACATTACCCTAACCGACAACCGTAATAAAACCACCTTTCTCATTGACATTGCCATTCCTCTCGCCGAAAACATCGATAAAAAACACAGGGAAAAAATTACGAAATATCTACCGCTGGCCCAAGAAGTTAAAGAGATGTGGACACAAAATTCAGTCAGAATTGTCCCAATAATAGTCGGTGCAACCGGTGAAATACCCCACAGGCTTAGAGATTCCCTCGCTACCCTGAACATCAAGGATGAAACTTACATTCAACTTCAAAAAGCAGTCATCATCGATACGTGCAGTCTCACTCGTAAATTCCTTAACCAATAAGCACAGAAAAAAGGACGCAGGTTGGTTGTAAAGACCCCCTACGACCCCTTAAACCCCGCTAGCACCAATCAAATGTTAGTGAGAGCCCACCCCAATAATAATAATAATAATAATAATAATAATAATAATAATAATAATAATAATAATAATAATAATAATAATAATAATAATAATAATAATAATAATAATAATAATAATAATAATAATAATAATAATAATAATAATAATAATAATAATAATAATAATAATAATAATAATAATAATAATAATAATAATAACAGGCCTGATATTGTGGTGGTGAATAAAAGAAGCAACTCAGTCCTTCTGGTAGATGTCGCGGTACCAAATAATAACAACATCGAGGATAAGTATCAAGAGAAAATTGTCAAATATAATGATCTTGCTTTTGAAATTCGACAGATGTGGCACGCTGACAAAGTGGAGGTGGTTCCAGTTATTGTGTCATCTACAGGCCTGATACCTAGAACCCTTGAAGATAGCCTCGCCAGACTGGAACTCCATAAGAATACCTACATCGACATCCAGAAAGCGGTTATCTTGAACACCTGCCACTCGGTTCGTAAGTTTTTTTAATACGTGACAAAAGAGCCTATTCCTCCTGATACTTGTATCTGGGGATAGGTGAATATTCCAGCATTATGCTGAGAAGTCTGTAATTCAGTCATAATAATAATAATAATAATAATAATAATAATAATAATAATAATAATAATAATAATAATAATAATAATAATAATAATAATAATAATAATAATAATAATAATAATAATAATAATAATAATAATAATAATAATAATAATAATAATAATAATAATAATAATAATAATAATAATAATAATAATAATAATAATAATAATAATAATAATAATAATAATAATAATAATAATAATAATAATAATACCCCGCACGAGGTAGTTTTTCTACCTGGGGAGTGACGCCCCCACGGGTCCGAGTTACCTCAGCTCAGTTGAGGTACAGGGAGTAAACCCTGAATAAAAATCCGCAACCCAATGTGTCATACGTACAGTGCAGAAGGGTGTATGGCCATGCGAAGTTGGTCACAAACGGTGTACTCCAGATAAATGGCGACTTCTGGTTTTACATAGCCTTGCTGTGGTATGGGAGCACTGCTGCAGTCGACCCATTTTTCTGCCCAACTCGTGGGAACAACATGAATAAAAATCAAAGTAATCCCAAAACTATTGTTGGTCTTGGTGTTGGAACAACAAATAATTCAGCCGCATTGGCTATAGATCAAACTGAAGGAGATACCTCAAATCTCCGAACAACACAGATGACGGTGGTTTCATCTCCCCGGTATCTGGTTGTTAAAAAAAAATGACAATGACGAAGTTGTGGAGAACTTCAGCAGAGTTAGCCCTTTCGTTATTGCCATAGCTTTATACGGCCTAATAGGTGAAACAAATTCAATAAGTAAAACAAAAGATGGCCTTCTGATACACGTAAAATGCAACAAGCAAGCTAGTAGACTTATGGAAGTAAAAAAGTTTATTAATTTTGATGTTATGGTATTCCCTCATGTAAGTTTAAATGTTTGTAAAGGTGTCGTATATTGTAAGGATTTGTTGATTTGCTCTATAGAAGAAATAAAAGAAAATTTGAAAGATATAGGAGTAATTGAAGTTAAAAGAATATTAAAACGAGTCGATAAAACTTTGGTAGAAACACCTAACCATGTTCTTACTTTTAACAGAATAGATTTACCCTCCGAAATAAAGATTGCGTTTTATAATCTAAAGGTAAGACCATATGTACCGCGTCCAATCCGTTGCTTTAACTGCCAAAAATTTGGACATGTGTCTGCTAAATGTAATGCTAACAAATTATGCTCATGTGGACTTCCCCCACACGAACCAGAACTATGTAAACAACCAATTACTTGTATTAACTGTGATAGGGAACATCCCGCGTATGCAAAAAAATGCGCCAAATATAAAACAGAAGCTGCTATAATGAGAATAAAAACCACTGAAAAAATTCCTTATAGTGAAGCCAAGAGAAAAGTAATAATTAACACCCCAGTTAAAAATATAACCTATGCTATAGCCAGTAAATCTATTTCTACTTCCGATATTAATACTGGTAAGCAGCCCTCACCTGCACTCGAAGAAAAAATTGGGAAAATAATTCAGGAAGAAATTAGAAAGGCCCTGCAAAATATATCAAATAGTCAACTGATGTCCAGCTCATCTCATTTTTACCCTCCACCATCCATACAATCCCAAAAAACAGAGTCATCTGGTGACGAAACAGTCTTCAGTGAAGTATCAGGCACTAGCCAAGGTATAAAGCGTAAGAAAAAAGGGTGGCCTAAAGGTAAACCAAGAATTAGAAAAAGCAAAGAAGAACAAATAAACATAGAATATAATAGTACCAGCCAAGAAAAATCAATAGTTGATAATAACCCTCTTCCTTTATCACGTAAACCACCTTCTACTGAAGGTGATACTTTAATAAGTGATACTATAATCCAACTATCCACATATAAATATATTTTTTGTCTAGTTTGTGTTCATAATATTGTGTGTTTATTTAACAAATTTAACTAATTTTAAATATAAACGGAACTACTAGAAAAATTAATCCAATGGAATTGTAATCGATGTTTAACTCATCTCGGAGAACTACAGCTTTTAATAAACACATACATGCCTTTTGCCATTGTGCTACAAGAGACACATTTTTTGCCCACCCAAAAATTTAATCTCCTTAACTATAATATATACCGTAAGGATTTTATTCCTGAAAACAAAGCATGCGGGGGAGTTGCAATTTTGATCAGAAAAACAATTCCAGTAAATATAATCCAAATTCATACAAATTGATACCCCAGTTAAAATCACTTTATGTAATGTATATTTACCAAACAAGAACTGCCAGACTCACGAAATACAACATATAATACAACAACTTCCGACTCCATATCTGCTCTTAGGAGATTTCAATGCACATTCTCCACTTTGGGGACTAAAGCCGACAGACACTGCCGGCAGACGTATAGAACGCATAATCGAAGAAGATAATGTTTGCCTCCTAAATACAGGAAAACCAACCTATTTTAGTGCTAGAACAGGAAATTTTTCCTCTACAGATCTTAGCCTTTGTAGTCCACGCTTAACACCTAAAGTCAACTGGGATATCATAGAGGATACCTATTCTAGTGATCATTTTCCAATTGTAATAATTTTTGATACATTAAAAAAAACTTTTAACACAAGATCAAAATGGTTACCACATAATGCGAACTGGCAAAAATATCAAAGTTTGGTGAACATCCAGGACCTACCTGATGATATTGATATAGCAACAGATTACATCACTGCTACCATTATTCAGGCCTCTGAGAAATGCATTCCACTAACAAAACCTTGCAGAACTAATAGACTAGTACCTTGGTGGAATTCCGATATTAAAGCAGCAATAAAAGAAAAAAAAATTAGATACAATATTTTTAAAAAATATCCCACCTTACCTAACCTTATAAATTTTAAAAGAGCACGCGCTTGTGCTAGAAGACTTATTAATATAAACAAAAAAAACATGGGAGGAATACATCTCCTCAATTACATCTGATACAGATCTTCGTGAGGTTTGGAGAAAAGTTCAAACAATTTCTGGTAGAAATAAATATCATTTTCCTGAAATCATATCCGATCAACAGGGACAAATAACAGAACCACAAAATATTTGCGAGGTTTTCGCAAATCATTTTGAAAGAATCAGTAGTACTGCTAATTACTCCGACGAATTTAAATGCATCAAAATAAAAGAAGAGAAGGTACCTTTGAATTTTAATACAAATGAAAATTTTGATTATAACCAACTTTTTAACATGAATGAATTAACAAATGCATTGAAATTGTGTAACCAATCTGCGGCAGGACACGACCATTTATTATATTGTATGATAAAACAGCTAACTTTTACTGCCAAAACTCACATATTGTCCTTTTTTAACAAAATCTGGGTTTCTGGAATATTTCCTAAAAAGTGGAAATTGGCAACAATAATACCCATTTTAAAATCTGGAAAGAATCCAACAGATGTCAATAACTACAGACCAATATCATTAACCAGCTGTCTTGGTAAAATCTTCGAAAAAATGGTCAATTGCAGGTTAAACTTTTGGTTAGAGAGTAATAATTATTTGTCAACTGCCCAAACTGGCTGTCGTCGAGAATTATCCGCTATAGATACTTTAGTGGCAATGGAAAATAACATTTTAGATATTTTTCCCAACAGAAAACATTTAGTTACTGTGTTTTTTGATCTACAGAAGGCTTACGACCAAACGTGGAGGTATGGCATTTTACAAAATTTACATCGATGGGGAATGCAAGGTAATCTCGCAATACTTATCCAGAGCTTTTTAGCAGACCGCTGTTTCCAGGTAAGGATCGGATCAACTGAGTCAACAGTTAAACAGCTACAAAATGGCGTACCTCAAGGATCCGTTCTTAGCGTTTCATTGTTCGCAATAGCAATCAACAATTTAGTAGAAAACCGGCTTGAAGATATAGAATATTACTTATATGTGGATGACTTTGCAATTTCATATAAGGAAACATCTAAGGAAATAAATAATCGAAAACTTCAAGAAAAAATTAATAGACTTAATTCGGTTGCTCAATCGAGAGGGTTCTCCTTTTCTAAAGAGAAAACAAAATGCGTTCATTTATGTAGGTTAAGAACACCACACAAAGAGCCTTTAGTTAAACTACAAAACCACATTATAAAAGTAGAGAATAGCACAAAATTTTTAGGTTTGGTTTTTGACAAAAAACTTCATTGGAATGAACAGATCGAAAGCTTAATAACAAGGTGTCAGAAAGCAATTAATTTAATGAAATGCATGGCTAACATAAGGTGGGGTGCCGATCGAGAAGTCCTACTCAAAATATATATAGCCTTAATACAATCACGAATTGACTATGGCAGTATAATATATGGTTCATGTCGACCATCAAAACAAAAAAAATTAAATACGGTACAAAATCAAGCCCTCCGATTAGCTACAGGAGCATTTCGAACTAGCCCGACTATGGCTTTACAATTTGACACATCAATTATGCCCTTAGACTTAAGAAGAGAAAACAGCAAACGCTTTCATATGCTGCTAAAGTAAGGTCTCGTATTTATCATCCAAATTTTGAAGTATTCTCAACGGAAAATGAAAACCATAATCGATATACTCACACCAGGCCTTATCGAATCCGTGCTCTTGAGACATCACATGGTATACATAGATCTAAAAATATCCTCTATTTGGAAACAAACATATACGTATATACCTCCATGGACCTTTCAGTTACCAGTATTCATTCTAAAATTGACATCGTGGAAAAAAGAAACCACACCGACTGAAGTCTATAAAAGTCTCTTTATGGAGTGTATGTCAAACTTCTTAAACGACCTAGTGGTATATTGTGACGGATCTAAAACGAATAATGGTGTAGGAGCAGCTGTGATGGTTAAAAATGAAGCGCATTCATGGACGCTAAACCCAATCAGTAGTATCTTCACAGCAGAGCTCTATGCAATTTGGCAGTCTATGCTTATATTTTTATTCTCTAACTATACTAAAGCCTTAATTTGCTCCGACTCCTTAAGTGCCATTAGTGCTCTACAAGACCCATATTCAAAAAACATATTGGTACAATATATATTGCTGAATACACACCTTAAAACAACTAACAGAATTGTTCATATCATGTGGGTACCTGGACATACTGGCATAAAAGGTAACGTTATGGCAGATGAAGCTGCAAAACACGCCACAGAGCAACCGATCAATAATGGTATACCTGTGCCACTGGACGATTTTAAAATTGGTATTAAAGAAAAAATTAAGAAAAAATGGCAATTGCGTTGGGACACCTTCAATGGAAAATTAAAAGAAATAAAACCATATATACATAATTTTAAATATCCTAGGGAAATGACAAGAAGGGAGCACGTAATATTTTGTAGACTAAGAATAGGCCATACCAATTTGACACACTTATACCTCCTAGCTGGTAAACCTAGACCTCGATGCACAATGTGTGGATCTCGCATGACTGTGGAACACATAACAACATGCCAATACTATCAAAAACAAAGGCAGATTACTAATATCAAACCGCAAATGGAAAGTGTTGGATTAGAAAAAAACTACAAACAATTTTTTGCATACCTCAAAATGATTAACTTAATAAACAAAATATAGGTTTTCTCTTTGCAAAGATTATCAAGGGCTAATGACCATAGTAGTTGATGCCCAAATCACATAAAAAAAACAAAAATAATAATAATAATAATAATAATAATAATAATAATAATAATAATAATAATAATAATAATAATAATAATAATAATAATAATAATAATAATAATAATAATAATAATAATAATAATAATAATAATAATAATAATAATAATAATAATAATAACTCTTTACTTCACTTCTCAACAACAGAATATACGAACACTGTGCTGTGAACAACATACTCGAGGAAGAGCAGAAGGGTTGTATCAGAGGATCAGCCGGATGCAAACATCAGCTTTCCATAGATGCAGTGGTTATAAAGCAGGTCCAGACTAGGAAGAGAAATCTTAATGTGTGCTATATTGACTACCGCAAAGCCTTTGATTCGGTTCCTCATGACTGGCTGATGAAGGTGCTGGAGATCTATAAAATTTGTCCGAAAATAAGAGCGGTGCTTCAACATCTCATGAGCACCTGGCGGACCAATATCCTTATCAATAACAATAAAGTGGGTCAGGTAAATATATCCAGGGGTATTTTTCAGGGAGACTCTTTATCACCAGTATGGTTTTGCTTAGCGCTGAATCCTCTATCCACGCTTCTGAACAGTACAAATATTGGGTACAGACTCAATATCAGCAAAGGACGAAGGATATCCCATCTACTGTACATGGATGATCTGAAGCTCCTTGCAGAGAGCCCGACTGGTCTGCAGTCTTTAATTAATACCGTCAGGACCTTTAGCAGCGACATAGGCATGTCATTCGGTCTTGAAAAATGCGCCATCATCAACATCAAAAGAGGTGCGGTGGAAATCCAAAAGGATTTATCTGAAGACATTGGGAGCTTAAAACCGGAAGACACATATAAGTATTTAGGAATGCCTCAGAACCAACATATTGACCACACGCATCTGAAGAATAAATTCTCCGAAAAATACAAGAACAGAGTTCTTAAGGTTCTGAACACCAAACTTTCATCTAAGAACCAGATTACCGCTCTGAACACCTGGGCAGTGCCTGTTTTGACTTACACCTTTGGTGTCTTGAAGTGGTCTGACGCAGACTTGAATGGACTTGACAGACTAACCAGGCGACTGATGACCAAATTTCGATGTCTGCACACCGGTACGTCAGTTACGAGGCTCTATCTTCCCCGAAGAAGCGGTGGTCGGGGTATGATGAACATATACAAGTTGTGCAGAACTCAGGAAAAGAACTTGCGAGAAAATTTACTAACATCACAAGACAGTTTGATGAGGATGGCAGCCCAGGAGGACCGAGGATACACACCGCTGAATCTACAACACCGTAACCTCGAGTTCGACATAAGATCAAGGCAGGAAGATCAAGTCACATGGATGGAACAAGCCTTACATGGTAAGTTCCCAAGAAGTCTGGAAATTGAAAACGTAGATAAGACGACCTCACTGGCATGGATCAGCGCCGGTTACCTCTACCCAGAAACCGAAGGATTCTTCATGGCTATCCAGGACAGAGTTATTAGGACTCGCAACTATGAAAAATATTGCCTGAGTCTCGATGTGGAAGACAAGTGTCGGAAGTGTGGAGTGGTGGGTGAATCTATAGAGCATATCATCGCAGGCTGTAGATCACTCGCAGATAATGCATACCTTGGACGTCACAATCAAGTAGCCAAAATTATTCATCAACAGCTAGCTCTCAAAAACGGACTAATTCAAACAGCTGAAGCATATTACAAATACCGACCTCTAGCAGTCTTGGAAACAGATAGTGCGGTATTGTATTGGGACAGACCTATAACAACAGATAGGACAGTGGACTTCAACAGACCGGACATCGTCTTCATTGAAAAGGAGAATGTCAGCAGAACTGAGGTAGAAAAAGTTACAAAGTACGAAAACCTTGCAGTAGAACTTAAGAACATATGGCAACTGTCTAAGATTTCTATAGTCCCACTGGTAATCTCGGCTGAAGGAACTACATCGAAAAATCTTCCCAAAAATCTTCAGGACATCGGATTATCAAAGAACATCACAGGATACATGCAGAAGGCAGTCATACTTCAGACTTGCCATATAGTCCGCAAATTCCTGAACGGAGCCTGAGTGGGAGGAACTGAACTGTTTTTCCACCTGGCTACCTAGTCATCAGGCTAAATTATCACCAGCGAAAGCTGAGCTAACCTAAATAATAATAATAATAATAATAATAATAATAATAATAATAATAATAATAATAATAATAATAATAATAATAATAATAATAATAATATAATAATAATAATAATAATAATAATAATAATAATAATAATAATAATAATAATAATAATAATAATAATAATAATAATAATAATAATAATAATAATAATAATAATACTAATAATAATAAGCAGCCACACGGCTGCTTGCCGTCTGGCTGCCGGCAGCTTGCCGTGTGGCTGCCGGCTGCTTGCTGCAAAGAATAGCGCCTCGGTGTCTCCTGCCCGTCGTAAAAGGCGACTAAACGGAGCAGCTTTCCGCTGACTTCTTATCCTTTGTCCTTTCTTTCCCTACCGGTTTAACCCGTACCTACCCATCCAAATTCCTTACCAACCCTCTATTACGGTTGCCGCCACGCAGGGTACAGAAGGTATATATGACACTGCGCAAACGACACCCTCTTAGTCGTACCTGGCCCGCATGAGGGCGTCCATGTTTCTCTCCGCATGAGTGAGACGGCAGCCCGGCAAGGGTTACAGCTGGTGGTTGAGGCGAAATATCCAACACACCTCTTTGCTGTAGTTTCGAACCGGGTGAACTGAGGTCTGAGAAATAGCCCACCTCAGACTAGGGGAAACACCCGTTAGTTTTGAACTAATGGGAGACTGGGTAGGGGAGCTCATCGGGTAAGGCCTACTGAACCTTCGAACTTCGTCAACCTTGTCCAGGTTGGTGGAGCAGAGAGGGGGATGGACGGTTCGGATCGGTGGGCTTCCCTATGGAGCAACGGGAAGCGGGAGGTGAAATGCTGGCTGTTGCCTCGGCTGTGGTCCGAGAACGCGACCCGTTACCTGAATAGGGGCAAATACCCATACAATATAATATGAGTTTACTTAGCGGACAACAAATGGGGAATGAAAGTGGGAACAGGGAAAAGGAAAAGAAACTAGCAGAACAGAAATGCCTGGAGGACTATGAGAGGAATGCTCGTAGGCTCACTCGATCTCCAGTAAGACAGCAGGGGGCTGGCACACAGGTTGCTCGACAGATGCCGACTAAACTGCTCAGAAAGAGCAGCTAAACCTCCGCCAGTAACGGAAACATACTCCGAAGCCAGGACCAGTAAGGGTAGAACACAGAGCTTGGGTAGTGAAACTTCATGCACTAGGAACTCAAGCGAAGCAGGGCCAGCCTCAGAGGGTGGATGGATACCGGTAGTGACCAGAAAACAAAGGAGGCGACAAAAGAACGTGGGTGAGACCATTAACAGACTACAAGAACCCGAGACTGCTAAACAGAAGCAAATACGTCCAAAAAAAAGAAAGAGGAAAGAGGCAATAATTATCAGCCCGAGTCAAGGAAAAAGCTACGCGGATATTCTTGGAGCAATCAAACGTGACGTTCGACCTGAAGAGACCAACACGGAAGTGCATCGAGTCAGACGCACTGCGAAAGGCGGAGTATTACTGGAGCTAACTCGTTGTGGTGACCGAAGCAAACTGCAGGATACTATTAAAATGGCCGTTGGCGAAAGGGGAACAAGATGAAAGTGGACATACTTGATCTGGACGAACTTACTATCGCAGAAGATGTGAGCCAAGCGATCCGCCGGGACATCGGCGATGCAGATATTACGGTTAAGCTCTTTCCACCCAACAGGTGGGGCCAAAGCATGGCAGTACCTGGCACTTAATCTCGTGGGCAAGAATCATATTAAGATAGGCTGGGTAAGATGTAGGGTGCGCCGAAGAATAGAAGTGCAGCGCTGTTTTCGATGTCTTGACTATGGTCACATCAGAGGGCAGTGCAGAGGACCCGACCGCAGTAGTAAGTGTTGGAAATGCGGAGGTGAAGGTCATCGTGCAAATGATTGCAAAGCCCCACCGCTCTGTGTGCTCTGTGCAACGATTGCCGATAATGTGCCTTCCAACCACGTACCAGGCTCGGGCAACTGTAGGGCTTTCAGGATTGCTCTTGAAACAGAGAAATTCACTAAGAGATGATAAGACTCTTGCAAGGGAATCTTATGGGATGTAGTGCCGCGGACAGTCTTTTGACGCAGCTGGCCTATGAGCACGGAGCACATATCGCAATCATTAGTGAACCGTACCGGGATAGAGCTGGGGCTATCTGGTTTCCGGATCATACTGGCTGGGCTGCGATATGGATTGCTGATGAGCGTACCATTCTTGTGCAGCAACACGGAGCAGGAAATGGATTTGCGTGGGTAAGAACTGCTGACATCACGTTTGTAAGTTGTTATTACTCTCTTAACGATACCATCGCAGAATATGGAAATAAGGTGGATGAATTGGAAGACTTCCTACAAGGCCATGGGGGAAACGTTGTGGTAGCTGGTGATTTTATTGCACTTGCACCAGAATGGGGCATGCCACAGCGTAACACCAGGGGAAGGCTTCTACTTAATCGCGGTTCGACTCCAACATATAGAAGACCTGGATTTGGAGAGTCCATACCCGATATCTCGTTTGCATCGGAGCCCCTGGTCTCTAGAATTGATGAATGGAGAGTAATGGACGACTACACCGGTAGCGATCACAATTTTATCACCTTCCAAATCATCGAACACGACAGGCAAGACGGATCTAAGGAAAATTCACAACACCTTGGTTGGAACGTGAACAGGCTAAATGCAATTCTCCTTGAGACGACCCTGCGTCATAACGTAGAAGATGCACCGGAAACGGAGGATGGGGCCTCAAACAGGGAGACTGCCGAGACTAACACAGCCAACCTGATGCGGCTCATGCGGGCAGCTTGCGATGCAGCGATGCCGAAGAGAAGGCCTTTTAAAAAAAAACGACAGGCTTATTGGTGGACCACGGAGATAGCCGAACTTAGGCGCACAGCATTGAGGGCAAGGAGACGGTGGCAGCGAGCTCGTGACAGACCTACGCAGACAGAACTTTCTGAGATTCACAAGGAAGCTAAGAAGGCACTGGTTCGCGCATCGAGAGACTTTGCGCACGGGGCCAGACCAATCGTCTTGATGGTGACATTGGACGTGCGAAACGCTTTTAACTCGGCGCGGTGGATAAATATCATCCAAGCACTGCGACAGACATTCCGAATACCTAATTATCTTATGGCTATACTTGAAGATTATATGAGGAACCGGTGGCTAGCTTACGACACCACCGAAGGAATGATGACAAGACCAATCACTGGGGGAGTAGCACAAGGATCGATTCTAGGCCCCAAACTGTGGAACGCGATGTACGACGGGTTACTTCGCCTTGAGATGCCTAACGATGTGTTTTTGGTGGGATACGCCGACGACGTAGCCGCCACGTACTGCACGGGAGACCGATGTAGCTCAGCACCTGCTAAATCAGGTCATGAGGCGGGTTAGCCACTGGATGACTGATAACGGCCAGGAGTTGGCTATTGCTAAGACGGAAATCGTCATACTAACGCGAAGACGAATACCTTTCATTGTCCAAATGAGGGCAGGCTCCGAAGTGATATCAACCAGGACTGCAGCTAAATATCTAGGTGTGATGCTAGACTCTCGACTGACCTACTGGGAACACATAAAGAAAGTCTGCGATAAGGTGGAAGGGGCAACGATGGCGCTGGGGCGCCTAATGGCAAACGTGGACCTTATTCGAGCAGACGGAGATTGCTTATGGTAACGGTGCAGTCAATACTGCTTTATGGAGTGGAGATATGGGCTGAAGCCGTTGCAATTAAGAAATACCGCTCAAGAATGCTTTCTGTACAACGGCTGGGTGCACTGAGAGTCGCCAGCGCTTAACGCACCGTCTCCGCGGAAGCAGTGCTGGTGGTAGCTGGAGCCATTCCAATTGCGACAGGAAATATATCGTCGTAGTATGATTCTCAGAAGATCGAAGGCAACTAGACAGGCTAGAGAAGAAACACGTGCGCGATGGCAACAGCGCTGGGGTTCGGCTCCCGTGGGTCGATGGACAGCCAGGCTGCTAGGCGATATTGCCCCCTGGATTGACCGGGGTCACGGGGAAATTAATTTTTATTTGTGCCAGTTCTTGACAGGACATGGCTATTTCCGTGCCTACCTATTCAGAATAGGAAAGATCGAAACACCATGCTGCCACTACTGTCCCGAAGACAATGATAACGCATATCATACATTCTTTGAATGCAGCAGATTCGCGGCAAACCGCAAGGAACTCGCTCGAATGGTGGGTGATGTGACTCCTGAGACCGTCATTCGGGTGATGCTTTAAAGCGAGGACCTCTGGCGTATTGTTTCAACTTATATTGAAGCGATACTGCGCACAAAGAAGGAGGAGGGTGCCTGGAATAGAGTTCATGTCCAGACACATGATAATTTAGCTATTAAGCCCTTAGGGTGAAGGCAAGTACGTCCCAGATTGAAGTTATGCTAACGCGGTTCCGATCTGGAGTTACATGGGCAAGTTGATGGTTTTTTAGCGAGTAGGAATCTCGCATAATCGGAAAACGACGTGATCCGTATACCTTGGGAAGGTTTTTCCATCAACAACAATAAAAAAAAAATAATATAATAATAATAATAATAATAATAATAATAATAATAATAATAATAATAATAATAATAATAATTTTTTTTTTTTTTTTTTTTTGAGGTGGGGAAGAAAATGTCTACACACACCCATAGCAACGTCCACTATGGGTAGTGCGGGGTTCACAGAGAAATCCGTTGACCCGCTAAAAACTCCCCCTTTTCAGGATATTGTACATGGCCCGGAACCACAAAAAGTATTACTTCAGGCATGTACATCCTATTTTAAGATATAATTATATCTTATTCCACTGACGTTGTGCCTGCGTCCAGGTGCCTCTTTTTACAACGGAGAATTCTCTCAACGTATTTCGTCACTGTAAACCAGTTCTCTTCTCTTTTTAAAAGCAAATGAACAACGTTTTCAGGTGTCCAGGTGCCACCAATCTGAGCCTCCAGTCTGTCTCTCTCTGCTGACCATTGCCTACATTCAAAAAATGTATGCTCAGCGTCGTCTACGTCTGCGTCGCCATATATGCATAGCTGTTGCTCGTAAATACCCGTGTGATACAGGTATTTACAGAAGTAACCGTGACCAGAGAAGAACTGGGTGAGATAGTAGTTTACCTCCCCAAATGTCCTGTTAACCCACACATGCAGATCGGGTATGAGTCTGGCCGTCCACCTACCGCTGGTGTCGTTTTTCCATCGTTCCTGCCATTGCGCCATCGTGAGCTCTCTCGTACTAGTGTTTCCATTGTCATGGCCGCCTTGTCTAGCTTGCCATGCGCGTTTGCGTTCCATAGCCAAAAGATCTATTGGAATCGAGCTACTAATAACTAGCACCGCGGCTGCCGAAACTGTTCGGTACGCTGATGCTACTCTGAGAGCGGCCGTTCTCTGTATTGATGCAAGAGCCTTGCATTTTTGCTTCACTTCCAAGGCACTAGCCCATACTTCAGAGCCGTAAAGGAGGACTGCATTTACGACCGTCATCAACAATTTACGCTTGCTTTCAGTTGGGCCACCGACATTTGCCATCAACCTACTGAGCGACGCTGCTGCTTTCGATGCTTTTTCTCCCGCGTAGTTTAGTTGAGTCCAGAACGACAATCTGGGGTCAAGCCAAACACCCAGATATCTCACTGCCTTCTTTGTCATTAGGACAGATTCGCCAACTCGAAACTCTGTTTCCAGTGGTATATGCCGCTTCGTGAGAATTAGTAGTTCTGTCTTTTCGGTTGCTAGTTTCAGACCATGGGATTCCATCCACTCGATCGTGCGCCTCATCACCTGGTTAAGCCTGAGTTGCGCTTCTCGCATGTCTCGTGCCATAATGACAGCAGCGATGTCATCGGCGAAACCAACAAGATGTGTGTCCTCTGGCATTTCGATGGAAAATATGCCATCGTAGCTCGCATTCCACAGGTCTGGGCCGAGTACAGAACCTTGTGCTGCCCCGGACGTGATGGTTTTTCTTTTTGGGCCGCCGGCTGTATGGTAAATCAGCTCTCGGTCGCTGAGATAGCTCCGAATCATTTGCATTAGATACGGTGGTACGTTGAAGCGTTTCTCAAGCGCATCTATGACGTCTATCCACTGTAGGCTGTTAAATGCATTTCTGACATCTAGGGCCGCCAGGAGGACTACTCTTCTTGAGGATGCGTTACCCTGTTCCGCGATTTCCACGACATCTTTTGTTGCTCCTATGGTAGATTTCCCGGGCCGGAAACCATGCTGTCTGCTAGACAGTCCCCCAGCACTGTCTATGGCTGCTGTTATACGCGGCTTGATCATTCTCTCAAGCAACTTTCCTGTTGTGTCCAGCATGCATAACGGACGATACGCACTGGGTGTGCAAGGATCGCCTTTCCCCTTGCTTATCAGCATTAAACTCTGCTTCTTCCATGTCTCCGGAAAAATCCCTTCCACTAGACAAGAATTAAACATATCTAGCAGATAGTGTGGGCAGGCCTCTGCTATCAGTTTAAGCACCTCCGATGGAATTCCGTCTGGCCCAGGTGCCTTATTGTTCTTTAGAGAACGTGCAGCCATTCTGAGTTCATCCTGCGTGAAACGCGGTACGGGGTCGGCAGAAACTGTCTCCGGGTCGTTCCGCACCTCGTGCTCGGGAAAGAGAGCATTGACAATGTTGTCCATTACGCTTTCCTCAAGCTCAGGTGTCGGTGCAAAAGTACCGAGTTTCCGGGTAACGATTTTGTACCCAAGTCCCCAAGGGTCGGTGTTTACGTCATTGCGTAGTTCCTCCCATTTCCTCTTCTTACTTTGATCGATAGCGAGTTTCAAAGATCTTCTTGCTGCTTTGAGCGCTTCCCTTTCCACCCCTGCTTCGCTCCGTGTCCTAGCCCTCGTCATTCTCCTTCGCATGCGCAGGCAAACTCTTCGTAGCTCGGCGATTTCTTCTGTCCACCAGTAGACAGCCTTCTTTCTAAAGTTCTGTGTGACTCTAGGCATCGCGGCATCGCAAGCCTGTGATATGTTTCGCATAGTGCTGCTCACCAGGTTTCTTGCTCCTGTCACTCCTGTATTTGTTGCCATCTTGCTGTCTAACACCTCGAGAAACACTTCAGGATTTAGCTTTCTAATGGCCCATTTCCGTGTTGATTTGCTTCTTGTGTTTTGTCTGGGTCTAGCGTACAACTCAACGGTAAAGCAGATATATTGGTGGTCACTGGCTGTGTAATCGTCCAACACTCTCCAGTTTTTATCATTCCGGCAATCCTCTCGGACGCCATTGTGATGTCTGGGATGGTGCCTTCACATCCCGGCCTGCAAAAAGTCGGCACACTTCCGGTGTTAGCAATGTTAAGTCCAAGTCTAGCAGCCATGTCCAAAACTCTCCTTCCTCTTGAATTTGTAGTTGGCAAGCCCCATTCTATAGCCTTCGAATTGAAGTCGCCCGCTATGATAAGGTTTCCGCCCAACTGAAGGGCTCGATCTTCAATAGCGTTTAATTTCGACTGAAATTCCTCTATTGCATCACTAGGTGTTAGGTAACAACTCACTAATGTAAAAAGGCGGCTTCGCATCCATACAAATCCATCGCCGGCACCCCTGTCCAAGATAGGAATGTTGTTGGGGCGTGGTAGCCATATGGCAGCTGTCCCTGTTCTATCTGGTATAAAAGTCCCATCCTCTCTTTCACGATACTGCTCACTGACCATGACAACATCCGCTCCCCGCTCGATCACAATATGTGATAAGAGGGCATCTGCTGTCCTACTCCTGTGCATGTTCGCTTGTATAATCTTCATTTAAGGTTTGCTTTAGACGATGCACACTTCCCAGACGAAGGTATGTGACCAACTGATGTTAAACCCGCGTCAGAGCATATGCAGCACTTTGGTTTATTTTTGCATTCCTTTAGTTTGTGTCCGGTCTCACCACACCGAATGCAGAGCTTCCTCCTATCAGGGCCTTTGCAATTGCCTTGTATGTGCCCAACGTCGAAGCACCTGAAACAGCGCTTAGCTGCAGGGTTTCCCAGTCGCATCCTTGCCCTGGTCCAACCTATAATTATTGAACTTTCCACAAGGAGCTTTTTCGCTGCTGCCGTCGGGAGCGTAACATATGCACGTACCATCTCCTGTCTGTTGGGTTTGGTTACCGCAACTTTAAGCTGCGCTAGCTCTTCGGATATTCCGTTTCTGACAGCCTCTTCGACCTCTTCAGGTGTAGTGAGCGCGTCCAAGTCGAGTACTTCCACGGTTGTAGTCGGCTTCAGGCCAGTTACCTCTGCTGCGCCCTGCAGGGTGTTTTTGATTTGCGCACAAAAATCTGAGCTTACTTTCGCCCCCTTGTCCAACTCTAATAAGAGAGCACCTGTCATAGTCTTGCGGACAGCGCGGATCTTGGCATCCGATTGGTCTGGCTTGACATTGCTACGGAGGGTCTTCAGAATCTCCGCATAGGTTTTACCCTCTGCTGGTTTTATCAGTAGAGCTTCGGTTTTTGGGCCTCTCTTCCTAGCGGTTTTACGCCGCTGTCCTCTCGTCTTCTTCGGTGTCTTTCTATTGGCAGTCTCCCACCCAGATGTTTCTGCTTCTTGTTCGCGCGTGCTGATGTTGCGGGGACGCGTTCTCTGCTTTTTCCGGCTTACTTCTTGCCACTCGTTTGGTTGCTCGCAAACAACCTTGTCGCATGGCTTTTTCCCACTTGGTGTGTCCGCCTCGGAAGGGCTCGGGCGGCTCCGCTTCTTACGGTTGGCTGGAGGCACTGCTGCCGTTGGCGTACCAGTTTCCAATTGTGTGGTCATTGCTAGTCGCCTTTCTTCTGCCTCACTGTCCTTTTTGGCTTTCTCTGCCTTCGTCCAGCTCTTTCGGTACATCTCTACCTGTTCGAGAAGCTCTTCTAGTTCCTTCATCCTATCTGTCACATCTTTTTTGATGTTTCTCTGGACTTTGGTTGCAGCTTTCATCGTCCGCAATATTCTCCGCATTTCTCGGATAGCCCTTTCTTCGTCCTCACGCATCTTTGCTATAAACGCAGTTCGAGGTGAGCTATGCGCAACAAACTTGTCTGAAGAGACTACAGACCTATAATAATAATAATAATAATAATAATAATAATAATAATAATAATAATAATAATAATAATAATAATAATAATAATAATAATAATAATAATAATAATAATAATAATAATAATAATAATAATAATAATAATAATAATAATAATAATAATAATAATAATAATAATAACTCTTCCACGGTCAGAAGGAGGGAGAGGTATTCTAGACATGCATTCACTACATAACTCTCAAATTACGAACCTTAGGAACTATTTTTACAGTAAAGCGACACAAAGCCCTCTTCACTTAGCTGTCACAAAAACCGACAAAAAATACACACCGCTGGATCTCTACAACATAACATTTATTTTAAAAGACAAACCAACCATACACAACGAAAAAGTTAACACATGGTCAGGAAAAGAACTACACGGACGTTATTACAACTACTCCAAAACTCTCTCATGCAATAGACCTGATATCACATTCATAGATAAGAAAAAAAACCACACATACCTAATAGACATCTCAATACCAAACGATCATAATGTAACTGCGAAATATCCTGAAAAAATTCAAAAATACATCCCACTAGCCATAGAACTGGAAAGAATATGGAAACAAAAAACCGTCACTGTCATACCTATCATCATCTCCTCAACTGGCCTCACACACGCAACCTTTATTAAACACACATCAGAACTCAATCTGCCCATCAATATACACACACAAATACAGAAAGCTGTGATTCTTCAAACCTGTAATATCGTTAGATCATTCCTCAGACATCAATAGATTTCTCCTATACTTGGCACCAGCCCGTATAGGAGAAACATACCAGGATAAACCTGTGCAGCAGTTCCATAATAATAATAATAATAATAATAATAATAATAATAATAATAATAATAATAATAATAATAGCTAAAATGCAACACTCTGTGGTACTGTCGATATGTAACCTCTTTAGAAAAACTATTAATAAATAAATTCACACAACATATTATTTGAATTGGTAACATACCCGCAAATAATATGAACACCACCCCTTAAGGAGATACTACAAGAATAATAATAATAATAAAACGATTACAAATTATACTGGGATAGAACAATATACACCGACAAAACAATACCCTGTAATCGTCCGGACACTACACTAATTAATAAAAAGACAAATAAAACCTATCTTATAGGTATATCTATTCCAAATGGTATTAATATCTTACAAAAGCAACAAGAAAAAATAACCAAATAAACACCACTAGCATACGAACTAAGAGAACTTTGGAAACAAGAACAAGTTACAATAGTCCCAATCATTATATCAGCAACAGGAGTTACACCGAAAAGCTTTAAAAACTATCTTCAAACTCTGGATATCCACCCTAATATTCACAGTACGATACAGAAAGCAGTTATTCTTAAAACAGCATCAATAGTAAGAAAATTTCTACTACTGGAATAGAAACAAACATCGTATACGACTTGGTATAAACCCGTCGTAAAACTGATATACCGCAGATGCAAGAATAAAGAATAATAATAATAATAATAATAATAATAATAATAATAATAATAATAATAATAATAATAATAATAATAATAATAATAATAATAATAATAATAATAATAATAATAATAATAATAATAATAATAATAATAATAATAATAATAATAATAATAATAATAATAGGAAGAGCTTTATGCGACATAATAAATCTACATAACAAACAGATAAATAAATTGCGAGACTTCTTTGTTACCAAATCACTGTCATCGAATTTACATAAATCTGTCATAGGAGCAGATAAGAAATACTCGCCTCTAAATTTAGCAGACCCTAATATGGATTTAGAAATAACAACTGATGTTGAAAAACAAGTAAAATGGGCCCAGAAAGCTCTACATGGTCGACATCATCACGACCTAAACCAACCACACATTGATAAAATTGCATCAAATAGGTGGCTTGCTGACGGTACCTTGTTTCCAGAGACAGAAGGATTTATGATGGCCATTCAGGATCAAGTAATTAGTACTAACAATTACAAAAAATTTGTTATCAGAGACCCAACTATAACATCGGACAAGTGTAGACGGTGCCAACAAACTTCGGAAACCATACAACACATTACATCAGGATGTTCAACCATAGCCAACACGGATTATTTACGTAGGCATAACCAGCTGTGTAATATTATCCACCAGAAACTGGCCAATAAATATGCACTGCTGAATACCTATACACCGTATTACAAGTATAATCCACAGGCAGTGCTCGAGAATGCAGATTTTAGACTCTACTACGATAGGTCCATTATCACCGATAGACAGGTGACGAATAATCGACCCGACATTGTAGTAGTGGATAAGAAAGCTAAATCGGTGCTGTTAGTCGATGTTGCAGTTCCAAACAATAACAACGTTTTGGATAAGTATAATGAAAAGATGGCAAAGTACACCGATCTTGCCATAGAAGTGGGACAGATGTGGCATGCAGAAAAAGTGGAGGTGGTACCGGTCATCGTATCATCAACTGGACTCATTCCCAAAAGTCTTGAAGAGAGTCTTAAAAAACTCGATCTTCATAAAAACACTTTTATTGACTTGCAAAAAGCGGCAATTTTAAACACATGTCATACTATTAGAAAATTTTTAAATATGTAAATTTTGAGCCTAATCCCATTTGCGTTTACGCTCGGGATAGGTAAATATTACCAGCAATTGCTGAGTAAGTGCATAAGTCTTTTGATAATAATAATAATAATAATAATAATAATAATAATAAAATAGATTATGGATGCATTATATACGCCTCAGCTAGGAAATCACATTTACAAGCCCTAGAACAGATCCAAAATACATCCCTTCGTTTGGCGTTAGGTGCGTATCGGACTAGTCCATATTTATCATTATGCTGTGAAGCAGATATAACTCCGCTAGAATATAGACGGAAAATATTAATCGCCAACTATTTCGTAAAAGTCAAATTACAACCTGAACACCCGATATTTGATAGTGTGAGAAACGAAGACCTGCAGGCTGTATACGAATCTAGACCAACAGTGACTAGACCAGCGATAATACGTGCAAAACAATTAATGGAACAATTAGACCAGGAAACACCCGAATTATTTGTGTCACAAAACCAAGACCCTCCTTGGAAAATTAAAGCCCCTTGTAATATTAATTGGTCGTTGGGCGACAATTTGTAATATTAGTTACCTGTTGATAGTGAATTTATAAAATTATTTAGTTAACTTTTAAAAAATAACTATATACCAAAAGAAAAAATGTAATTTACAATAAAACAAACATTAAGCTTAATTTAGTCTTTAATTAGTTGTAAAAGATACTTCAATAATTAACAGAATTTATAAATGTTTATCACACAAAAATTATGATAGTTAAATACCTCGGCTAGGGGTGAGTAAGTTCATTAGCTCTGACTATTGTACAATATTTGTTTCTCTAAGAAATTATAAGGGCGCCACTGAAATCTTTTTATTTTTTATGATACTACTGAAGAAAGTTGTTTTAAGCTGAGTTATTTAAATAAGTATCATGAGATGACAGAAAGATGTCAGAAAAAACTGTCTATGAAGATAAAAAAAATGATTTGAAAATGTACAAACATATAAAAGATAATAAGATTTCCTTGGTGCTGAAATTAATGAGGTAGAGAATACGTTACAACAAAATAATCCGCAAACAGTTCTTTAAAAATACTTATTCTAATACAGTTGACGATATAGATAGATATACACGGAAATAAAAGAGAAAAAATATGGGAACAGTAAACTTGATAGATCACAATAAACTTATCTGTTACAATAGTGGACGATCCTTCGCCGCACCTTGGGGTCGCTACGGCACTGTCTAGGTGGTTCCAAATGATTATGGAAGATCACTAGTGGAGGGATGATCTGCCCCAGTTGTAGAGATAATCCAGTTAAGAATGTACATACGAGACTTAAAGTTTATAAGCTGTTCAAGTTTACGGAATCTCCAAATTCAAGAGATGCTTCTGGTTTACAGAATCTTCAATTAAAGAGTTGCCTCTAGTTTACAGTATTATATTCCAACTTTCTGTATATGACAGTAAATCAATAGAAGAAATGAGACTGGAAATAATTATTAAAACTTATTGAACTCGATAATGCCAACTCATTAATACACCTCGTAGCGTAGCTACTTTGAACTTCCAATTAAAATTATAGAGACTGTATTCATTATTTTATTATTAAAAATGTTTTAGGATAGATGGAGCAGCTAGCGGTACTAATTGAATTTAATATTTAGGATACCAGGTGCTTAAAATGTTAACAGGTACTGTTACACCCTATCGTACACCTAGAGTGTCTGAAATATAAAAAGGGCGATACACCGAGCGAAATAATAAAATACGAACTCCGAAGTATTCTGGACCAATACCAAAACGCCCTAACCATATTTACCGATGGATCAAAAACTGATATAGGTGTGGGCAGTGCAATTTCTGTCAACAATTATAGCTACGGGTGGTCCCTCTTAAAACACACTAGTATATTTACGGCAGAAATGTATGGAATATATAAAGCACTAAAATACGTTGAGAGCGGCTCTAACGAAACTAATCTTATTTGTTCAGATTCGCTTAGTGCACTAAAAGCAATTTCTATAACATTCGCTACAGACCATCTAACTCGAATTGTAATAGAAAACTGTCATAGAATTCAATCTAGTGGTAAAAGAATAGTCTTTATATGGGTCCCGAGTCATGTGGGTATTATCGGAAACGAAAATGCAGACCTAGCAGCAAAGCAAGCTGCTGAATCTGAATCATATCCTTACATTTAATACCCCTAATTTGCCAAAAAGAATAATAGCCGGTATACATCACCTACCAGTTAGGTTATACATTCCACCTCCCCTAAGATGTTTCAGATGCCAAAAATTTGGTCATACCACTGTTCGTTGCGAAAAACCACAAATATGCGTTTGCGGTAAAGACCCACATCAGGGACAACCCTGTCAAGAGCCCATAGTATGTGTAAATTGTAATGGTAATCATTTGGCTAGATCTCGAGATTGTCCCAGTCATAAAACTGAGGCTGCAATTCAGGAAATCAAAACAAAGGAGAATATAAGTTACATGGAAGCTAAGAATAAAGTTGTAGTTAAGACACCAGTACCTGGAGTATCGTATGCGAAAATAACAGCACCACACGCTAAGGTAGATACGCAATCCCTAATTGATCAAATTCTTCCACCTCTTTTAGAAGCTATTAAAGCAGTACTTCCAATAACAGAGATAACAGTAAAAGATACGTCCGCTTTTAAAAAGCCCTCGACTCCTGTAGCATCGACAGACAAACATGAAAGTGATGTATGTACTAAAGGAAAACGTAAAAATAGTATTAGAACACCTAGCCCAGATCTGGTGTCAGAATCAGAGGAATCTGATGCGAGTCTACATAGGAAAAAGAAGGGATGGCCAGCGGGGAAACCCCGTAAACCACCAAAAGATAACTAAGAGAGGCTGTGATATATGTATATATGTATATATTTATTTATTTATATAATTATTTATCTATTTATCTATTTATTTATTTATTTATTTATTTATTTGTCTATTTAGTTAGTTATTCGACCATATTTCTTTTTTAAGAATTTATAATTACCAATATAAATAACTGATTTATTTACATATATAATTCAAGAGAAATAATATTCTTCTTACTTTTTATGTCAGATACAACCTATAAATCAAAAAATAGTATTATGCAGTGGAATTGTAGAGGTATCATTAAACACGGATATGATGTGAAAATTCTCTTGAACGATTTTGAACCAATGTGTCTCTGTATACAAGAAACAAATTTAAAATTAAACCAACCGTATTTATTAAAGGGTTACAATGTATTAAGAAAGGATTACATAAATAGAGAAAGGGCTTGTGGAGGTGTCGCGATCCTTATTAGGAACAATATACACTTCACTCAAGTTACACTTAATACTAACTTACAAGCCATTGCTGTAACGATGAACCTTCCTAATAAACTCACGATTTGTAACTTGTACCTGCCGGACAGGTTGTGGCAAATTGAAGATCTGGAGCAACTTGTACAACAACTTCCGAAACCATTCATTCTTGTCGGTGACCTAAATGTACACAATCCAATATGGGGATCATCTAAAATTGATACAAAAGGAAGAATGCTTGAAAATTGGTTAAATAGAATTGATATTGTATTACTCAACACTGAAAAAGCTACCTATCACAACCCTCGGTCTCGAACGTTTGATGCAATCGACCTCAGCTTTGCCACACCGGAATTAGTTCCACATCTTGATTGGAAAGTCCATGATGATCTTCATAATAGTGACCATTTTCCAATTATTATTGACACAGATATTACCAGACCTGTAACAAGTTGTGTAAAAAGATGGATTACAGAACGTGCAAATTGGGATTGTTTTCGGGAGAACTTGAAAGTGCCAACAAATATTGATGTACAATCAATAACAGATGCTATTTTAAGTGCTGCAGAAGTAAGTATACCACGAACAGGTGATTCGATTATAAAGCGACCTATACCATGGTGGAATGCTGAAGTAAAAGCAGCAATAAAAAATAAAAAACAAGCTTTTAGACGTTATCAACGTACTAACACCGTTGAAAATCTAATTGCCTTTAAAAAGGCTCGAGCAATGAGTCGCCAAACAATTTTGAAAAGTCTAAAATTAAAGCTATAAGTGGTAAATATCAAAACCGATCAATACACTACCTAAAAACCGAGCAAAATTACATTAGTGATGATTAAATGTGTATAGCTAATTCTCTGGCACATTATCTCCACAAGATAAGTAGCTCAACAAACTATAATTCCGAATTTCTTGAGACAAAACAACTCAGAGAAGTTATACTCTCCTTTCAGACGGACCACAAACTAGATTACAATGCTGAATTTGTTAAAAAAGAACTCGATAATTGTCTAAATACATTAAGAAGGTCCGCTCCCGGTCCCGATGGAATATGTAATAGCATGATCGCTAACTTATCACCTGAAATGAAATCGGCGTTACTAGCACTTTACAACTTAATATGGCAATCTGGTATCTATCCAAAAGAATGGAAAATAGCGATTGTCATACCAATACTTAAACCTGAAAAAGACCCTTTATATCCTTCAAGCTACAGACCCATTAGCCTAACATGTTGCATGGCAAAAATAATGAAAAAGATGGTAAATAATATGCTACAATGGTTTCTAGAAAAAAATAATTTTTTTGTCCCATATCAAGCGGGATTTAGGAAATCGCACTCAACCAAAGATCATCTGGTCCAGCTTGAGCATGCTGTACAGAATGCCTTTTCTAGAAATGAACATTTAGTTGCAGTCTTTTTTGACATAGAAAGTGCATACAATATGACCTGGAGGTATTCCATCATGCAAAATTTATTTAATCTAGGAATCAGAGGCAACTTACCTGTGTTTATAAAATCTTTTCTGTCTGATAGATATTTCCAAGTGAGAGTTGGCAATCAAGTATCGAACATAAAACTGCTTGAGAATGGTGTCCCACAAGGATCGACACTTAGTTGCTGCTTATTTGCCATTGCTTTAAATAATATTGCATCAAATACGCCAGAATATATATCTAAATGTCTTTATGTTGACGACCTAGCAATATATTACTCAGGAAAATCAATTGGTAAAATAGTGCAGGAAATGCAACCAGCAATCAATCAAATTGTTAGCAATGGTATGAATATTGGATTCAAATTTTCAGAAGGAAAAACTGAATGTATTCATTTTTGTCGGAAAAGAAAGCCTCATTATGACCCTCTCTTATATTTGAATAACCTTCCGATAAATTGTAATAACACAGTTAAATTCTTAGTTCTTATATTCGACAGATCACTTACTTGGAAACCTCACTTAACTGCTTTAAAAAATACATGCCTAAAACAAATCAATATCCTAAAAGTATTGGCGCGTACCAAGTGGGGATTCGAACCTGAAGCGTTAATTAAAATATATCAGACATTGATACTATCACGCATTGATTATGGTTGTATTGCATACTCTTCAGCCAGTAAATCAAACTAAGCTACTCTAGACAATATTCATAATGTAGCCATCCGTTATTGTATAGGAGCTTTTCCAACCACTCGATCCGAAAGCCTTTATTGCGAATCTGGACTGACACCTCTTTCGATTAGAAGAAAATTTTTATTAACAAACTACATGGTGAAAATTAAGGCTTTACAGAACCATATCAATAATGCTTTATTGTTGGATAATTATCAGCACTATCAAAATCGATCTACAATGACCCGTCCAGCAGTAGTAAGATTTTCTGAACATATTCAAAAGAAGAATATTATATTACCCCCCATTGTATATGATGGAATAAAAGAGGTACCACCATGGTTAATATCGGAATTGAATTTTAGACAAGACCTATTACATCTAAGAAAAGAAAGTACTCCCAGTAACATCTACGTCCAGGAATATTATAACATAGTTGGAGAGTATCCAGATCATGAAATAATCTACACGGATGGGTCAAAGACAGACAAAGGCGTAGGATCTGCTATAGTTGTGAGAGAAGAGGTACACGATTGGTCAATTAATTCCATGACATCTGCTAAATTTGCTGAGCAGTATGCCCTCTGGCAAGCACTTCTTTATTGTACGTTTGCTATAAAAGAGAAAAAATTCCTCATTGTCAGTGATTGTTTGAGTGCCATGTCCAATATAAATTCTAGGGACCCTCTAACTAATATGTGTACATCACTTGTAAAATACCTGAGTGATAATAAGGTCTTAGTCTCTTTTATTTGGGTTCCCAGCCATGCAAGTATTCCGGGCAACGAAGCAGCAGATATGGCTGCACGACAAGCTGCCGAAAAAATAGATATATATGTGGATATGATAATATCTTATGATGCAAAAACGTACCTAAAGAAAAACATTGCAGAAGAATGGCAACAACGATGGATAAATGTCAGCACACAACTTGTAAATATAAAGAATTCTGTCCATAATATATTTTCATTAAAGTCATTAAATAGAGAAAAAATGGTTAAGATTCATCGACTTCGCATAGGTCATACGGGACTAACGCATGAATATATTTTAAAAGGGGAATTGGCACCACAATGTAACCGCTGCAGCAGAAACCTTACCATGGAACATATAATATGTCAGTGTCCATTATACAACGTTAAGCGTAAGAAACACAACATAAATCCATTACTATCAGACAATTTGTGCGAAATTAATAATATTGAAAACACAATCAAATTTTGCAAAGACATAGGAATCTTTGCCAAGATATGAAAACGTCAGAGAAAGAGAATAAAAGAGGCGAAATAACCACTGCAGTTGAAGCCTCTATAAATAAAAAAAAAATAAAAAATAAAAAATAAATAATAATAATAGAAAATAATAATTAATACATATGCCGTACCTGTGTTGACCTATTCTTTCGGTATTTTACAATGGACAAAAACCGAATTGGAAGATATTCAGGGAACAACCCGAACTATGATGACAAAGTACAGATGTCACCATCCAACATCGTCAGTGCTTAGAACAACACTACCGAGAAAGGAGGGAGGAAGAGCTTTATGCGATATAGTTAATCTACATAACAAACAGATAAATAGATTACGAGACTCCTTTATCACAAAATCACTGTCATCTAATTTACATAAGTCTGTCAAAGGAGCAGATAAGAAATACTCGCCTCTAAATTTAGCAGAATACTAATAATAATAATAATAATAATAATAATAATAATAATAATAATAATAATAATAATAATAATAATAATAATAATAATAATAATAATAATAATAATAATAATAATAATAATAATAATAATAATAATAATAATAATAATAATAATAATAATAATAATAATAATAATAATAATAATAATAATAATAATAATAATAATAATAATAATAATAATAATAATAATAAACATGAAACATTTAAAGATAGACAAAATCACCATATGTCAAATTCAAAAGGCTGCCCTGCTTGGATCAGCGAATATACTACGCCGATACATTACGACATCCTAGGTTCTTGGGAAGAACCCGATGCGTAATGACTAATTCAGTGAATTTAGCACTGTGAAATCTATTAAAAATAATAATAATAATATGTACAGCATACACTGCAGCTGTAGCCAACGGATCTAAAATTACCGAGCAAGGGGCTAGAGGAAACACGAAGCAATATGTACCACCATGGAAAAGGAGACTCGTGAAGAAGATCGCAACCAAAAGAGGAGAAATAGGAAGACTAATGGAATACATCCGAGGAAATCCCAGCAACAAACTATCAAAGAAAGTCAAAGAGATCCAAAAAAAATATAGAGTCCACACCCCAAGAGACTCGCCAAACAATGGGCCCAAAGAATGCTTAGACACCCTCCAACAAAAACTCTCAGCACTAAGCAATAGGCTCAGACGCTATACAACCAGCGATAAAAGGAGACAACAGAATAAAGAGTTTAAGACAAATGAAAAGAAATTCTATAGGGCTCTCAAAACAGATTCGAACCAAAACGAGCAAAACGGTGCAGAAAACATACCCACCCAAGAAGAAATAATGGAATATTGGAAGGCAATTTGGAACCAGGATACGAGATGTAACTTAGATACGAACTGGCTAATCAAAGAAGAGGAAGAAAACGAACATATAGAACCAATGGAAGAGCCACACATCACCGTAGAAATAACAAAAGAAGTCATCAACAACACGCACAATTGGAAGAGCACAGGAAGTGATAATCTACATAATTTTTGGTATAAAAAACTAGATAGCACACACAACAAGCTAACGGAGTTTCTGAACAAATTCATCAGTAACCCAGAAAGTATACCATACTTTCTTACGGAAGGGAAAACATACCTACTACCAAAGGGCAGAATCAGCAGAGACCCGTCTAAATATCGGCCGATCACATGTTTGCAAACAATATACAAAATACTGACATCCTGTATCACCAATATTCTAAACAAGCATGTAGAAAACCACATGATAATGACAGAAGAACAGAAGGGATGCCGAAAGGGCACGAAAGGAAGTAAAGAACAGCTTATTATAGACTCGGTCATTTTAAACGAGGTCAGGAAGAAGAACAGAAAATTATCCTGCTGTTATGTGGATTATCAAAAGGCCTACGATTCAGTGCCACATAGCTGGCTAATCAATGTCCTAAAAACATACAAAGTCCACCCAGTGTTAATAGAATGCCTACAACAGATGATGAAAGGGTGGAGAACAAAGATCCTACTATCAGTCAAGGTAGGACAGAAAAAGAGTGCACAAGGACTAGAAACAACAATAGACTCACCAGAAATCGCAATAACCCGCGGCATCTTTCAAGGGGATTCATTATCCCCTCTATGGTTCTGTCTGGCTTTAAACCCCCTATCCAAATTACTTAACAGAACGGGCATTGGATACGCACTTAAGAACGAGCAAACACACCATATTATATCACACCAGCTCTATATGGATGACTTGAAGCTCTATGCACCATCCCCAGGTAAATTGAAGGAACTCATCACCCTAGTAGAGCAGTTTTCCAAGGACATTAGTATGACCTTTGGATTAGACAAGTGTAAAATTATCAATATTGAAAAAGGAAAATGTCAACTAGGCGAACTGCAACTGAAAACAGGAGGCCTCATCGAAGCAATGAATGAAGAGGATGTCTACAAGTATCTGGGATACCAACAAGCTAAAATAATAGACCATACAAAGATTAAAGAAGACCTCTCAAGAGAATACGTGTCCAGAGTAAGGACAATATGCAGAACAGAGCTTAACAGCAAACACCATTTAAAGCACCACCCCAAAGCAAGCACACTGAGGATGACCATCCCGAGAAAAGAAGGAGGAAGAGGACTGACTGATATCACAAACCTACATAACGGACAAATTAAGCTAATGAGACAGTATTTCCACCAAAGAAAACACGTCTCACCTCTCCATCTCAGCATCTGTCTGCAAGACAAGGCATACACGCCATTAAACCTCTCAAATGAATCAGACCAACCAAATGAAACCATCAGGAGCAAAAAAAATAAACATCAAGAATGGCGAAACAAGACCTTACATGGGAGACACCCGCACGAACTCGACCAAAACCATGTCGATTTTACAGCGTCGAACGCGTGGTTGAATTGCGGAGATCTCATGCCGGAAACGGAAGGTTTTATGTTGGCCATCCAAGACCAGGTCATCAACACAAAAAATTACCTGAAATACATTGTAAAGGACTCTACTATAACAGAAGATAGATGCAGGAAGTGCAAGGAAAAATCTGAAACCATACAGCATATTACATCAGGCTGTAGCATGTTATCACAGACTGAATATTTACAACGCCACAACCAAGTTGCTGCCGTGATACACCAAGATATCTGCTACAAGCTGGGATTGAAGCAAGACACCCGCAAGACACCATATTACAAGTACGAGCCACCTGCATTAATACAGAACGACATTTATCTCATCTACTATGATAGATCTATCATCACAGACCGAACGATCCCGTGCAATAAACCCGACATAGTAGTGAGAAACAAAGTAGAAAAGGAGGCCTATATCATAGACGTAGCAATACCTAACACCCATAATATACTTACCACAATCCACGAGAAAAAACGCAAATACATAGAACTAGCGGACGAAGTCAAGAAAATGTGGAAGCTGAATAAGGTGACTATTGTACCTATTGTCATTTCCAGCACGGGTGTAATACCAAAAGAACTCTACGGAATCCTCGAAACGCTGGGATTGCACAGAAACACCTACATCTTACTTCAGAAAGCTGTTGTACTCAATACCGCAAGGATAGTGCGGAGATTCTTGAGCCAACAATAGGCGGAAGTGCATGGCATCAGCCCGCACCTCGTCTAAAATACCAGGACCCAAACCTGAGAAGATCTGGAAATAATAATAATAATAATAATAATAATAATAATAATAATAATAATAATAATAATAATAATAATAATAATAATAATAATAATAATAATAATAATAATAATAATAATAATAATAATAATAATAATAATAATAATCATAATAATAACAACACATCACATCAGGGTGTTCAACCATAGCCAACACGGATTATTTACGTAGGCATAACCAGCTGTGTAATATTATCCACCAGAAACTGGCCAACAAATATGGACTGCTTAATACCTATACACCGTATTACAAGTATAATCTACAGGCAGTGCTCGAGAATGCAGATTTTAGACTCTACTACGATAGGTCCATTATCACCGATAGAAAGGTGACGAATAATCGACCCGACATTGTAGTAGTGGATAAGAAAGCTAAATCGGTGCTGTTAGTCGATGTTGCAGTTCCAAACAATAACAACGTTTTGGATAAGTATAATGAAAAGATGGCAAAGTACACCGATCTTGCCATAGAAGTGGGACAGATGTGGCATGCAGAAAAAGTGGAAGTGGTACCGATCATCGTATCATCAACTGGACTCATTCCCAAAAGTCTTGAAGACAGTCTTAAAAACTCGATCTTCATAAAAACACTTTTATTGACTTGCAAAAAGCGGCAATTTTAAACACATGTCATACTGTTAGAAAATTTTTAAATATGTAAATTTTGAGCCTAATCCCATTTGCGTTTACGCTCGGGATAGGTAAATATTACCAGCAATAGCTGAGTAAGTGCATAAGTCTTTTGATAATAATAATAATAATAATAATAATAATAATAATAATAATAATAATAATAATAATAATAATAATAATAATAATAATAATAATAATATAGACATCGCAGTCCTAGCCCCTACTAACACACAAAAAAAACAGGCAGAAAAAATAGAGAAATACTTACCTTTATCCCAAGATCTGAAAGAAACTTGGCAGGCAAAGAGGATATTTATCGTACCAATCGTAATCGGAGCAACAGGAGAAATTCCCAAACAACTAAAGAACCATCTGGAAAGTCTCGGACTCCCAAAAACTCTCTTCTTCGACCTACAAAAAGCGGTCATCTTAGGAACCTGCAATATAATCAGAAAAGTTTTAAACAAACATTCGTAAATAACCACATCTGTAAATCTTGCAACTAGTATTGCCGGTTGCAGCATGAATGCTCCGACTAACGTGAGAAAAAATAATAATAATAATAATAATAATAATAATAATAATAATAATAATAATAATAATAATAATAATAATAATAATAATAATAATAATAATAATAATAATAATAACAATAATAATAATAATAATAATAATAATAATAATAATAATAATAATAATAATAATAAGCCATTGCTGTAACGATGAACCTTCCTAATAAACTCACGGTTTGTAACTTGTACCTACCGGACAGGTTGTGGCAAATTGAAGATCTGGAGCAACTTGTACAACAACTTCCGAAACCATTCATTCTTGTTGGTGACCTAAATGTACACAATCCAATATGGGGATCATCTAAAATTGATACAAAAGGAAGAATGCTTGAAAATTGGTTAAATAGAATTGATATTGTATTACTCAACACTGGAAAAGCTACCTATCACAACCCTCGGTCTCGAACGTTTGATGCAATCGACCTCAGCTTTGCCACACCGGAATTAGTTCCACATCTTGATTGGAAAGTTCATGATGATCTTCATAATAGTGACCATTTTCCAATTATTATTGACACAGATATTACCAGACCGGTAACAAGTTGTGTAAAAAGATGGATTACAGAACGTGCAAATTGGGATTGTTTTCGGGAGAATTTGAAAGTGCCAACAAATATTGATGTACAATCAATAACAGATGCTATTTTAAGTGCTGCAGAAGTAAGTATACCACGAACAGGTGATTCGATTATAAAGCGACCTATACCATGGTGGAATGCTGAAGTAAAAGCAGCAATAAAAAATAAAAAACAAGCTTTTAGACGTTATCAACGTACTAACACCGTTGAAAATCTAATTGCCTTTAAAAAGGCTCGAGCAATGAGTCGCCAAACAATTTTGAAAAGTAAGCGACAATCTTGGAACGAATACACATCTAGTATCACTTCTAGCTCAGATATTAAAGAAACATGGTCTAAAATTAAAGCTATAAGTGGTAAATATCAAAACCGATCAATACACTACCTAAAAACTGAGCAAAATTACATTAGTGATGATCAAATGTGTATAGCTAATTCTCTGGCACATTATTTCCACAAGATAAGTAGCTCAACAAACTATAATTCTGAATTTCTTGAGACAAAACAACTCAGAGAAGATATACTCTCCTTTCAGACGGACCATGAACTAGATTACAATGCTGAATTTGTTAAAGAAGAACTCGATAATTGTCTAAATACATTAAGAAGGTCCGCTCCCGGTCCTGATGGAATATGTAATAGCATGATCACTAACTTATCACCTGAAATGAAATCGGCGTTACTAGCACTTTATAACCTAATATGGCAATCTGGTATCTATCCAAGGGAATCGAAAATAGCGATTGTCATACCAATACTTAAACCTGAAAAAGATCCTTTATATCCTTCAAGCTACAGACCCATTAGCCTAACATGTTGCATGGCAAAAATAATGGAAAAGATGGTAAATAATAGGCTACAATGGTTTCTAGAAAATAATAATTTTTTTGTCCCATATCAAGCGGGATTTAGGAAATCGCACTCCACCACAGATCATCTGGTCCAGCTTGTGCATGCTGTACAGAATGCCTTTTCTAGAAATGAACATTTAGTTGCAGTATTTTTTGACATAGAAAGTGCATACAATATGACCTGGAGGTATTCCATCATGCAAAATTTATTTAATCTAGGAATCAGAGGCAACTTACCTATGTTTATAAAATCTTTTCTGTCTGATAGATATTTCCAAGTGAGAGTTGGCAATCAAGTATCGAACATAAAACTGCTTGAGAATGGTGTCCCACAAGGATCGACACTTAGTTGCTGCTTATTTGCTATTGCTATAAATAATATTGCATCAAATACGCCAGAATATATATCTAAATGTCTTTATGTTGACGACCTAGCAATATATTACTCAGGAAAATCAATTGGTAAAATAGTGCAGGAAATGCAACCAGCAATCAATCAAATTGTTAGCAATGGTATGAATATTGGATTCAAATTCTCAGAAGAAAAAACTAAGTGTATTCATTTTTGTCGGAAAAGAAAGCCTCATTATGACCCTCTCTTATATTTGAATAACCTTCCGATAAATTGTAATAACACAGTTAAATTCTTAGGTCTTATATTCGACAGATCACTTACTTGGAAACCTCACTTAACTGCTTTAAAAAATACATGCCTAAAACAAATCAATATCCTAAAAGTATTGGCGCGTACCAAGTGGGGATTCAAACCTGAAGCGTTAATTAAAATATATCAGACATTGATACTATCACGCATTGATTATGGTTGTATTGCATACTCTTCAGCAAGTAAGTCAAACTTAGCTACTCTAGACAATATTCATAATGTAGCTATCCGTTACTGTATAGGAGCTTTTCCAACCACTCGATCCGAAAGCCTTTATTGCGAATCTGGACTGACACCTCTTTCGATTAGAAGAAAATTTTTATTAACAAACTACATGGTGAAAATTAAGGCTTTACAGAACCATATGAATAATGCTTTATTATTGGAAAATTATCAGCACTATCAAAATCGACCTACAATGACCCGTCCAGCAGTAGTAAGATTTTCTGAACATATTCAAAAGAAGAATATTATATTACCCCCCATTGTATATGATGGAATAAAAGAGATACCACCATGGTTAATACCGGAATTGAATTTTAGACAAGACCTATTACATCTAAGAAAAGAAAGTACTCCCAGTAACATCTACGTCCAGGAATATTATAACATAGTTGGAGAGTATCCAGATCATGAAATAATCTACACGGATGGGTCAAAGACAGACAAAGGCGTAGGATCTGCTATAGTTGTGAGAGGAGAGGTACACGATTGGTCACTTAATTCCATGACATCTGCTAAATTTGCTGAGCAGTATGCCCTCTGGCAAGCACTTCTTTATTGTACGTTTAATATAAAAGAGAAAAAATTCCTCATTGTCAGTGATTGTTTGAGTGCCATTACAAATATGTCCAATATAAATTCTAACTAATGTGTGTACATCACTTGTAAAATACCTGAGTGATAATAAGGTCTCAGTCTCTTTTATTTGGGTTCCCAGCCATGCAAGTATTCCGGGCAACGAAGCAGCAGATATGGCTGCACGACAAGCTGCCGAAAAAATAGATATAGATGTGGATATGATAATATCTTATGATGCAAAAACGTACCTAAAGAAAAACATTGCAGAAGAATGGCAACAACGATGGATAAATGTCAGCACACAACTTGTAAATATAAAGAATTCTGTCCATAATATATTTTCATTAAAGTCATTAAATAGAGAAAAAATGCTTAAGATTCATCGACTTCGCATAGGTCATACGGGACTAACGCATGAATATATTTTAAAAGGGGAATTGGCACCACAATGTAACCGCTGTAGCAGAAACCTTACCGTGGAACATATAATATGTCAGTGTCCATTATATAACGTTAAGCGTAAGAAACACAACATAAAACCATTACTATCAGACAATTTGTGCGAAATTAATAATATTGAAAACACAATCAAATTTTGCAAAGACATAGGAATCTTTGCCAAGATATGAAAACGTCAGAGAAAGAGAATAAAAGAGGCGAAATAACCATTGCAGTTGAAGCCTCTATATAAAAAAAAAAAAAAAAAAATAATACTAATAATAATAATAATAATAATAATAATAATAATAATAATAATAATAATAATAATAATAATAATAATAATAATAATAATAATAATAATAATAATAATAATAATAATAATAATAATAATAATAATAATAATAATAATAATAATAATAATAAACATCCTTGCAGCGGAACAAACAAAGCTAAGTAAATACCAAGAACTGGCAACAGAATACCAAAATATTTACAAACTGAAAACAGTTCTTATAATAATAATAATAATAATAATAATAATAATAATAATAATAATAATAATAATAATAATAATAATAATAATAATAATAATAATAATAATAATAATAATAATAATAATAATAATAATAATAAAATAAAATAAAATCAATAACCTACGCAAAACAATTGGGAAATTGGATGCTCTTTTAAAAAAACCTCCGATACAGACAAGAAAACTCCGCAAAGAACTCCGCAAAGAATGGAAAAGATGGTAAATAATAGGCTACAATGGTTTCTAGAAAATAATAATTTTTTTGTCCCATATCAAGCGGGATTTAGGAAATCGCACTCCACCACAGATCATCTGGTCCAGCTTGTGCATGCTGTACAGAATGCCTTTTCTAGAAATGAACATTTAGTTGCAGTATTTTTTGACATAGAAAGTGCATACAATATGACCTGGAGGTATTCCATCATGCAAAATTTATTTAATCTAGGAATCAGAGGCAACTTACCTATGTTTATAAAATCTTTTCTGTCTGATAGATATTTCCAAGTGAGAGTTGGCAATCAAGTATCGAACATAAAACTGCTTGAGAATGGTGTCCCACAAGGATCGACACTTAGTTGCTGCTTATTTGCTATTGCTATAAATAATATTGCATCAAATACGCCAGAATATATATCTAAATGTCTTTATGTTGACGACCTAGCAATATATTACTCAGGAAAATCAATTGGTAAAATAGTGCAGGAAATGCAACCAGCAATCAATCAAATTGTTAGCAATGGTATGAATATTGGATTCAAATTCTCAGAAGAAAAAACTAAGTGTATTCATTTTTGTCGGAAAAGAAAGCCTCATTATGACCCTCTCTTATATTTGAATAACCTTCCGATAAATTGTAATAACACAGTTAAATTCTTAGGTCTTATATTCGACAGATCACTTACTTGGAAACCTCACTTAACTGCTTTAAAAAATACATGCCTAAAACAAATCAATATCCTAAAAGTATTGGCGCGTACCAAGTGGGGATTCAAACCTGAAGCGTTAGTTAAAATATATCAGACATTGATACTATCACGCATTGATTATGGTTGTATTGCATACTCTTCAGCAAGTAAGTCAAACTTAGCTACTCTAGACAATATTCATAATGTAGCTATCCGTTACTGTATAGGAGCTTTTCCAACCACTCGATCCGAAAGCCTTTATTGCGAATCTGGACTGACACCTCTTTCGATTAGAAGAAAATTTTTATTAACAAACTACATGGTGAAAATTAAGGCTTTACAGAACCATATGAATAATGCTTTATTATTGGAAAATTATCAGCACTATCAAAATCGACCTACAATGACCCGTCCAGCAGTAGTAAGATTTTCTGAACATATTCAAAAGAAGAATATTATATTACCCCCCATTGTATATGATGGAATAAAAGAGATACCACCATGGTTAATACCGGAATTGAATTTTAGACAAGACCTATTACATCTAAGAAAAGAAAGTACTCCCAGTAACATCTACGTCCAGGAATATTATAACATAGTTGGAGAGTATCCAGATCATGAAATAATCTACACGGATGGGTCAAAGACAGACAAAGGCGTAGGATCTGCTATAGTTGTGAGAGGAGAGGTACACGATTGGTCACTTAATTCCATGACATCTGCTAAATTTGCTGAGCAGTATGCCCTCTGGCAAGCACTTCTTTATTGTACGTTTAATATAAAAGAGAAAAAATTCCTCATTGTCAGTGATTGTTTGAGTGCCATTACAAATATGTCCAATATAAATTCTAACTAATGTGTGTACATCACTTGTAAAATACCTGAGTGATAATAAGGTCTCAGTCTCTTTTATTTGGGTTCCCAGCCATGCAAGTATTCCGGGCAACGAAGCAGCAGATATGGCTGCACGACAAGCTGCCGAAAAAATAGATATAGATGTGGATATGATAATATCTTATGATGCAAAAACGTACCTAAAGAAAAACATTGCAGAAGAATGGCAACAACGATGGATAAATGTCAGCACACAACTTGTAAATATAAAGAATTCTGTCCATAATATATTTTCATTAAAGTCATTAAATAGAGAAAAAATGCTTAAGATTCATCGACTTCGCATAGGTCATACGGGACTAACGCATGAATATATTTTAAAAGGGGAATTGGCACCACAATGTAACCGCTGTAGCAGAAACCTTACCGTGGAACATATAATATGTCAGTGTCCATTATATAACGTTAAGCGTAAGAAACACAACATAAAACCATTACTATCAGACAATTTGTGCGAAATTAATAATATTGAAAACACAATCAAATTTTGCAAAGACATAGGAATCTTTGCCAAGATATGAAAACGTCAGAGAAAGAGAATAAAAGAGGCGAAATAACCATTGCAGTTGAAGCCTCTATATAAAAAAAAAAAAAAAAAAAAAATAATAATAATAATAATAATAATAATAATAATAATAATAATAATAATAATAATAATAATAATAATAATAATAATAATAATAATAATAATAATAATAATAATAATAATAATAATAATAATAATAATAATAATAATAATAATAATAAACATCCTTGCAGCGGAACAAACAAAGCTAAGTAAATACCAAGAACTGGCAACAGAATACCAAAATATTTACAAACTGAAAACAGTTCTTATAATAATAATAATAATAATAATAATAATAATAATAATAATAATAATAATAATAATAATAATAATAATAATAATAATAATAATAATAATAATAATAATAATAATAATAATAATAATAATAATAATAATAATAATAATAAAATCAATAACCTACGCAAAACAATTGGGAAATTGGATGCTCTTTTAAAAAAACCTCCGATACAGACAAGAAAACTCCGCAAAGAACTTGTACCCGTTTTAAAGAAGGCCAGAATTCAACCGAATGCACCTGACTATCAACAAAAACTTAAACAGCATTTTGATATGCTCAAGCAAAAAGTCAAAGCTTTAGGGGCAAGAATCAGAAGATATAATCTAAGAACTAAGAGGTACCATGACAATAAGATGTTCTACGAAAATCAGGGACTATTCTACCGAAAACTAGAAGAAAATATGAAATACAATAATCAACCACCGCAAGCTGCGGAGATGATAGATTTCTGGCAAAAGTTATGGGCGAGGCCAGTCGATTATGATACTCAAGCATACTTAATAAGAGAGGAAGAGGACTCTCATTCCAATACGCCGGATATGGAAGATGTACACGTCACTGAAACAGATATATTCAATGCGATTAAAGTAGCACCCAACTGGAAAAGCCCAGGTCCTGAAAGAATACAAAACTATTGGTGGAAATATTTTACAGCAACTCATGGTAAAATTGCAGAGCATTTTAATCAGTTTCTGCAGCGCCCCGACTTATTGCCGGATTTCTTAACCAAGGGATTGACCACAATGATTCCCAAAAATCCAGATATATCACATCCAAAAGATTTTCGACCAATTACCTGTCTCCCTACTTTATACAAGCTGTTTACCACCGTTCTCACATATCAAAAATCACAATTTAATGGCATCAGAACAAAAAGGCTGCAAGCGAGGATCTCAAGGCATTAAAGAGCTTCTTATAGTAGACGCAATAATAACAAATCAAGCCAGAATTAAGCAACGTAATCTATCCGTCGCATGGATAGATTACCAAAAAGCGTTTGACTCCGTACCTCACAGCTGGCTTATAAAAGTACTAGAACTCTACAAGATCAATGGCAACGTTATCCAACTACTAAAACATGGAATGCCAAAATGGAAAACGAGACTAAAAGTGAAAGTAGGGAAGACATACTATCTTACCGACTATTTAGAAATTCGCAGAGGGATCTTCCAGGGGGACAGTATCAGTCCGCTATGGTTTTGTTTGGCTTTAAATCCATTAAGCAACATTCTTAACAGAAGCACATACGGATACCACATAAGCAAGCCAGATGGATTGATGCTGTCGCACTCGTTCTACATGGATGACTTAAAATGCTACGCAAAACAACTACAAGGCCAACTCGAATTGGTAACCACTTTCAGCAAAACAATCAAGATGGACTTTGGATTGGACAAATGTGCAGTACTCCATGTTAAAAAGGGCAGAATCCAAGAAGGAAAAAACGCAGAGCTGATGGATGGCACAATAATTAATAACACTGGTAAAAATCTATATAAGTACTTAGGATTCCAACAAGCTCTAAATATAGATTCCACTAATATAAAGAATAAGGTAAAGACTGAACTAAAAAGAAAGCTTAGACTAATTTTAAAAAGCCAAATAAATGCAAGAAACACAACCATAGCTATAAATACATGGGTAATTCCAACTGTGACAGCAACTTTTGGAATCTTAAAGTGGACTGACACCGATCTACAAGCATTGGATCGTATGATTAGGACAGTACTTACTTCACATCGTGGACTACACCCAAATTCCTCTGTAGCCAGACTCTATATATCCAGAAATCGAGGGGGAAGAGGAATCATCTCACTGGTGCATTCACACCTAAAGCAAACAAGCTCATTAAAAAAAATGGTTTCTTCAAAGCCGAAACCAACTGCATGCTGCGATTTGCCGAGAGGACAAAGGATTTACACCCTTGAACCTATCTAGTAGTAGTGAGGTTGTAATCGAAGATCAGAACACTGTTTTCGAAGAGGAGTGGAATACAAAAGTACTGCATGGTAGATTTGCTTCACAACTTAAACATGATAGTGTTGACAAAGATTCATCATTTCTATTCCTAAAACAAGGAGGTTTAACAAGAGAGACCGAGGGTTTGCTATTAGCAATTCAAGATCAAGTAGTAGCCACTAGAGCATATAGACCACATATTATTAAAGAAAACCTTCCAAATGATCTTTGTAGAATCTGCAACCAAAAGCAAGAAACCATTCAGCATATAATAAGTGGATGTAGCGTGATTGCACCCAAAGAATATTTAAATAGACATAACGACGTCGCTAAAATTATATACAGTCACCTTTGTTATAAATATGAATTATAGAAAGCTATTCTACCCTGCTACTCTTATAATCCAGATCCAGTTGCAGAAACGGAAAAAGTTAAAATCTATTGGGACACGACAATAATCACAGATAAAAATGTAACACACAATAAACCAGACATTCTTCTTATAGAAAAAGAAAACCATATTGCAAAAATAATAGATATTGCAGTCCCTTTAGATGAAAACATACAAAAAACGTACATTGAAAAAATTGTTAAGTACCAAGATCTGTTGCATGACTTAAGAAGACAATACCACTTAAAGAAAATAGATGTAGTACCATTTGTAATATCAGCTAACGGACTAGTCGAGAAACATTTTTTAAAAAACCTGGAAAACCTTAATATTGAAGTTAATCCTAAAGCAGTAACAGCGCTAGCACAGAAGGCAGTTGTTTTGGGAACATGTCATATTGTCAGACGTTATTTGTTGCGTGATTTGTAACCTTGGCCCTACGGCTCGGCAACAAATCTTAAACCCTTCCGCAGAATGCGTGAGAAAAAAAAAAAAAAAAATAATAATAATAATAATAATAATAATAATAATAATAATAATAATAATAATAATAATAATATTAATAATAATAATAATAATAATAATAATAATAATAATAATAATAATAATAATAATAATAATAATAATAATAATAATAATAATAATAATAATACAGAAACTGAAGCACTCAATAGACTTAACAGAACTATGCTAACTAAATACCGTATGCACCACCCCAAATCATGCATCCAACGCATGACACTTCCACGCGCACAAGGAGGGAGAGGACTCATAGATATTACCCAGCTACACAAAAAACAAATTAACAACTTAAGACAGTACTTCCACAATAAACAAGATAGTTCACTGCACAGAGCAATCAATAGTTCAGACACTAATATAACACCACTTAATCTCAGCAAACAACAAGAACCAGAAGAACAAGATAATTACAATGATGAAACACATACAATAGATAAGGCAATAAAATGGTCACAAAAAACATTACACAGCAGGCACTACAACATATTACAACTACCACATATCAATAAATTATACTCAAATACATGGTTAACCAAAGGAGAATTACAACCAGAAACGGAAGGATTTACAATAGCAATACAAGACCAGGTGATTGCAACTAAAAACTACATGAAATATATTATAAACGACCCTAATACTCAAGAGGACCAATGCAGAAGATGTTACCAAGTTCCAGAAACAATAGAACATATTACTAGCGGATGTAAACTACTTGCTAGTACAGAATACATGGAAAGACACAATATGGCAACTAAAATAATCCATCAAGAAATAGCACTAAAACACGGACTCATTAAAGAAGGTAGGCCTTATTACAAATATCACCCACAGACAATACTGGAAAACAACGACGTTAAACTATACTGGGACACTACAATACACACAGACAGAACAGTTGGACACAATAGACCAGATATAACACTTACACTGAAGAAAGACAAAGTTACATATTTTATAGACATAGCTATTCCCAACAACACAAACATAAACACCAAGGAACAAGAAAAAATAGATAAATACACACCACTAGCAATTGACGTAAAACAAACATGGAAACAAAATAAAATCATTATCTTACCATTTATCTTGTCACCAACAGGAGTCACGCCAAACTCTTTTATACAAAACCTACACAAACTCAACATAGGTACAGAAATCCACACAACTATCCAAAAAGCAGTAATACTAAAAACATGTCACTTAGTCAGAAAATTTCTGAATCCCCCACAATAACCTACAAACCTCCCGCTTATTTGGTACCTACCCGTAAGTAGGAGTGTAAACCAGGAAAAACCTGAGGCGACATATATACCGCATAATAATAATAATAATAATAATAATAATAATAATAATAATAATAATAATAATAATAATAATAATAATAATAATATAATAATAATAATAATAATATTAATAATAATAATAATAGATAGATAGATAGATAGATATACGTTTATTGACAACTTATACATATATATTATGTTTGAAGTCAGTTACAATAGCAGTTATGAGAAGACGAATACAAATATTTGAAACAATTAATAAAAGAGAAACGCAACACATAATTTAAACAACTAGTTAAAAGGTAATAAAAAACAACTAATAATTGAATGTTAAGTAGAATTAACATTAACGGTCTGTGGGCGTAAATTTTAAAAAATCATCGATACTGTAAAAACAGTGTTCTAATAAAAACAGCTTAGTGAATTTACTAAATTCACGAAGACTTTGATTTTTGAGATCGAGACCTCTATAATAATAATAATAATAATAATAATAATAATAATAATAATAATAATAATAATAATAATAATAATAATAATAATAATAATAATAATAATAATAATAATAATAATAATAATAATAATAATAATAATAATAATAATAATAATAATAATAATAATACGATACGATACGATACGATTTATTTCCACTTTACATATTATAATATGTTTGAGGGTAGGCTTACATTTTAGCACTGTATAAATAAAATATTTGGAATAGAATAATACAATACAAATAAAAGTGACTTTACAAAATTAGAGTTACATACGTGTAGTAGTTATAGTGTTTCAGTAATTTAGCAAAACATTATCGACAGAATGCCATATATCGAAATAATCAAAATATAAAAAAAGATTTTAATGGTGATTTAGAAAATCACTTATAGTATAAAAACCTTGTTTCAATAAAAAATGTTTTAGAGTATTATGAAGAGATCTTGATGTCAGGTTTTGTATGCATTTTATATCTCTAAACAAAGTAACGGTTTTGTTATACAACCTAGTATCAACTTTATTATTCTGAGACATATGCAGCCTAGAAAACTGAGTTGCAATACTATTTGCATTTCGCGTGCCATAGTTGTGATAGTTACTATTTAATGGATACTTATTTAAGTTTTTATGAACTAACATGACCGTTTCAATTATATATAAGCTGGGTAAGGTGAGTATTTTGTATTTAATAAATAGATCCCTGCAGTGGTCATCGTAGTTGGCCCCTGCTATGATGCGAATTGCTTTTTTCTGTACACGAAACACTTTATCCATGCCAACGGAATTACCCCATAATGTAACCCCAGCAATGAGGTGAGAGTGGATTGTGGCAAAGTAAACAGTCCGAAGTATTTCATTGCTTACAGCAAAACTTAATTGCCGAAGTGCAAAGAGCTGCGATGCTAGTTTTGAGCACAACCAATCAATATGTGGTATCCAATTTAAGTAACTATCGAGCAGTACACCTAGATATCTGATTGGTTCAGATTTAAAGAAATGTTTACTTGAGCAAAAATAGATTTCGTTTGTTTTCTCGTCATTCAACTTAAGTTTGTTTGCGGAGAACCAGTCTTTAGCGATTTTAAGACTTTGATTTACCTGCGAACGAGTTCCCTGAGAAGCTAACACAGTATCATCAGCAAATAGCAAACATTTTGATCTCTTAAACATAGTCGGTAAGTCATTTACATATAATAAAAAAAGCAAAGGACCAAGTACAGAACCCTGCGGTACACCATTTGAAACTTTAATGAGAGTGGATTCAACATTTCCGCAACTGGTAAATTGTTGCCTCCCCGTTAAATATGAACGAAGAAGCCCCAGGATTTCGGACCTAAAGCCATAATATTCCATTTTACATAATAACAAATCTGTGTTTACACAATCGAATGCTTTTGTTAAGTCACACAAAACTACTGTTGTATTTTTACCCTCATCAAATCCATCCACGATGTACTCAACGAGGTCATGTATGGCCTTTTTTGTAGAGTGGTTTTTTTTAAAACCAAACTGAGTCGGTGAGAAAATATGCTTGCTATCGCAATAATTAACAATTTTAGCCTTTAAAATGCTTTCAAAGATCTTACTTATCACAGGAACTATGGCTATAGGTCTGTAATTACCAACTTCCTCTGGATCACCTTTCTTAAATACCGGTAAAATTTTTGTTATTTTCAAAGAGTTTGGCCAAATACCTTCCTGTAGACATTTGTTAAACAAAATCGTTAATGGAGATGTCAAAGAATGTACCGAATTTTTTAACATGTTGCTGGTTAAACCGTAGTAGTCATTAGTATAAGAATTTTTAAGTTGAAGGATACTGTCACGCACGTCATATTCCAAAATAGGTGATATGAAAAAAGAGGAAGACTGTCTCTCCACATTATTTAGAAAAACCTGTGGTTCGACGTTTGGCTGTGAAATGGAACTTGATATTACATTGTGTATTGAACTGAAGAAATTGTTAAATTTTTCAGGTGAAATTAACTGGGGAAATTTGTTTGATTTTTTAGCTTGTCTTTCACTATTAACTATTGCCCAAACCGTTTTGTTTTTATTTTCAGAACTTAGTAACATTTGTTTATACGTATTTCTTTTCTGTTCAGAAATTGCTTTCCTATAGACTTTTTTATTAGATTTGTAAATTTCCCAATCCTCAAGCGAACCACTACTGCGAGCATATCGCTTACTATTAAAAACCAACTTTCTCATTTGCCTTAGATGATGATTAAACCAGTTTATGCGCCGAGAACTATTTTTGATACATTTCATTGGAAAACAAGTGTTAACATTATCAGTAAGAAGCGACAGTAAGGAATCAGCCAAACTATTTGAATCCAATGAATCAAAGTTGTAATTTTCCCAGTTTACAACAGAGAGATTTCTAGATAAATCATCAATTCTTTTACTATTTATTTGTCTTTTGAATATAATATTATCAGTAGATTTGGTATTAAGATTAAATTTAAGAGAAACCGCAAGGTGATCCGAAATATCTAAATCAATAACATTCGTTTCAAGAATAGCTTGATCGAGATTTGTTAAAATGTTGTCCAAACACGACGCCGATAAATATGCTATTCTGGTGGGAACATTTATTAGATGTCTTAACCCATACATTGACAATATGTTTCTAAGCTCTGTTGCATGGATATTGTCGCTGTTGAAATCAATATTAAAGTCACCCATAATAGTTATTTTTTTATATCTTTTGAAAAGAAAATCAATAAGTTTACTCAAAGCGTCTATAAAAGTAAAGATGTCTCCATTTGAAGATGACCTATAACATGAAACTAAAACAAAATTCTGATTTATCATCTCCGCCGCACAAAACTCGGCATGTATTTCTATAGAGTATTTTGAAATATTTATGGATTTAAAATCATTGTTTCTTGAATAAATCGCAACACCGCCATGCGAATAGTTTTTTCTAGAATAAAAAGAAACTAGGTTGTATTGATCTAACTTAATCATATGTAAATTTTCACTGGTTAACCAGTGTTCTGAAAAACAAATTACATTCGGTGAGTTTTCTTTCGTAAATATTTCTAAACTATCGATTTTGTTAGCTAAACATTGTACATTTAAGTGAACTATAAAATAATTTTTACAAACACATTTAATGAAACAGTTTTTACAGTTAGTTGTCATTTGGGTGCGATGTATGTCCTGTTCCTTGCAAACTTTTGCTCCGAAAAAAATAATTTAGATAAATTCCCTCTGGCCAAATTTCTGGAACTAGTATTTTGGATTCAATTGAACTTGGAACGCCGATCTTAAATGATGCATATTGTTGAGGATTTCGAGAGTTTAATTTCATCACTTCAATTTTGGGGTCTACCTTTATGAGATGTTGTTTAACGTCTTCTTCAGTGGTGTCCGGTTTCCAATTTGTATAGTGATAGTATTTCATGTTAGATGTACTTGCAGCTTTAAGCATGGAGCTGTTTCCTGGCATGGTACCCACTAAAATGTTCTTAGATTTCGATATAAATCGGGAAGTATTGCGATGAGGCCCATTAGATTCCAAGTTAACTATATCATTGCATACAGTTGCAGTATTTGCTTTATGAATAGCCGCTGAAACATTGGAGGATGACAGCTGTAGAATTGATTGTTTGTTTATACCCTCAGCATCAGCTGTGGTTTTTTTCGTAACTTTTGCATATTCTTTGGAACCTAGTTGACTGGTTCTCAATGACGCTAGTTCTCGATTTAAAGCATCTATTAGGTCTTGTAATGATTTAATGGCAATTACTTGATTTTGAATGGTTTGATCTTTTTGAGTTAACAAATCTTCCATATATTTAATACGAATAGAATTAATAGCATTTTCATTATTTTTGGGTCCTGAAGAGGCAAGAGAGGTTTCAGGAGCATTGCTGATGTCGTTGGAATCAGTACAGCAATTAATAGTTTGATTGTCAATGTGTACAACGTTTTTCAGGCCGGGTAGACAACTTTTATGCGAGATAGTACCACATACGATGCAACGTAGGCCAGTTTTGGCAAGATTTTTACATCTCTTACAGCGATTTGAACCATCATTAGCATTTGTTTCGTTACCCATAGCAACACAAATAAAAAACAGAATATCTTCAATGTTAATCAAAACTTACAAATAGAATTTTGAAAGGATTTAAAAAGTTCGATAAGTGCAATTTGTCGGCTCCTACGCCAAAAAATTGATAACGAAGTAATTAAATTTTATCAGTGTTTACATACCGCCAAATGAAAATAAAGTGGAATTCCAGGCGATATCACTTTTGTGAACGTAAACACATGCACTAACACATATAGCAATAATACTAGCACAGTTTTTAAAATTTAATAAGGTATAAATACTACACTTTAGTCGATGATTTTATAAGACACCAAAAAATGTGACTGATCAGAAGGGTGCCAACTGCACAATAATAATAATAATAATAATAATAATAATAATAATAATAATAATAATAATAATAATAATAATAATAATAATAATAATAATAATAATAATAATAATAATAATAATAATAATAATAATAATAATAATAATAATAATAATAATAATAATAATAATAATAATAATAATAATAATAATAATAATAATAATAATAATAATAATAATAATAATAATAATAATAATAATAATAATAATAATAATAATAATAATAATAATAATAATAATAATAATAATAATAATAATAATAATACCCGCACAGGGTAGTTTTTCTGTTTTTCTACCTGGGGAGTGACGCCCCCACGGGTCCGAGTTACCTGGGCTACCAGGGGAAAATGGTAGTACCTGGCAGTAGGTATAAAATGCAACTTCAACGATGTCGAATTTTAAAACTATATTACCTCAGGTGGGTAGAGTGTTACGCTCACAATCCCACACGGCCGGTGTACCTGGTATGTCGGCTGTCTGCTCCACGGATTCTGGGGGGAGCGATAATTCGATTGTTACAGATACCTTATAACTTAGGAATCGTCAGGTGAATCGACATTGCAACACCTACAACTCTTGTCGCGTTCAAGTTGATGACAGAAGGGTTTGTTCGAAAAATGATGCATCTTCTTCCTCGGTTAGCGGCATGCGCAGCGTGATATCGAGTATGGCTACTGCGATAACACAAGAGGAAAATATCACCAATTCATTTATTATACGCTCCTACTTTAGAACAAGAAAAAATGAGACTGATTTAACAACATACAGGTTCGCCGTTCATCAAGCATTTATACAACATTATCCTGAGTTTCAACATGTTACGGAACAACGTATTGCTGACCAGCGTAGAACAATTTTTAAAAACAATTTACTACCTGGTCCACTAATGCAACAAATACGAAGTGAAGTACTTCTTGAGCTTCAAGTAGAAGAAGATCATAATGTAATCCAATATACAAATAATCATCTGGATAATGTAAGACTTAATGACCACATAGGCAATGACACATCAAACATGAATCAAAACGAAAACCTAAATACAGACAATACTACGCAAACTGACGAACACGAGAATGCTGTTGCCGAACTCCTAAAAGCAATAGCAGAATTTGACGGTACCAACCCAATTCATCGACCAATTTTACCCAAACTGAAATCCAATAGGAACACCAATGGGATCCTTGCACTATTTAATTTACTTTTAAAGGATCGTACCAAGGACTGCCGAACTCTGGAAGATATCCATACTCTTATCTACTGTGGTGCAGTTGCAGTGATCCGAAGTCACAACCAACAAGTCAGGTTTTCAAACCAAAAATCTATTTAACATCATAAGCAACATAAACCTTGGTGGCAACAGCGACTTGAGAAGTCAATTAACGACATGCGAAAGGAGCTGGGACAACTTACTGAATTTAAAAATAGCATAAAACCTTCCAGACGCTTAACTAATAGGGTCAGAAAAATCTTTAAAAAGATTAAAACCCACACTGGACATCCAAAGTATAAAGAACATCTATGCTCATATATGGACCTTCTTAGACAAAAGCTAAAGGCGAAATCCAAACGATTATCTCGAGACGTTAAATGCACAAAAAAGAAGCAGCAAAATCATTTATTTAACAACAATGAAAAGCTGTTTTATAGACAACTTAGTAGCGCTGGTGGTACAAACAACAACTCCAACCTTCCAACTAAAAATGAACTTACTGACTATTGGTCTTCAATATGGTCCAATCCTCAAAAACACAACGAGGGTGCAGCATGGAAAGAATCCGAGATGGACAAGTCAAACATTACTCCAATGATGTTTGGTAAGATCACAACAGCTGAAGTAAACCAAGCTATAGGAGAGACTAATAGTTGGAAAGCTCCGGGAATTGATAACATTCAAAATTTTTGGTACAAAAAATTTGACAGCTTACACGAAGTACTAGCATCAAAATTCACATCTATTCTTCAACATGAAGAAGACAGTCCAGCTTTTCTCACTCATGGTTTGACCCATATGCTTCCCAAAACAGCTAACACACAGGATCCTTCGCAGTATAGACCAATCACATGTCTTCCAACGCTTTACAAGATATTAACATCATGCATTACTAACAGAATTTACAGGCATGTAGACCAAAATAACATCTTGACAGAGGAGCAAAAGGGATGTAAACGTGGTCACCAGGGGTGCAAAGAACAACTTATTATCGACTCCGTGATCCTAAAGCAAGCGCAAAAGCAATGTCGCAACATCTCGACTGCTTTTGTAGACTACCGTAAGGCATTTGACAGCGTGCCCCATTCCTGGCTCATAAGCATTTCAAAAATCTACAAAATACACCCTAGCATAGTTAATTTTCTTGAAACATCGATGAAACAATGGAGAACAAACCTTCAGTTTAATATTAATGGTCAGTATCTTAAAACCGATGAAATCGCTATTCACAGCGGAATATTCCAAGGTGACTCACTTAGTCCACTGTGGTTTTGTTTGGCAATGAATCCACTTTCTACCATGCTCAACAACACAAAATATGGCTTCAATCTTAAGACTAATAGAAACACCAACTGCACTGTTTCCCATCTTCTTTATATGGATGATATAAAAATGTTTGCTTCTAATCAACAACAAATTCAACATCTTCTGGATATAACCGAAAGGTTCTCCAGTGATATACGAATGGAATTTGGTTTAGATAAGTGCAGAACCTTAAACATCGAAAAGGGAAAAATTGTCAATGGAGATGTGGCGCTACCTAATGGAGATATAATCGCTGCCATGCAGAATGGGGAAACCTATAAATACTTGGGATTTCAACAAGCCAGATTGCTAGACCAAAAACAGTCCAAGTCCAAAATCAAGGATCAGTATACACAGAGGGTTAGTTCATTACTAAAATCCGAACTGAATGCAGAAAACCTTAACCAAGCAATTAATACATATGCCGTACCTGTGTTAACTTATTCGTTTGGGATTCTACGATGGACAAAAACTGAATTGGAAGATATTCAGAGAACAACAAGGACTATGATGACCAAGCACAGATATCACCATCCAACATCGTCAGTACACCGAACAACACTACCGAGAAAGGAGGGAGGAAGAGCTCTATGCGACATAATTAATCTACACAACAAGCAGATAAATAAATTACGAGACTTCTTTATCACTAAATTAATGTCATCTAATTTACACAAATTTGTTATAGGAGCAGATAAAAATTATTCCCCTCTAAATTTAGCAGGTCCTAATGTGGATTTAGAAATAACAACAGATGCTGAGAAAGACGTTAAATGGGCCCAAAAAGCTCTACATGGTCGACATCATCACGACCTTAACCAACCACACATTGACAAATTAGCATCAATTAGGTGGCTTGCTGATGGTACCTTGTTCCCAGAGACTGAAGGATTTATGATGGCCATTCAGGATCAAGTAATTAATACTAACAATTACAAAAAATTTGTTATCAGGGACCCAACTATTACATCGGACAAGTGTAGACGGTGTCAACAAACGTTGGAAACAATACAACACATCATATCAGGATGTTCAACCATAGTAAACACGGATTATTTACGCAGGCACAACCAGCTGTGTAATATTATCCACCAGAAACTGGCCAACAAATATGGACTGCTGAATACCTATACACCGTATTACAAATACAATACACAGGCAGTGCTGGAGAATGCAGATTTTAGACTCTACTACGATAGGTCCATTATCACCGATAGACAGGTGACGAATAATCGACCCGACATTGTAGTGGTGGATAAAAAAGCCAATTCAGTGCTGCTAGTTGATGTTAAAGTTCCAAACAACAACAATATTTTGGACAAATATAATGAAAAGATAGCAAAGTACACCGATCTTGCTATAGAAGTAGGGCAGATGTGGCATGCAGAAAAAGTGGAGGTGGTACCGATCATCGTATCATCAACCGGACTTATCCCGAGAAGTCTTGAAGATAGTCTTAAAAAACTCAGTCTTCATAAAAATACTTTCATTGATTTGCAAAAAGCGGTAATTTTACATAGTAAGTGCATAAGTCTTTTGATAATAATAATAATAATAATAATAATAATAATAATAATAATAATAATAATAATAATAATAATAATAATAATAATAATAATAATAATAATAATAATAATAATAATAATAATAATAATAATAATAATAATAATAATAATAATAATAATAATAATAATAATAATAATAATAATAATAATAATAATAATAATAATAATAATAATAATAATAATAATAATAATAATAATAATAATAATAATAATAATAATAATAATAATAATAATAATAATAATAATAATAATAATAATAATAATAGGAAAGAATTGTCACTATTAACAGAAGTAAAGAGAAACAATGTAAACAAAAATAAGTACAAGGTAACAAGACTTCTTTCACGATATAAAATTAGCACAGACGAAGAATTGAACACTGTAATCGAGGAGATCAAACAAAAGATAACAGCAAAAGCTCAGGGAATAAGATGGTACACGCAAAGATCAATACAATATTTTCAAAATAAGATGTTCAAAGAAAATCAAAAACAATTTTTTAGAAGCATTCAAGGGGAAAACATCGAAATCACACAAATGCCGAACGCAGAACACTTAGAAAACTATTGGAGACAGTTGTACGAGAATAGGGTCATGCACAGTGATAAGGCGGGTTGGTTTGAGCTAATCAACAATACTGAGAGCCAGCACAAATGAAGAGAAATAATTGAAGAAGAAATCCGGAAAGAGTCCAGGTATAGACCAGGTTTCTAATTTTTACATCAAGAAATTGCCCTCAATACACAAACACATAGCGAGAGCTTACAACGAAATTATAGAAAAAAATGCCTATTCTCCAGATTGGTTTACCCTCGGAACTACTTACCTCATACCAAAGAATAACCATACGGAGAAACCCTCTAATTACCGTCCAATTACTTGTTTAACGACAATGTATAAACTGTTAACTGCGGTAGTAGCACAAAGAATTGATGATCATCTGACCACTAACAAAATAATACCATCGGAACAAAAGGGATGCCGTAAAGCAACTATGGGATGCAAAGACCAACTATTGCTGTCGAAAGCTATTATGGGGGACTGTAGGAAGAGACATACCAATTTAAGCTTAGCGTGGATCGATTATCGCAAAGCCTACGATAGTGTACCCCTAGTTGGATTATTCATATGCTTAAGAACATAAATATCGATAATAAAATTGTCAGCTTTATAGAGAGCTCCATGGCTAAATGGCAAACCACGATCATTCTATGGGATCAACATATTATTACTGACAGACAGGTTACAGCCAACAAACCAGACATAGTAGTTCGGTCTGCAGAGTCTGTTTTGATCATAGACGTTGCTGTACCAACAGATCGAAGAGTGGTTGAGAAAGAGGCTGAAAAAATCTTAAAATACAGAAGTCTCCAGATAGAGCTACAAAGAATGTGGAATAAAAAGGTAATAATAATACCAATTGTTGTCGGGTCTCTTGGAAGTGTTAGTAAAAAATTTGAAAAATATTTGGCAGAAGTTCCAGGCAACCATAGACCATCAGTAATTCAAGAAAATACCATTAAAGGATCAGCCCACATTTTAAGAAAAGTTTTATCTTAGTACTAGTCATTGTCCTTAGAAAAGAGTTATTTCTCGGACAATTTTCAATAATCCCAAATAAAAATTGGAGAGTTAACAAAATAATAATAATAATAATAATAATAATAATAATAATAATAATAATAATAATAATAATAATAATAATAATAATAATAATAATAATAATAATAATAATAATAATAATAATAATAATAATAATAATAATAATAATAATAATAATAATAATAATAATAATAATAATAATAATAATAATAATAATAATAATAATAATAATAATAATAATAATAATAATAATAATAATAATAATAATAATAATAATAATAATAATAATAATAATAATAATAATAATAGATAGATAGATAGATAGATAGATAGATAGAACTTTATTGACTTTTCTATACACAATGTACATGTGGTCAAGATGATATAAATTGAAATAACAAAAATAAACACATTTAAAAAAAAATATCTTAAACGCAACAGTTATAATTAAAACGTGACGCCAAATGGTCCAACCATTACATACAACTCATAAATTTTCTAACAGCTAACATACACGATAATTCATGTATTCTTCTACACTATAAAAACAGTGTTTTAGTAAAAATTCTTTAGCCAGACTTCTAAATTTCTTTTTCTGTAATTTTGTAATGCTCGCATCCTTGTAAATGTTTTTGAATTTATTATAAATATTTATATCTAATTTATTTTTTTGAAATTCGAGACCACGGTACAACGAGATTTCCCGCGCTCCTTGTCTGGTAGCAGTGATTGTCCGAATTTGTTAAACGTGAAGTTAATGTTTCATGTGCAATTGTAAGTGTCTCCAAGATATACAGACACGGAAGAGGAAGAATCTTATGTTTTATAAACAGTGGTCTACAGTGCGCATCACACTCCGCAGAGTCTACAATACGAATCGCATATTTTTGAAGGACAAAAACTTTGCAAGCTGAAGCAGCTCTGCCCCAGAGTGCCACACCCAACTGCAAATGACTGTGTACAATTGCAAAATACACCGATCTCAAGACATTTTTGCTTAGAAAATAGTCCATTTGTTTTAACGCAAATATTTGTGACGACACCTTTGAGCAAATATCTTGGATGTGGGGAGCCCATGTTAATCCTGCATCCAATTTTGCTCCCAATAACTTTACCGGATTTTGTTGTTCACTCAACTTACTAACCGTAAAGGTAATGTTTTGGGTCTTATTTTCATTTAGTTTGAGCTGATTAGAGGAGAACCAATTTCTTGCTACATCCATACCAGACCATACCGAATTTACATAGTTTCTTGATACAAATGATGAGTCGTCAGCAAAAAGTACTGAATTATCTCTACCAACATTATCTGGAAGATCATTTATGTAAATGAGAAACAAAACAGGGCCAAGGACAGAACCCTGAGGAACGCCCCTACTGGTAGGTGCTAATCCCGACTCAACATCATTATAACTGACATACTGTAACCTGTTAGTAAGATAGGATTCAAATAATTTTAATTGATTTCCCCGAATCCCATAAAATTCCATTTTTTTCAACAATAGACGTATATCGACACAGTCGAATGCTTTGGTTAGGTCACAAAGGACAGCTGAGGAGCTCTTTCCTTCATCAAGACCATCAACTACCTTTTCTATAACTGCAGATAGAGCTTTTACAGTTGATCTATTTTTCCTGAAGCCGAATTGTGTTTCAGAGAGTATATTTCTATTTTCAAGATAATTTACTAGTCTACCTTTTATTATAATTTCAAATATTTTCCCAACCAAAGGGACAATCGCTATTGGTCGATAGTTGTCAGTTTCATTTATATTGCCCTTTTTAAAAACAGGGATAACTTTACTAATTTTTAAACTATTAGGCCAGATACCCTCTCTCAAGCAAGCGTTAAACAAGATATTAAGTGGTTCAGCAAGTAAATCAATAGATGGTTTAAGCATGACGCTACTCAGACCGTAATAATCCTCGCAAGAAGATTTTTTTAGACTATGTATAGCTTCTCTCACATCCGAACTTATTATGGGGCCCATAAAAAAAGAGTAAGGAGGCTTTCTGACGTTATTTAGATAAATGCATGGATCTTGCCCATTGTCATCTATTGTATTGACTATTTTGTCTGCTATCGTCGTAAAAAATATATTAAAATCATCAGAATTTAAATTGCCAACGGCATTCTGTTTCTCATTTACACATCTTTCTTGATTTACGAGCTTCCAAATTGTTTTATTTTTATTTTCAGATTTAAGTATTTCTTGTGTATATGCATTGCGTTTTTCACGTCTGATAGCGTACTTATACTCCTTTCTGGATGTACGATAAATATCCCAATCATGTATGGAGTTGGTTTGTGTAAATGTTTTTTTATAGTTTAAAACCTGCTTACGTTGTTTACGCAGATTTTTGTTGAACCATCCATCGTATTTGCGTTTATGACATATTTTTTCAGGAAAAGACAAATTAACATATAGGCGCATAGGTACCAGTAACCGCTCAGAGATGTCGTCAGCAGTTCGTTTCTCCATCTCTCGATCAAACGGTTCCAATTTGTACAGATTCCTAATGAACTTATTAATGGTACCTTCATTAACTATTCGACATCTCTTAACTAATTTGGTTTGAAATATCCTCTGCATATTTATTATTAAATAGACTCCTAAATGGTCAGAAATGTCAAAATCAAAAATTCCGGTACTAAGTTCATTTGTATTTATATTAGTAATTATGTTGTCCAGATTTGATCGAGAGGTAGCAGTTATTCTCGTCGGCTCATGTATAAAATGTTTTAAACCAAACATTGCAAATATATTGCGCAAGTCCATCCCATGCTCGTGGTCCCCATCAAGTTCTATATTAATATCTCCAATTAAGCTTATTTCTTTGTATTTCTTTGAAAAATTATAAAGCAATTCTGTAATTTTATTTTTAAATATTTTAATATCACCCGAACTAGATGATCGATAGCAGGTGACCAAAACACTTTTTTTATTAGCAAATTCAATACCACAGAATTCTGCATGTCTCGACAGACAGAATTGTGAGCAATCAACAAGTTTTAATTCCATATTATGGTTTGCGTATATGGCAACCCCACCGTGTTTGTTTATACCTTCTCTACAATAATGAGAAACTAAAGAATAGTTTTTCAGTTTGATAGTTGATAAGCTTTCGCTGCTTAGCCAGTGTTCAGATATGCATAAGATATCGAATTTATACTTATTTAATATTAAATTTAATTCGGTCACTTTATTTGATAGGCTTTGAACGTTGATGTGGTAAATCGAGCATAGATTGTCCCGCGTCAGACATAAATGCAATGGAATCTCATTTAAGTTTACAGAAACATTTTTAATCGAATCTATAGATACATTGTTACTATTACCATTACTATCACTAAATTGCACTTTTTGCGAGTCGCTAGTCACTTTCTGTACCTTTTTCTTTTCTTTGAAAAAAACGATACAACATGACACCACAAGGCCAAATATCACTTTGCAAAATGGATTGGCTTTCAATTTTGTCCACGGTTATTTTAAACGAGGCCTGTTGAGGATTGCGAGCGTTGAGCTTTTCCACTTGAACACTTGGTGCATATTTTACTAGATGGGCTTTCAGCACTTGTTCTGTTGCATCAATCGTAAAATTTGTAGCATGATAATAATGTTGTCTCTTAATTTCCCCTGTTGTTGCAGCCCTAAGACAATCAGTTTCCGAACTAAGCAAAGATCCTACTAAGAGATTTTTTCTATTGGTCTGCCTAGAATATTTGTTTACTTGCCAAGGACGATGTTGATCTAACGTTCCTGAGCGATGATTATCTAGGTTTACGATTTTATCGCAAATCACTTGAGCCTCAGCAGTATGTATAGCACTGGCTAGGTCTTTTTTAGAAATATTAGAATATTTCGGTATAGTACCAGTAGACTTAGCTATTACAGGTCCGGTGACCGTTTTAATTAAGTTTATATTTGTAGCATTCTGAACATCGTGGCATCCTGGATCCGTAGAGATGTTAGATTTATTTGATATTTCCTTAATAGAAATCGCATTTGAAAGATTTTTTGTGCCTGCTGTAGAAGCTTGCTTTGACTCAGGTGTCATTATTGAAGATTTTTTTAAAAACTCTATTTGCTCTGTCAATGCCTTTATTGCTATACTTTGATTTTCTATGATTGCTTCTTTATCTCTAATAGCTCGTTCTAAATAACTTATTTTCAATTTTTCCAAGCGAAGGTTATCATTTTTTTCTGTTTGTAAGGTCAATTCACTTGTTCCAGATTTTTCTATCTTGTTTAATTTTTCTTGATCTAATTTGGCTCCCTTTTTGGTTTCCTCCACATTGTTTGTACTCGAGTTAGAAAGTTGGTCATTGCAGCAAACAATTTTTTCCAAGTCTCGTGTATCAATGTTGAGGGTTTCTAAACAACTTTTGTGGGATATTCTACCACAACGGATGCATGTAATTCCAGTAGTGGGTGTTCTTTTGCATCTTTTGCAAACTCCTAAGTTATTACTAGAGTTCTTGTCTTTTTGATCCATCTCAATTAAGTTGGATTAAATCCAGCTGTCCAGTGTAAATTTCCGTCACTTCGGCAATCGTCAAATAATTATTATAAAAACAGATAAGAAATAGATAAGAAATGGATAAATTTGTCCGTTATTGATAAATGAATAAAATAAATATCTTAAAAGATAGACTTTACCAAAATTATAACAGTTTGTCCTTCAATACGGAAGCTCACTAATAACTAAAGAACAGTTTTTATAAACTTTCAAGATTTAAAAACAATTCTAAACCAGTAGTACTAATGCATTTTACAGACACTCAACTTAAACACAATTAATCGATGTCGGACCAACTGCACAATAATAATAATAATAATAATAATAATAATAATAATAATAATAATAATAATAATAATAATAATAATAATAATAATAATAATAATAATAATAATAATAATAATAATAATAATAATAATAATAATAATAATAATAATAATAATAATAATAATAATAATAATAATAATAATAATAATCCCGTCTGGGTCCCGGGATAGAATTGGCCCAGGGAATCTCCTGCCTGTCGTAAGAGGCGACTAATTGGAGCATAGGTCCCTGAATTATACCCTTACCCTAAGTTCCCCTTTACCTATTCCTACTCACCTAATATCTCTCCGAAACGTCCTTATCCCATCCCTTGCAATCCCTAATCTTTCCTTTCCGCGTAATCCCAAGGTGTAAACGTGCTGAGGGGATGAATGGCCCAACGTTACTGGGTCGCAAACGTCATGCTGGTCGCAATGCAATCATGAATATAGTAGTGATTCGGCAGGGCTCCATTGTTGATCATCGTTTCCGTTCTCCACCCTGCATAGCTGGCAGTAGCTTTAAAATGCAAGAAAAATGAGTGGGATTAAAAAAACTTACTCTCAGGGCAGTGGGGTGTCCGGGCCGGACCCCCGTCGGAACTGTCAGGATGATCGGCCCAAGGACGGAGCAGTATGTGGCGACTCCCGTCCTATATATGCCACAAACCTAGGCGATGACACTGTTGTTTCGGTTACTGGTGGTGATAGCAGCACCGGTACAAGTAGCTATACTGCTATTGACCCCCTCGCTCCGCATTCGGAAAATCCCTTTGCGTTGAGCCAAAAAGTATTGAGATCTCCCTCCACTGGGTTGAGAACCTATACCAAAAAAACCGACAACGAGAGCGATAAACGAAGTGACAACCAGTCAGAAACGAATACGGATACAGAGCAAACGACACAAAGCCTAAAGAAACGTAAGAGGACGCACACAAGATCTAAAAGAAGTCCTAATCAGCCAATGAATAAAAAAAAACACGAAATAAGCGAAAAGTACCATATTGTAAAACTATCTGAAGAGGATTATAAAACACTCTCCCCATTCGACATTCAGAGGAAAATTTTCGAATGCGTCGGATCAATAGTCGAAATTAAAAGGGTGGGGCCAGGAGTCCTCAGTATCAAGGTAGAAACGGAAGAACAACTGAAGAATCTTAAAAAACTAGACAATATACAAGGTAAAAAGACAGAAATATCCCCAAATGATCGCTTGAATAAATCAATCGGCGTGATTACATCCGCGGACTTGATGGCGTGTTCCACACTAGAAATAATCGAGGAATTAAAAGATCAAGGAGTTATTGATGCGTATAGAATGACCAGAAAGAGCGATGGGAAGGTAATAGACAGCGCTACCGTTAAATTAACATTTAATAGGAATGTGCTTCCCACTACAATTAAGGCCGCTTACTTAAATATTAAGGTCAGACCATATATACCACCACCAACTAAATGTTTTAATTGCCAGAAGTTTGGTCACCCTGCAAAATACTGCAAAGATCCGCAAATGTGTGTATGTGGAAGAGAAGCACATGAAGAGGAATCTCAATGTGATGATCCTCCGAGATGCATAAATTGTGGAGGACCCCACACTACGAAAGCATCGTTTTGCCCTGCCTATATCAAGGAAAAGGAAATCATGAGGATAAAAGTTACCCATAATCTCAATTATAAAGAAGCAAAGACGATGGTGTACGGGAAAGCATATGTAAAACCAGGGGAAACGTACGCAATGCAGATTAGTAAAACCTCGGGAAATCCCAAGCAATCTAAACAATCAAACGGCACTCCCAAAGTCGTCAGGGAAACACCGTGCCAGACCCTCGTAACGGATACGTTAATTGCCCCACCGAGATCAGAAGCTCAAATAAGCTTGTCCTCCTGGTCTGCTGATCTGGGTGGTTCTGAAGGCCCAGAGACAGACGAGCTGGATGAGAAAGAATTAAGCCAACCATCAAAAAGCAAAAAGGGTTGGCAAAAAGGCCGCCCAAGGCTGACGCAAAGAAAAGATCCAAATGTCACTACTTACAAACCCAAAAAATGTGATATCTGACACTGTGATAATAAAAACTGTAATTTTTACAATTTACTTAGAATATATATTTCATATCTATTTATACTATTTACTTGTTTGACAGCTTAAGATTTTTTTTTTTTTTTTTGTTAAACTTTTGTTGACTTTTTAATAGTTATTTTAAATTTTATTTACACTTACTTATTTTAAATGAACACAGAAGTCATTCTACAATGGAACATAAGAGGCTTTCAAAACCCGTAGCAATAGCAATACAGGAAAGTAAGCTAAATAATAAACAAGAACTTAAAATACAGAACTATAAAATATATCGTAAAGACGTTGTAATAGGCCCGGGACAAAGAAGCCATGGAGGGGTAGTAATTATGGTTAGAAACGATATTCCCGGAAAAGAAATCCCCTTGAATACCGGTCTGCAAGCTAATGCCGTAGAGATCAATGCTGCTGGAAAAAAAATCAAAATATTAAATGTTTACTTACCCGACACTTCATGGGCGTCAAGGGAAATGAGGGATTTACTATCGCAAGTATCTGATCCTAAGTTCGTACTAGGAGATTTTAATTGCCATAGTATAACGTGGGGTTCGGCGTACACATCCTCTGCAGGGACAAGGCTGGAAGAAATTATAAACGATTCAACTCTTGGTATCTTAAATAACGGACAGCATACCCACCTGAATGAAGCAAGTGGAACGTTTAGTGCTATAGACCTATCCCTTGCATCACCATCTTTGTTAATAAGTTCAACCTGGTCCACACTGGAGGACCTCCACCACAGTGACCACTTTCCTATTATAATAGACCTTCACCAACCGAAACAGCAATATATAAGCTACCCGAGATGGTCCATAAAAAACGCCAATTGGGAGATATTCACGAAGTCGCTGGTCATCCCTAAAGTAAAAGATAATATCAACGAGAAGGTCGAAACCATCACCAAAGCAATTACTGTCGCGGCATTCAAATCTATTCCGCTCTCAAACGGAAACTTCAATAGATGCCCTGTTCCGTGGTGGAACTCTGAAATCAATAAACTAAATAAGAAGAAGAAATCTCTGCTGAACATCTACCGTAAACATCGCACGGACGAAAACCTAGTAGCCTTTAAACAAGCCAGAGCACAAGAACGTCGGTTGAAACGTGAAGCACAAATAAAATCATGGCGAGAGTATACATCCTCAATCACGTCATCTAATAACAACCAGATGTGGCAGAAAGTACAAAACATAATGGGCACCAAGAAGCCTCCAACTGTACCGGTAGTATACATAGACGGGGAGATAACAAATGAACCTCAAAGAACAGCAAACTATATAGCAAAAAGCTTTGCCGAAATCTCCAGTGATAAAGGTTACAAAGAACAATTCCTGTTGATGAAACAAGTAGAGGAACAAGAATATATAGACTATGGCGCAGATGATACAGAGAAGTATAACATCCCCTTTACTTTGCTCGAGTTGGAAAATGCCTTACAAAATACACGAGACTCCACGCCGGGGCCGGATGGTATCACCTATTCGATGATAAAACATCTTTCAAATGATTTTAAAAAAATCCTTCTAAATATATATAATGATATATGGCAAACAGACACTTATCCTTCGAAATGGAAAGAAGCCATTATTCTCGCAATACCTAAGGAAGGAAAAGATTCTTCTAATCCCGAAAACCTACGCCCGATATCCCTCACTTCGTGTCTAAGCAAAGTCTTGGAAACGATGGTAAACTTTCGTCTGGTAACAGTACTGGAAGAACAAAAATTAATAAGCCCGTACCAAGCAGGTTTTAGGAAAGGGTACTCTACCACGGATCACATACTCTACCTGGACCATATAATCAATGAAGCATTTTGCAAAACGTTACACACTGTAGCAGTCTTTTTTGATCTACAAAAAGCATATGATAGGGTTTGGAGGCGTGAAATCCTAAAGAAACTTAAGTTGTGGGGACTAACGGGTAACTTACCTAGGCTAATATCGCACTTTCTAACGGACCGGCGCTTTAGGGTTAAAATAGGAAATATATTATCCGAGCCAGTTACACAAACGAACGGTATTCCACAAGGGTCCGTCCTAAGTGTAACATTATTTACCATTGCCATCAACGGAATTGCCGATAAATTAAAGGGAGACATACATACAATGCTCTATGTAGACGATCTGACAATATTAATATCCGGAATAGATATGGCAAAAATGACGGAGATATTACAAAATGCCATCAACATATTAACTACCGAAGCTGAAATGCGGGGTTTCAACTTCTCGCCCCAAAAAACAACATGTGTTCATTTCTGTCGCCTGCGCAAAGCCCATGAAGACCCGGTGTTACAGCTAGAAAACAAAAATATCCCTATAATTAAGGAATTTAAGTTCTTGGGAGTTATATTGGATAATAGGCTTACCTGGAAGGCGCACATAACTCATACCGTGAGGAGATGTACACTAACGCTTAATAAATTAAAGGCAATTACTAACTATAAATGGGGAGCTGACAGAGAGGCGCTAAGAAACATAGTGAATGCTCTGGTATGGAGCAGAATAAACTATGGGTCATTGGCTTACATGAATGCAGCCCGAACACATATAAGAAAGATAGAAACGGTGTGGAATGCGGCCCTAAGGTTGGTGACGGGCGCTTTCCGTACATCACCCATAGAATGCCTGCAAGTGGCTGCCAATATGCCTCCCATGTCGCTATCTCGCCTTAAAGGACAACTAAAATATGGTTTTAAAATTGCTCAACACAATAATCACTTCCTCAAACCCATCGTCAATGATCCAAATATGCTGGATAAATATGAATGGAGCCAAACGCGCACAATCCCCGCACTTATAGAAATCCACAAAGAGCTTTCAAAGGCAGACATTCTGCGGATCTCAACGTGGAGAGCAGAAATAAAACCATATCGCTGGGAGCTAAAAGCATTAAAAGTGGTGAAAACTCTATTAAATAGTGACAGATTAGTTACCTGCGAGGAAACTCTCAATTACAGGACAGAACGTTACATTAATAATCTGCAAGGAAAAATAATACTTACTACTGCATATCATGCAACTAACGGAGCCGGAGTGGCCGTATTACACGAAAATCGCACCTCAACATGGTTTTTACCAAATCCAGTTTCACTATTAACCTCCCACAAGGTTGCAATATTAAAAGCGCTAGAAATGTGTAGTTCTTACAGTAACACAACTGTTCATATATGCTTTACATGTGAGCAATTAATAGAGGGCTTAGAGGATCCTTTCACAGCCGATGATATAACGGCCACAATTATACAGACGTGGAACAGGACATCACAAGGAAACAGTATAAATATAGTATGGATGCCTTCAACGATTGACAACATAACAACACTTAAGACAGCTGCACGCAGAGTAACTGCACTTCCAACAGTGAACAACTCATTACCCGTATATCATAAACAAGATCTACTACAACACATAAATAGGCAAATGACGGCAAAATGGCAAAGTAAGTGGCAACCCAGTAAACAACAGCTTAGAAGCGTTATACCAGTGGTCGGAATCCGTTGGAAAGAACAAAAGTTAGCAAGACAAGACGAAATTAAAATTTTAAGGTTGAGGATTGGACACACCCGACTAACACACTCATACCTTTACCTAAATCACAGACAACCCAGGTGTCCACAATGCAATAACCAACCGCTTACAACCGCCCATATTCTAGAGACATGTCCGGCTCTAGAACATTACCGCCAAACAGCAGGAATAAAAGGAAAACTTTCAACAGTACTAAGAGAACCAAACATTGAAAAAGTCCTACAATATACAAAAATAATTGACATTTACAAACATATTTAGATAAGTTTTAAGGAAACACCCCTAATACAATGTGCCAATAACCTATGCTGTTGACGCGCATTGAACTAGGGCGTAACGGAGAAAGAAAGGGGAAAGGAAAAATTAAAAAAAAAAAAAAAAAAAAAAAAAATAATAATAATAATAATAATAATAATAATAATAATCCCAATATCTGAAAGAAACTTGGCAGGCAAAGAGGATATTTATCGTACCAATCGTAATCGGAGCAACAGGAGAAATTCCCAAACAACTAAAGAACCATCTGGAAAGTCTCGGGCTCCCAAAAACTCTCTTCTTCGAACTACAAAAAGCGGTCATCTTAGGAACCTGCAATATAATCAGAAAAGTTTTAAACAAACATTCGTAAATAACCACATCTGTAAATCTTGCAACTAGTATTGCCGGTTGCAGCATGAATGCTCCGACTAACGTGAGAAAAAATAATAATAATAATAATAATAATAATAATAATAATAATAATAATAATAATAATAATAATAATAATAATAATAATAATAATAATAATAATAATAATAATAATAATAATAATAATAATAATAATAATAATAATAATAATAATAATAATCTAGAGAAGAAACATGCAGAGAAGATAGAAAAGTACATACCACTAGCAGAAGAAATCAAACAAATGTGGCATCAGAATACAGTACAAATCATCCCCATCATAATCTCATCAACAGGAGTAATACCTAGAAAATTGCATGAAAGCCTTAAAATGCTACATATGAAAAAAAACATGTACATCCAAATGCAGAAGAGTGTGATTATAAATACCTGTTCCATCGTTAGAAGATTCCTGAACGACATCTAAAAGAAGATATTGACTTTGGTAGCAACCTGCCAGTATCTTCTACAACCAGCAGATCGACAGAGACCAGCTGAGAATCCCTGCCATAATAATAATAATAATAATAATAATAATAATAATAATAATAATAATAATAATAATAATAATAATAATAATAATAATAATAATAATAATAATAATAATAATAATAATAATAATAATAATAATAATAATAATAATAATAATAATAATAATAATAATAATAATAATAATAATAATAATAATAATAATAATAATAATAATAATAATAATAATAATAATAATAATAATAATAATAATAATAATAATAATAATAATAATAATAATAATAATAATAATAATAATAATAAATGCTGTTGCCGAACTCTCTAAAGCAATAGTAGGATTTGATGGTACCAACCCAATTCAGCGACCAATATTGCCCAAACTGAGATCAAATAAGAACACCAATAGAATTCTTGCACTTTTTAATCTACTTTTAAATGATCGTGCTAAGGACTGCCAAACACTGGAAGAAATCCACACCCTTATCTACTGTGGTGCAGTTGCAGTGCTACGAAGTCACAACCAACAAATTCGGTTTACGAACAAAAACTGTTCCGAAAAGAAGAAGCAACATAAACCTTGGTGGCAACAGCGACTCGAGAAGTCCATTAATGACATAAGGAAGGAGTTGGGACAACTTACAGAATTTAAAACCGGCACAAAACCCTCCAGACGCTTAACTAATAGGGTCAAGAAAATCTTTAAAAAAATTAAAACTAACACAGAACATCCAAGACATAAGCAACACTTATGCTCATATATGGACCTTCTTAGACAAAAGCTAAAAGCCAAATCTAAACGATTGTCTCGATACGTTAAATGTACTAAAAAGAAGCAACAAAATCACTTATTTGACAACAATGAAAAGCTGTTCTATAGACAACTGAGTAGCGTAGGAACAAACAGCAACGATAATCTCCCAAGTAAGCATGAACTTACTGACTATTGGTCTTCAATATGGTCCAATCCTCAAAAACACAACGAGGGTGCCGAATGGATTCAATCTGAGAAGGATAAGTCAAACATTGCTCCAATGTTGTTTAACAACATAACAACAGCTGAAGTAAACCAAGCAGTAGGAGAAACTAACAGTTGGAAAGCTCCAGGAATTGATAATATCCAAAATTTCTGGTACAAAAAATTTGACAGCTTACACGAGATAATCGCATCAAAATTTACACATATTCTTCAACATCCAAAAGACATTCCAGCCTTTCTTACATATGGTTTAACTCATATGCTTCCCAAAACAGCTAACACACAGGCCCTTCACAGTATAGACCAATCACATGTCTTCCAACGCTTTATAAGATACTTACATCTTGCATTACTAACCGAATTTATAGACATGTCGACCAAAATAACATCTTGGCAGAGGAGCAAAAGGGATGTAAACGTGGTCACCAGGGATGCAAAGAACAACTTGTTATTGACTCTGTGATCCTACGGCAAGCGCAAAAGCAATGTCGCAACATATCGACTGCTTTTGTAGACTACCGTAAGGCATTTGACAGCGTACCACATTCCTGGCTCTTAAGTGTTTTAAACATCTATAAAGTACATCCCACCATAGTTACTTTTCTTGAAACTTCGATGAAGCAATGGCGAACAAGCCTTCAGGTAAACATTAATGGACAGTATATTAAGACTAACGAAATTGTTATTCGCAGGGGAATATTCAAAGGTGACTTAGTCCACTTAGGTGACTTAGTCCACTTAGTCCACTGTGGTTCTGTTTGGCAATGAATCCACTGTCTACCATGCTCAATGACACAAAATATGGCTTTAATCTTAAGACTAATAGAAACACCAACTGCACCGTTTCCCATCTTCTTTATATGGATGATATAAAAATTTTTGCTGCTAATCAACAACAAATTGAACATCTTCTGGATATAACCGAAAGGTTCTCAAGTGATATACACATGGAATTTGGTTTAGATAAGTGCAGAACCTTAAACATCGAAAAGGGAAAAATTGTCAATGGAGATGTGGCGCTGCCTAATGGAGATATAATCGCTGCCATGCAGAATGGGGAAACCTATAAATACTTGGGATTTCAACAAGCCAGATTATTAGACCAAAAACAGTCCAAGTCCAAAATCAAGGATCAGTATACACAGAGGGTTAGTTCATTACTAAAATCGGAACTGAACGCAGCAAACCTTAATCGAGCAATTAATTCATATGCCGTACCTGTGTTAACTTATTCGTTTGGGATTCTAAGATCGACAAAAACTGAATTGGAAGATATTCAGAGAACAACAAGGACTATGATGACCAAGTACAGATATCACCATCCAATATCGTCGGTATTTAGAACAACATTGCCGAGAAAGGAGGGAGGAAGAGCTCTATGTGACATAATCAATCTACACAATAAGCAGATAAATAAATTACGAGACTTCTTTATTACTAAATCAACATCATCTAATCTACACAAATTTATTGTAGGAGCAGATAAAAATTATTCCCCTCTAAATTTAGCAGGTCCTAATGTGGATTTAGAAGTAACAACAGATGCTGAGAAACACGTAAAATGGGCCCAAAAAGCTCTACATGGTCGACATCATCACGACCTTAACCAACCACACATTGACAAAATAGCATCAAATAGGTGGCTTGCTGACGGTACCTTGTTCCCAGAGACTGAAGGATTTATGATGGCCATTCAGGATCAAGTAATTAATACGAACAACTACAAAAAATTTGTTATCAGGGACCAAACTATTACATCGGACAAGTGTAGACGGTGCCAACAAACGTCGGAAACCATACAACACATCACATCAGGATGTTCAACCATAGCCAACACGGATTATTTACGCAGGCACAACCAGCTGTGTAATATTATCCACCAGAAACTGGCCAACAAATATGGATTGCTGAATACATATACACCGTATTACAAGTACAATCCACAGGCAGTGCTCGAGAATGCAGATTTTAGACTCTACTACGATAGGTCCATTATCACCGATAGACAGGTGACGAATAATCGACCCGACATTGTAGTAGTGGATAAAAAAGCTAATTCAGTGCTGTTAGTCGATGTTGCAGTTCCAAACAACAACAATATTTTGGACAAATATAATGAAAAGATAGCAAAGTACACCGATCTTGCTATAGAAGTAGGGCAGATGTGGCATGCAGAAAAAGTGGAGGTGGTACCGATCATCGTATCATCAACTGTACTCATTCCCAAAAGTCTTGAAGACAGTCTTAAAAAACTCGATCTTCATAAAAACACTTTTATTGACTTGCAAAAAGCGGCAATTTTAAACACATGTCATACTGTTAGAAAATTTTTAAATATGTAAATTTTGAGCCTAATCCCATTTGCGTTCACGCTCGGGATAGGTAAATATTACCAACGAAAGCTGAGTAAGTGCATAAGTCTTTTGATAATAATAATAATAATAATAATAATAATAATAATAATAATAATAATAATAATAATAATAATAATAATAATAATAATAATAATAATAATAATAATAATAATAATAATAATAATAATAATAATAATAATTTTTTTTTTTTTTTTTTTTTTGGTGAGGGTAGGTGAAAATGCGGAACGCACGAATACTAGCCCGTGCTAGTAGACAGTGTGAGGCTCCAACTCACTAAAAACACCTCCCCTTTGTCTGGGCAGTGTTTCTTTTTGGCACCGCTTGTTCAGCATTCTTCAAAAAGTGCCCTTGGTATTGGTTTCCTCTGTTCGTTTGTCCACCGTATACATTTTTTTCTTCATTTTTTTTTTTTTTTTTCCTCCTTTTTTTTTTATTGATTCTGTCCTTGGGTTTGCATATCATCTTCTATTATCTTTTTATTTTTTAAGATGTAAGTGATATAGTCATTTACTAGTCTCCATTGCTCTTCGTTATTCATCATCTTGTTTATAACGTTTTCCGGTGTAATTTGTCCTATTGTTGCTTCGAGTGATCGTCTTTTTTCTGCCCATTTCTTACATTCAAAGAACGTGTGGTATGCATCGTCTTTTATTGCTCCGCAGTGTAGACAGTTTCCATGTGCAACTTTTCCTATTTTTTGTAGATAAGATCTGTAATATCCATGCCCCGATAAAAACATGGTAAGGTAATAGTTTGTTTCTCCATGTTTCCTGTCTATCCAGGTCTTAACGTCTGTGATAAGTCTAGCTGTCCATCTGCCCTTAGTCTCATTGTCCCATTTTGTCTGCCATGTATTTATCGTGTGTAATCTCTCATCTTTTCTTAGTTGGCATTTGTTCTTTGTATCGTTTTCTTTAATTCGTTTCTTCTCCCGAGCGAGAAGTTCGATGGGGATGACTCCTGCAATGACTTGTACAGCTGCTTCCGATACCGTTCGGTAGGCGCTGCATATTCTCAAGGCACCCTTTCTCTGCACTGCTGCTATTCTCTGCCTGTATTTTTTAAAGTGGAGTGAGTCCACCCATATTTCCGCTCCATATAGTATGATGGACTCTGTTACCGTCATTAGAAGTCTCCTTTTATTTTGTCTTGTTCCCCCACTGTTCGCCATTAGTCTGCTCAGTGCTGTTACTTTTTCAGCAGCTTTGTCCGCCGCCCTCTTGATATGTTCCCAGAAGCTCAGTTTTGTGTCTATTGTTACTCCTAGGTATTTGACATATTCTGCTGTTTGTAACACTTTCCCAGAAATTTCAATGGGGAGTACTTTTTCTATTCTTTTAGTCGTTAACATGATTATTTCGGTTTTTTGTATTGCCAGTTCCAGGGAATGATCTTGCATTTCTTCTGTGACATCTTCCATAATTCTGTTTAGTTTTTTTGTACATTCTTCGATGCTTCGGCCCTTTATTATTGCAGCCAAGTCGTCTGCATAAGCTACTAGAGAGCAGTCAGTAGGTACTCTAATCTTTATTATGTCATCATAGTATATGTTCCATAGGTCAGCTCCTAGTACTGAGCCTTGAGCTGCTCCCGCTGTTAGTTCTCGTGATCTGGTCCCTTCTGTCGTTTGGTATTTCAACTTTCTGTCCTTCAGGTAGTCCTTAATAACGTTTAAAATATAAGTAGGTATTCCTAATTTCTTTTCCAGGTTCTCTATCAGCTTTGCCCAATTCAAGGAATTAAAAGCATTTTTAACATCTAATGTTGCTACCATGCATAGTTTTCTGGAGTGTTGGTTCTTATCTTTCTCCTTGTCTACTGCTTTTTTAATCTCCTGGATAGCGTCTATAGTGGATTTTCCCTTTATAAACCCATACTGATTTGGAGACAGACCTCCCTTTTCTTCAATGGTCTCTAGTAATCTTCCTTTTAATAATTTCTCATATAATTTGCCGGCGGTATCTAAAAGGCACAGTGGTCTCCATGCTGAAGGCATATTCGGGTCCCCTTTTCCTTTGCTGATAAGTATCAGCCGAGCTGTTTTCCAGTCTTTATAGAAGATTCCTTCTTGTAGGCATCTGTTATACATAACAAGCAGTATTTACGGAGCTTCTTCTGCAATTAATTTGATCACCTCCGCTGGAATACCGTCTGGTCCTGCTGCTTTTTTATTTCTTAGAGTCCTTGCGGCTGTTTGTAGTTCTTCTGTTGTAAAGAAACGTATATCTGCAGTGTTAATTTGTTGTTTTTTTGTTTCTATGTGTTTATGGGAGGGGAATAGTCCACTGATTATCCTTTCCGTTGTATCTGCGTCTTCTGGCATGTTTGACTTGTATGCGTGTAGTTTTTTCATAACCACCTTATATCCCAGTCCCCATGGGTCTGTTTCCACTTCCATTCTTAGCTCTTCCCATTTATTTCTCTTGCTGTTATATATTACTTTCCGTAGTTGCTTCTTAGTTTCTGTTAGCTTTGTGGCCCATAATGCTTCATCGAGTCCTCTCTTTTTTGCGCGTTGTTTCCGTCTTCGGTATATGTTACATTCTTTTCTTTTCTCTGCTATCTCGCTATTCCACCAGTAAACGGACTTTCTGGAGTTATTTTGTATTTTACGAGGGATGGATGCATTGCATGCTTTCAAAATTAGTGCCATAGTTTGTCTGGTTATTTTTTCGGCATTTTGTGCATCAGAGATAAGACTTCTAAGGTGTGGTTCTTCTTGTTTTAGGGTAGATACCAGTATCTCTTTATTGATTTTGTTGAGGTTCCATCTTGCTTCTTTCCTGCTTTGAGGAGGTGTGTTTGTTCTTATAGTTTCTACTTCAATAATTATGTACTCGTGATCACTGCCGGTATATTCGTCTATAGTTGTCCATGATTTTACCTCCCTTGTCATACTATCAGATGCAAATGTGATGTCCGGCGTTGTTTCCATGCATCCTGTTCTTCTAAATGTAGTTGTCACTCCGTCATTTAGAACTACCATGTCAAGGCTGTAAATCATCTCTGTTACAGTTCTTCCCCTACTGTCTATTGTAGATCCAACGAGCCATTCCGGAGCTTTGGAGTTGAAGTCACCCCCTACAAGTATTTTCCCCCTTCTTTGCGCCAGGAACTCCTCTAGTGCGTCTATTTTTGTTCGAAATTCTTCAATTCGTTCGTTTGGTGTCAGGTAGCAGCTGACATATGTGGTGTCTTTTATTCTAACCCAAACAAAGCCTTCAGAACTTCCACTTTCTTTGACTAACAATGCTTTGGTAATAATAATAATAATAATAATAATAATAATAATAATAATAATAATAATAATAATAATAATAATAATAATAATAATAATAATAATAATAATAATAATAATAATAATAATAATAATAATAATAATAATAATAATAATAATAATAATAACTCGTTTATTTGTGATAATAATCCGCGGTATTATATAATATTTAACAAACTAATAATACTTATCATTAAAATGACTGACCTAACCTAACCTAACAACATAAAAAAAAGGAAAAATAATAAAGGTACATTCAACTGAAAGAGAAATGCAACTAACTAAAGGTTATTAACACATGATTTGTGGTTTGGACAAGTTATTAACAAGTAAAACCGAAAAATTTTATTTAATTATAACTTTGACAATTATCGAGTTATCGAAACATCAATTAACGAATTGTGATCAATAAAATTACCAATAAAACGAGCCGTCGCTCATTCAACAATTTTATTGTTGACTCAATCAACAATTTTATTGTTGACTTGACTTTTAATTGTATCACCTCATTATTGTCTTCTCTTTCTTTTGAAAATTTATTGTAATTGTAGCCTGATGATGATCTGGTAGACCGAAACTAGTTACAACCATTCTACCTTAAAAAATTGTGGGATCGACTTTGTGTTTTTCTTTAAACCTTTTGGATTCTACCCACATTAGAGAATTAATAAATTTAGTTTAGTATTTTTTTAGGTTAAAATCTAATATACAGGGTGACCACCTTCGTGTGATGACGCCATCACCATTTTTTAAGGGAACGTCCATTTTTTTTATTTTTAGAAACGTTTGGGGTTCAAATCCCCCGGACACAGGACTAAGTTGGCTTTTATTCCATCGAGGATTAAAATATACACTTTAATCTCTTTGTATATAATATACTATTTAATTTTTTAAAGTGTTTTGAACTTTTTTTTTTATTTGAAAATAAAGATAAGAGAAGATAAGGTAAGTCACAGTTATATCAATTTTTCTAGATTACTACTCAATTTATTAAAAACTTAGTTGGTTGAGTTTCAGTTTTTCTAAACTCTTGTTATTTTTGACAGATTACAAGGAATTAACGACGAATACAAGGACGAGGCTGCCCCTGTTATAAGAAGAGATACTGTCCACTGGTTGGCGATGAAAAGAAAAGTAAAAGCAGCACCTAGCATAAATTATTTAGACGAAGCCTTTTATAAGAGGATCAATTTGGTGAGAAACGGAAAGATAGGTAAATAATTTTTTTCTCCTTTCATTTTAAACTGTTCATTAGTTTCAAGAGGATCGCGTAGCAACCCATACAGCCGAACACTCCATGACAGAATATTTTCTCCTCGCACATATTTTGAATGTCTATCTCATTCAACTGACATACCAACTGATGCCTACATTTGGGGTATGATAAAGGCTTCCATATTTCGCTCGGAAAATCCATCTGAAACTGTTGGAGGGCTCCAGCAAAGAATAATAACGTATTTTCATCATTTGCAGAAACCACTTTTGTTGAATATGTTTAAATGATCTTCAGAACCGCATTGAACGTTTCTCAAGTTACAATTAATTCCACCAACTGTTACAATAACCACATTACTTTTAGTTTTTATGGAGTTCACAATAAAAATTTAAACTTCATTTAGTTAATAAAAAATGTAGATGTTAATTCCTGACAAAGGTGGTTGTCTTCTATTTTCATGCAATACTTAAACTGTTTAAATTTTACAATTAAAATAAATTTTATAAATAAAGTTAAAAAGTTTATAATTATGCAAAATCGGGTACACAACGCGTTGGAAAGTGTATTTCTCGCACTTATACGTAATATTTAACTTTCCACATTTGTTATGTAATATACTAATTTCGCACATCCGTATGTATTGGCATTCTACAATAGGATATAATTCTGGGTAGGTAGGTATTCTAAATTAATGGCAGCCATGTCCGTTAGAAATTTTAAAAGATATTTAGATGTGTGTATGCAATATTTAACTAATACGAAAATTCATATTCCGTTTTTAATGTTAGTCTTGTTTGTCTTCCTACTTCTTCCGTTCTAAATTATTTTACTGTCAGTTAAACTTTTATATTCTAACTTATATATAGTCTTCAATTTCCTTTATTCACAAACTTTACCTTCTTTATATAGACAATGATATAATCTAAATACAAATAATAAATTCCATTCTGAAAACCGCGTAAAACATTAATCATTAACTGTACAAACATTGACCTTCTCCTAGAAGTACCAATACTTTTATTACAAACCGGTACCAACTAGTACATTCTAATAAAAATGAGCCAAAATAAAATAATTTAAAGAAAATAGTCACCAATTTTTATATAATTTGATTGAGTTATGACTGACTGACTGAAAGAGTTTTTCATCCAAACCCATAATCTCAATATGTTGTTCCATTCCTTTTTATGGATAGTTCTAGAAAATTTATAGTACGCAGCTCGAGGATGCCAACTAGGTCTACTCGCGAATGATAGCACTCGGCTCGTGCTTTCTTTGCTAAATGGCTTCTTATCCTAATTGTTACGGAGTGTACGCCGAATTTTCGCGATAAGTCTGTCGACTTCTAAACGAAACTGAGTTGCTTGAAAACACCATGAGTACGTAACAAAAATGGTGTTTTCTTTCAGCAATTCAGTTGAGTTTAGAAGTTAAAGACAAACTTACGAGATAAATTCCATCACGAGTGGTATTTAGTGGAATATATTACGAACAAATGATTGTCATTGCAGCTAAAATATTGTTTTTGAAAAACGCAAACTTTGCTTTGCGATCGGTATTGGTTACGTAGTTGAAAACACCGAACTTGACAGACAAATCAGAATTGAAAACAGCTGGTATTATCGCAATTATACAAGCTGGCTTTGACTTGTTTAGATTATGTGAAAATTTCCAAAAGAGTGTTATAGTTGTTATTATAAAATTTGTTTCTTTTTTTTGTTTACAGAGGATGAATTCATTCATAGAGACACGGTAATACATACTATAGATACAAATAGAAAATCAATAGCAAATATTGCCCAGCCTAAGGCGAAAACAAATGAATTTGCTAATAATGTACCAAAAGAAGTTAATAAAGCAAATGGACCACCTGTCATGTTAAATAACATAACTTCAACTGACAGTACGGGTTAAAGTGTGGTACCTTGATGAACCAGACGAATATTAAACGGATTCTATATCCAAATGTGCTTTTTGAATTAATTTTTTTATATATTGTAAATAAAACAATATGAAATATGCTCTACGGGTTTTTGATATTTCACTTGCTGTTTTCTCCACTAAAACCTTTAAATTTTAATAGAAATTATTTGGAATTTTGCAATTTGAGAATATTTTCATAATCTATCTGGTCAATTTAGTGATTCTAGACAATATTTTTAAAAATAATACGAGTAAAATTTTTAGCAGAGATTAAAAGGTGTTTCCATTGCCATTAAGAAAAACATTATTCTTGAAAATTTATTGTACTAACCCTTACTATGTGAAAGTCCATCTTATTAAGAACAGTAAACAACTAAAAGGTTGAATTAAACTTTCACTATTTATTCGTAAAATACGTTTTTAAATGCAATGACGGCTGTTTCGCTAAAATTAGTATCGTTAGATTGACATATTGACATTTTGAACTTTAATATGTCAATCTGACGATGCTAATTCTAGCGGAACGACCGTTATTGCATTTAAAATGGTATTTTACGAATAAATACTGAAAGTTTAATTCAACCTTTTACTTGAAAATTGCTAAAAATTAGGAAAAGTTTTTAAGACGCTGAATCTACTGTTGTAATCAGTTATTTAATACTATTTTAAGGACACTGTTAAATCTGTATGGAAACGTTTCGGTGATGAAATGATGTAGTAAAACTCAATATATTTTGATGAAAATTATATGGAATTATGCAATTTTGACGTTATTTTGGCGTTCAACGTGGTCGATTCAGTGAATCTAAACTGTTTTTATCAAACATAACATGATTAAGGTTTTTTGCAAAATTTGAAGGGAGCAAATTCAAAGGTGTTTGCCTTGCCATTTTCTAAGGTGAAAAAATATAATTCGAAACACTTAAAAATACGAGTGAGAAGTGGGCTCATGGCTTCAAAACGGTAAAATCCATTTGGCAACTCCGCTCTGCTATATATTCCGTCCGTCGGTTACGGAGTATTAATATTTATAGATTACTAAAAAAGAACGAAAGTCATAAAAATCTTTAACAATAATAATAAAAACAATAAAAATTATTGAATTAATAGTAAACAAAAAGAATAATAAAAAACTCTTCGTTTTAACAAAACTTCCAATATTTATTTAAAAAATTATTTTTAACTTTAATGGCAGCCGTTTCGCTAGACAGCATCGTCAGATTGACATATTGAAGTTACATTTTGTTTGTTTTTAGCTAGGTACCTGATGTTAATTAGATAGTTATAAGGCTAGTATTTAATTTTTTTAGCTACCTTTGTATTAGGAGTGTTAACATACGAAACTATCCTAAATAATTATGGTTACTCATCTAAATATTCAGTACAAAATTCATCAGATTTGATAAAAAAATTAGATAAATGTAAATTACAAAATAATACTAAGTTAGTTTCATTTGATGTAACTAATATGTTCTCTAAAATACCTCCTAAAGAATGTATAGTTCTAGTTAAAAAGCTATTAGATGAAAGAAATATCCATCCAGGAATAATATCAGATATAATTGACTTATTTAATGTATGCATTAGTCAAAATTATTTTACTTTTGATAGCAAAGTATATATTCAAAATGAGGGTCTTCCAATGGGAAGTCCCATTTCTCCAATTTTAGCAAATATTTTTATGGATAATTTAGAAAATATAATCTTTAATTCTAATTATAAAAACACTATTGTATTTTGGTATAGATATGTTGATAATGTGTTAGCAGGATTTGTAGGTAGTGAACGACAGTTAGATATATTTTTTAATTATATTAATACCTTGCATCCTAAAATTAATTTTACTTTAGTTGAAGAAAATAATTCAATTAATTTTCTAGATTTAAAAATTGAAAAATTTTATAATTTACTAAATTATTCAATATACAGAAAACCAACACAAACAGATGTAACCATACCGTATAATTCAAATCATCCTATAACACATAAATTAGCAGCTTATAATTCTATGATACATAGGGCATTTTCAATTCCAATGAACAAAATTAACTTTGATAAAGAAATTGATATCATAAAACAAATAGCTACATCTAATGGCTACCCAATTCATTTGATAAATACATTAATTACAGAAAGTGTCACTAAACCTAATATTTCCTAAAAAAACTAAAGAAATTAAAAGTTATAAAAATATTACATATTGTGGAAGTATTTCCAATAAAATTTCAAAAATAATATCTTCGGCAACATCAGCATTAATATCATTTAAAACACAAAATAATATTGGTACAAAATTGTTAAATGTAAAAACAAAATTACCTAAATTAAAAAAAATCTGGTGTTTACAAAATTAATTGTTCAAAGTGTAATTCTGTATATATAGGTCAAACACAAAGAAATTTTGAAGTAAGATTTAACGAAAATTTAAGAGCATATAGATTAAAACAACCAGATAAGTCAAATTATGCAAAATACCTACTTGAACATCCAACCTCACTCTTACACATCAATGACATCCAAATACTACATACTTGTAATAAAAAACAAAATATAGATTTCCTTGAAGAACTTGAAATAAAAAGACATCTAGCAGATCCACAATTTAAAGTTGTTAATGAACAAATAAATCTGGGAAGTTCTCCACTTTTAAAGTGTTTGCTTTGATTGAGTCTTCATTTTATACATAGATAAGACGTAATTGTAACACAAATATATTAAGTTATTGTAAAGTGTAACTTCAATATGTCAATCTGACGATGCTGTCTAGCGAAACGGCTGCCATTAAAGTTAAAAAAGCAATTTTTTAAATAAATATTGGAAGTTTTGTTAAAACGAAGAGTTTTTTATTATTCTTAATAAGATGGACTTCCAAAAAGTAAGGGTTAGTACAATCAATTTAAGTAAACAAAAAATATTATTGATTCTTTCATTGGAGCTGGTGGGTAAATGAAGATGTCCATAAATTAAATTTTACATAGAGGTAGAAAAAACAATTCTCTTGCTTCTGGTATATTCAAAAGTTAATTACAAACGTTCCGAGTGGGCAAAAAATGAATTTTAAGTAAATTTTTAACTCAAATTCGGATATATCCATTGAAGCTGGTGGGTAAATGAAGATGTATATAAATGAAATTTTGCACAGAGGTAAAAAAAACAATTATCTTTTATCTGGTGTGTTCAAAAAGTACTTACAAACGTTCCTAGTGGTCAAAAAATGTATTGTAAGTGAATTTTTAACGCAAATTCGGATATATCCTTTGGAGCTGGTGTGTAAATGAAGATGTCTATGAATAAAATTTTGCAAAGAGGTAGAAAAACAATTGTCTTTCATCTGATATATTTAAAAAATACTTACAAATGTTCCGAGTGGACAAAAATAGATTTTAAGTGAATTTTTAACGCAAATTCGGATATATCCTTTAGAGCTGGTGGGTAAATGAAGATGTCTATGAATGACATTTTGCAAAGAGGTAGAAAAATAATTCTCTTTCATCTGGTATATTCAAAAGTTACTTACAAACGTTCCGAGTAGGCTAAAAATGGGATTTAAGTAAATTTTTGACGCAAATTGGGATATATCCTTTAGAGCTGGTGGGTAAATGAAGATGTCCATGAATGAAATATTGCAAAGAGGTAGAAAAAACAATAATTTTTCTTTTGGTATATTTAAAAATTACTTACAAACGTTCCGAGTGGCCAAAAAATGGGATTACATAAAACAAAATTGGACTGAACTACAACATCATGCATTCATTGAAAATAAGAGCATGAGAGACATTGAAAAATACTACAACCATATGAAACAAACATCTAGATATAAAACAAGCCTTGAACTACTTGCTCTTTCCGAGATCCTTAGTCTAAACTTTCACATATACGTAAAGCAACGAAGAACAAAAACAAAAAAATAACGATTGTAGACAATCCAACCATCATAAGTAAAAGAAATTACCCTAATACCATATATCTATTACTAATAGGCAACCCAGAGGCGGGACATTTCGAACTTCTCACACCAGAAAATACCGAAAATGACCAACGTGACGAAATACGACAAACAACCCGGAAACCCTCCAGAAGTGCTTTGCTGCAACAAACAGCAACCACCAAGGCAGAACTTACCAGACAAAGCTTGACATGGACAAATCAAATGAACTACAACGTCATGCGATGTTATTATAAAGTAACACAACTAGAGACGATCTCAACAGGATATAGACTCCAACTACACCAACAGTTTTTAGAAATATATCCCGAAATGAATCAGAAAGTAACAGCACAAAGATTAATTGATCAAAAACGATAATAAATGATAATAAATAATAACAGACTAAGAAAGATGGAACTAGAAGACATTAAAAATGAAATTGCGAAAGAAATACAAATAACCAGAACAGTATCCACAGTAAATAAAGAAAAACTACAAATACAAGAAAAAAATAACAAAAGAATTATAAATGAGACAATCATATACGAAAAATCAAACACACCTGAAAAGCAAGAGCAAACAGAAACAAATTTAAATCTAGATCAAGATATCAGAAATAAAATAGAAAAAAATATCGTTAAATGGAAAGGGACCAATCCAATAAGAAGACCAGCATTACCAAAACTAAACATTAACAAACGCACAAACAACATACTAAACATAATCAACAATGATATTATCGAAAACTATCTATTGAAATTACATGCTAGTTATAGCGAAATAGCTGTAATTGAATTTTAAAGCGAATTTTTCGAATAAATAGTGGAAGTTTAGTTTAACTGTGCAGTTATTTATTGTTCTTAGTAAGATGAACTTCCAAAAAGTAGAGGTCAACACAATCAATTTCATTAAATCATCTTCGAGAGAAGAATTAACCGATTATACAAGAAGTTACATGAGAAAAGGAGTAAGGCATCCCAAGAAAACTATCTAAATAAAAAGATTGACTTGGAAGAAATTATTATATACGCCTGTGCAAGTGCAACCCTTACACTAAACAATCAAAAAATAGCGAACAATAAATAAAACAAAACATCGAATACTAAGAAACCGCGCTGGCAAATTAGACTAGAAAAAAGGATATACCAACTTAGGCAAAACATAGGTAGACTCACCCAGTATATTCAAGGAAATCAAACAAGATCTATAATAAAAAAGATTACACCTATGATCAGCAACACATCTCAAACAACAATAGAAATACTCGAAACAACGAAACAGAAACTTGCAGTATACTCAGCTCGCCTAAAAAGATACAAAGAATCAAATGAACGGAAAACTCAAAACGCAATGTTTGTGAAGAGAGAGAAACTTTTTTATAATAAAATCACAACAGACAACATAAAAGAAATAATACCACCAACTAAAACGGAAATAACTAAATACTGGAGTAAAATATGGTCAAATCCTATAGAATATAACGAAAATGCTAAATGGATCAAAGATCAGATAAAGCGACAGATAAATCGAATTATTCAATGCCCAGATCTGATGCCACAGTTCATAACCGAAAGAAGAACATTTATAAAACCAAAAAATCTGGAAACACAAAACCCTGAAAATTTCAGACCTATCACCTGCCTACCAACTATATACAAAATTATCACAGCAACAATAACTGATACAATTGACCAACACTTAACTAAAAACAACATATCGACAGAAGAACAAAAAGGGGGTAGAAAAAAGAGCCAAGGATGTAAAGAGCAGTTAATAATAGATAATGCAATAATGAAACACGTCGAAAAACAACAACAAAACCTTCACATAACATACATTGACTATAAAAAGCCTTTGATATGATTAAAAAAATTTTAGAAATATACAAAATACACCCTGTGATCCGAAACTTCCTCCGAAGCCTAATGGAAAGCTGGAAAACAAAAATACAACTAAGGACAAACAAAGTAAACATAGGGACAGAATATAGTGGTATTAAACGTGGAATATTTCAAGGTGATGCTCTTAGTGCTCTCTGGTTTTGTATGTGCCTAAATCCCTTATCTAATACCTTAAATAACTAAGAACAATAATTAACTGAACAGTTAAACTAAACTATTTATTCGAAAAATTCGCCTTAAAATTCAACATCAAATACCTAGTTGTATGTATGTATGTATGTATGTGTCAGGGGTGATAATCACACTGCGACCCATAGGATCTATTGTGTCCCCCTTACTTGCCATGTTCTGATATTCTCTCAGACCTATAGCAGCTCTTCGAGTCCTATTTTCCTGAGGAAGTTTAGGACATCGTCGGGCTTCAAATCAGGTAGATCCCCTTCCTCTATTTCATGTGCTCCTAGGTATCTAGCCCTAGAATTTTGCAAGGCAGGACATTCTGAGAGTATATGTATTGAGGTTTCATCCTCTTCCTCACAGAATCTGCACTTTGCTTCATCTGCTAACCCTAGTTTCTTCATGTGGCTTCTTAACCGGCAATGCCCGGTTAATATTCCCGTTAGAATACGGAGCCTTTTTTACTGAGGTTGAGGCAGCTAAGAGATCTCTTCTGGTCATAGTTCCCCAGTAGTATCTTAGATTGCCTCAATCCTTCCAGCTGATTCCAGTACTCGGATTTTTCTTTCTCCATTTCCTCCCTTAGTTTTCCTAAGATTACTCTACTGCTGATCCCACAAGATGGTTCTGGTCCCAAATGTGGGGTTTCAGCTCCTTTTTTGCCAGCTTATCTGCTGTTTCATTCCCCTCTATTCCTATGTGTCCCGGGACCCATAGGAGGGTGACAGTGTTCTTCTGGCCCAGTTCATTTAGTTTGCCCAGGCATTCCCAAACCATCTTCGAACTGATTATATTTGAACTCAGCGCTTTGATGGCTGCTTGACTATCCGACATGATCACAATCTCTTGTCTGCGGTAGTTTCTTCCAATATTGAATTCCACACATCTTTCGATGGCGCGGACTTCTGCTTGAAAGATGCTCGGGTATGTGCCCAAGCTTTCTGAGTATTTGGCTCTCGGTCCAAAAACTCCTATCCCAGTTCCCTCGTCTAGCTTGGAACCGTCCGTATACCACTTTATGGTATTCTGATTTAAATTCTGTATGGTGTCTTCGTCCCATTCAGATTTATTACTCAACCTTGTGATGAATTTTCTCACAAAGTTGAATTTCTTTGGCATATCATCTTGGGGCATTTCCCAAGTTTGATCAAAATGAAGTGATCGGGGTTTTCCCCTGATAATTCCTTCTTTGATCATTCTATATATCGTTTTCTTCCTTACACTTTCTAACAGAATGTGCAGTGGGGTTAAGTTTAAAATCACCTCCATTGCAGCAGTGGGGCAAGTTCCCATTGCTCCAGTGATACATGAACAGGCTAGTCTCTGAATCTTCGAGAGATTTTTCCTCGTCGTACTCAGATTAGCCCTTGCTCCCCAAGCCACTGCCCCATATGTGATTACTGGTCTCACAATTGCTGTGTACATCCATTGCAGGATACGTGGGTTACATCCCCAGTTCTTCCCTGCAATGTTCCTACACACCATGAGGGCCTTGGTTGCTTTGTGTATTACTTCGTCTTCGTGTTTGTTCCAGAGTAACCTACTATCTAGGATTAGCCCTAGATATTTGACCTCTGTTTTCCACTCGACGATGTTCTCCCCTATTCTTATGATCTTTAGATTAGGTTTCTTTTTCCTTGTAAAGGCTACTAGTGTGGTTTTGGTGGGGTTAATGCTGAGTCCCACCGAGTCACACCATTGTTTCGCAATGTTCAGTCCTCTTTGAACAATGTCACAGAGGACATTTTCATACTTCCCTTTTGCCAGGATAACCATGTCGTCGGAATACCCTTGACATGGTATGCCTTCCCTGGTCAATTGATTAAGTAGACTGTCCACAGTGAGACTCCACATAAGCGGGGATGCAACTCCCCCCTGTGGACAGCCTCTGGTCACATTTATGGAGATAGTGTCTTGTCCTGCCTCCATTTCTGCGATTCTTGTAGATAGCAGTTGCGACATCCAGATGGAAGTCGTTCTATCTACTCCTTTCTCAATCAGTGCTCTTTTGACTGCCTCATGTGGCGTATTGTCAAAGGCCCCTTCTATGTCTAGAAAGGCACATACCACGGTCTCTTTTTTATTCAGAGCGTCTTGGATTTCGTCAGTCAGTTGTATTAAAGCGGTTTCCGTGGACTTTCCCGCTTGGTACGCATGCTGTTCCAAGATTTCTGTTCTAATGTAATTGTCTACAGCTTTTTCCATCGTTTTGAGAACAAACGATGTGAGGCTGATCGGTCTAAGGGATTTGGGGTGCGTAGTGTCCCGTTTCCCTACTTTTGGGATGAAGGTGATTTTAGCCCTTCTCCACGCTTCTGGTATATATCCCAGTTCAAGGCTGCTCCGACTAATTCGGATCAAGTGTGGAATTATTGCCTCTTGGCCCTGTTGAAGTAGGGCAGGAAATATTCCGTCCGTTCCAGGGGTTTTGAACGGCTGGAAGGTGTTCATAGCCCATCTCAGCCGTTCCTCACTGCATATGTGCTTTGCCATTGCAGTGTCTTCCCTGGTAGGTCTTTTAACTTTCTCATTTATTTTTCCGGAAGGGACTATTCCTCCGGGAAAGTGAGTTTCTAATAGGAGCAAAGCTCTTTCTTTTTCGCTTTCTGTGAAGCTTCCATCTGGCTTTCGTAATGCCATTACAGTGTCTACTTTCCCTTTTGCCAAGACTTTGTGTAGTCTTGCTGCAGAAGGTGTAGCATCTATTTCTTCGCAGAATTTTCTGAAGCTATTTCTTTTAGCTTTTCTAATCTCCTTATTATAGGTTGTAAGTTTCTCGGTGTAGCTCTGCCAGTCTCCGTTACGTTTGGCTCTATTAAAGAGCTGTCGCGTTTCGGATCTTAAGTTTGACAGATGACTGTTCCACCATATCGCATCTTTTGCTTTCCTAGTCCTTTGGAGAGGACAACTGGATTCATAGGCATCGATTATTGCCTCGTTCAGCTCTATGAGATCGTTTTCTAATGCCAGTGGATTCCTGGCATTTCTTTTAGTTTTAAGATTTGCAAGATTTACGTTCAGGTTAGTGTTGTAATTTTCCCAGTTAGTTTTCCTGGGGTTTCTCCTGAGTGCTTGCTCAGGAGGATTACACTCTAATCTGAACGTAATCATTCTATGATCAGAGAGGGATGGTTCGTTCGATACTCTCCAATCTTTCACCCTATCCTTAAGATTCGGTGTACTTAGTGTTATATCTAGTACTTCTTTTCTTGTTCTGGTTACAAACGTAGGGGTATTCCCCATATTGTGTATAACAAGATTCTTATTAAATATAAATTCTAAAATTTTCTCACCTCTTTCGTTGGTGTCTGTGCTTCCCCATATGGTATTGTGACCGTTAGCGTCACATCCTATGAGAAGCGGCAGCTTCTTCTGTTCACAGTACTCGACTAGTCTTTGCAGTTCTGTAGGCGGTGCAGGCCCGTCCCCTGCAAAGTAGCATGATGCTATCATGACTTCTTGACGTCTATTCTCGAATTCGAGGTTTGCTCGAATCGGAACGAGGTCTCTCGTCATGAACTCTGAAACACAAAAGTGATCAATGTTGTTACTTACCAAGATGCATGCTCTGGGTATGTCTACATTACTTACTTTATATATAAGCTTGGCTTCCCTACTTGCGAGTCCTCTCACCTGACCATCACGGACCCATGGTTCCTGGATCAGTACTAATCCCATTTGGTTTCTGATAAACGTCCTTAAAATAACCGCCGACGATCCCTTGGCGTGATGGGCGTTTATCTGAGCGATATTAATTCCCGCCATTCCCACCTCAGTCTTGTGAGGTGAGTGCCCTTTCCTCACCTTCCTCACTCCCGACAAGTGTTCTGTTGCCTTCTTCTTCCACATCTCCAACCTCCATGGCTGCCTCATTTGATGAGTCTTGCCCATAGAGGTCAGAGATGTGGTAGTCCCCGATACTCTCCGCATCACTGGGCACCTCCGCTCCCATCGACGCAGAGGGCACCGGGGTGACTTCTTCGGCTGCAGTGGTCTTTGACCCACTGCTGCTCCCTGGAATTATCTCCTCTCTACTGGCTGTTTCCCTTGTTAAACCGTGGACGGGGATTTTCCCGAACCGGTAAAACAAGGTGTAGCCATTTTTCCTGAGGGTATTGCAGGATAGCTCGTCTATCGCTGCCCTCAGGAGTTGCCCTTCCGCCTCCTCCTTCAGGCTCAGGACCTTCCACCTCTTCGTACTTAAGCCCTCATTTTGGGCTTCTATCAGCTGAAGTAGTTTCTCAGCTGATATTCCTTTACTCCTGGGAAGGAAGGCCGTCACCACATGTGGTTTGGGGATGTCGTCTCCCCACATGTTGTTAGCCTACCCTCCCATTCCTTCAGTCGTGGCACTTTCAACCTGAGCCACTCCGCTGACTGTGGTGTTTCACAGTCCACGATTATGTGGCCCGGTCTGAAGTGGATGCCACCGAACTGGAGCTTGTGCTCCCATCCGGCGAACATCTCTTCCACGATCGCCTCCTCCACCAAAGTTTGCTGTTCCGAGCTGAGGGTGTTCTCAGGGAACCCTTTGGGAAGGATGGCAACCTTCTCCGACTTCAGAGCGGCCGCATAGCTGCTCTTTCCCGTCGTAGAGGTGGTTTTCTTTCCCACCTCTCCCTTCTTCTTTTTCTTTTCCTGCGCTGGGCTGATGACCGTCTCAACCCGCTTACGTTTTTGGCTGGAAGGCTCTTGGGACTTGTGCTCCAAGGCCTTCTTTCTGGCTGTTTCAGGTGACATTCCCTGATTTAGGTACCTTAGGTACCATCTACAGCCTGCGCCGCTGAGCCCACGTCTCAGTGGGTCGTCCCTACCTCCAGGTTCTCCCAAATTGGGAAGTGGAGGCAGTTTCGAAGTTGAGGGCCTCTGGAGGGTTTTCCTCCTCTCAGATCCTCCTTTGTGGTGTGTTCCCACTCTGGAGTCTGAGGTATTGGTCCTCAGCTTCTCAGCCTCTTGGGGAGTCTCCCGAGAGACTGAAGAAGGGGAGTGACTTCCTCCTTCCTTCTTCTCCTCTTTTCCTGGTTTAGCGGTGTTTTCCCGCTGTTTTTTACTTTTACTTTTGTTATTTCTTAACCTGGTTGTACCCACGAGTAGCAAGGGAATGACGGTCCACTCCGGCAGAGCCCCGCATGCCAGAGTAAGGCTAGATACAAGGCCCGGTTCCCCCAGGGGAACGTTCGCAACCGCTTATACCCCAGCGGCCATCCATCCTTCGGCACGTTACCTTACACCTTGGAATTGGGGGGGTTGGTCCGCGGTGCGACCTTAGGAATGACCAATCCGGCAATCTTGCAGTTATCAGCTGCTCATACCGAACCGCGCCACCCGTATAGCCACACACCCCCAGTTTCACTGCTTCCCTGCTAAATTGCAGTGTTTACCTGCTTAAGCAGTTCAGCGACTCCCCTGGGGATCCCCTATCCGCCACCTGGGGACGCGCCCGGTAGGCACCCAGCCCTCGGGAAATACCTAGTTACAAGAAACAAAATGTAATTTCAATATGTCAATCTATAGCGAAACAGCTGTAATTGAATTTTAAAGCGAATTTTTCGAATAAATAGTGGAAGTTTAGTTTAACTGTTCAGTTATTTATTGTTCTTAGTAAGATGAACTTCCAAAAAGTAGAGGTTAACACAATCAATTACCTTAAATAGCACTCAATATGGATATAAAATTAAACAACAAGGAGTAACAATGCACAGAATAAACCATTTAATGTATATGGACGACATTAAAATATATGCCTCCACACCAACACATCTAAAAAGATTACTTAAAATAATCGAAAAAATATCAAGCGACATCAGTATGGAATTCGGAACAAATAAATGTAAAATACTCCATATAGCACGGGGTAAATGGAAACAAGAAAAAACTTATGAGACACTAAATAATAAGAAAATTCAGCAAATGGAGCAACACAAATTATACAAATACCTAGGCTTTCATCAAAACTACAAACTAGATCACACCAAATTTAAAGGAGAACTACAGAAGCAATACAAAAAACGACTTATCCTACTTCTAAAATCAAAACTTAATTCAAAAAACTTATTCAAAGCAATTAACACGTTTGCTATTCTCATACTTACATATTCCTTTGGTGTTATAAAATGGACGACTACTGATCCTGAAAACATACATATACTTACAAGAGCACAACTAACCCAAAATAGAAAATTACATCCGAACTCATATAAACAAAGATTAACACTTAGCAGAAAAGGAATGAGAGGCATGATAGACTTACACGAATTACATACCAAACAAATTAAAACACTAAGAGCCTATTTCCATAACAAAGAGCACCCGCTACACAATGCTATAATACCAACAGATAACAACTACACACCATTAAATTTATCAAATAAATAAGAAATAACGACACAAAACATAACAGAACAAAAGAAAAAAGAAAGGTCATCTAAACCCCTACATGGCAGACACTATAATAACATAAATCAAGAATATATATAATCCCAGTATTTCTTTCTGAGGGTGTTAAAAAGGCTCTCGATGAATGTTCTCTCTAAAACAAGCTTTATTCAACAAAATTAACAAAGTTATAATACTTTACAGACCTTAAACAAGAATCGAGAATTAAAAGTCAATTCAACACCAACATGACGTTTACATTACTAAACTTATAATTTATGACACATTTTAAGGGTAAATCCAGAGATCACAGAAATGAAGCAGGATGAGTTCCAATAATGTTCCAATCTTATTATCTTTCAAAACCCCAGAAATGGGCTTAATAAAATCGTTTGTTTTCTGATTCTTTGACGTGGATATGAAAGCATATCTGGTAAAATGATCAACCAGTAAATGTAGATATCTTTTTCTTGAATGATTTCCTCCGAAACCACCAATAGTATCTAAGGAAACAACTTCAAACGGTTTTGTAGCAGGACCCAACTGTGAAAGGAATCCAAAACTTTTTCCTTGTCTCGATTTATTTTTAATACATACTTCGCATGTTTCACAATTTTTTTTTATTAGTGCATCCATTTTTGGAAAATAGTAGAATGGCCTGATGTGATTGCTCAAATGTTTTGAACCAATATGTCCATATTTTGTATGGACTTTTTCAATAAGTTCTTTTCCACAATTCTCAGAAATAATAATTCTATCATTCTTAAAGAAAATGCCTCCCTTCTTATACAAGTTTTTCATATTTGTAGTCTTCATATTCTTTTGGTCATTGACAATGTCCACAATTTCTAGTAAGTTTACAACTTTGAGACAATCATCATCATTATCAAAATGTTCTAAAACTGGGTTTCTTGATAAACAGTCTGCTTCTTGGTTTTTACTTCCTGGGTTATATCTAATTTCAAAGTTATACTGGGATAAATAGAAAATTAAATTTCCCAACTCTTCATCAGTTCTTGATTTTATTTTTAAATTGTCTAGAGGTTTATGATCGGAAAGAACGATAAATTTTTGACCTATCAACCAATATTGCCAATGCAGAATAGCTTCTTTTATTGCCAAGCATTCTAAATATATAGTTTTTTTTTCTTCTGCATTGGGTTCAACTTTTTCGAAAAATATGCTACTGGTTTTGTTGTTCCATCTTTTTGAGGTTGCTTTAATATTGCGCCAAGTCCTTCAATACTGGCATCTGTTTGAATAATAATAGGATAGTCTGGATCAAATATTGCTAAGACAGGAGCACTAGCTAAATATTGCTTTATTTCCTTGATTGATTTTTCGCAATCATCAGTCCACTGAAATTCTACATTCTTCCTTAGTAAATTATGAAATGGTTCAAGAATCTTACATTTACAATTTTTCTAATATTGAATGAATATCTAAATTTTTATTTTCTGATTTTTCACCTGTTTCTTCAATTTTTTCCAGGTAAAACTCATTGAAAACTGGAAAATCGGCATCAAGGTATAAATTTGCTACATGTTCAGGTAGTTCAACTGCGACATTCCGAAACTGTCCACATTTTTCTATGGATTTGCATACCTTAGCAACCTTATTAATAGATAACAACTCCGGATGATTTTCTTTCAATTCTTGAAGTTCTTCAGGGAAAAAATAGGCTCTTTGTGTGTGTTCTGGACGAATTGATTTTAGTTTCTGCACTGTTTTCTTTCCATCAACTGTTCTTTCAGCTTGAATTTTTAAATGCACCAGAATTGGGGTGTGTTCGGGGAGCACGCTTTCGAGCTATGTAGCGCCAAGAACCATATAACGCAAACGAGGAATAGTACTAGATAGCGCCAAATGGCGCAAATAGCGTGCTCCCCGAACACACCCTTGATTTGTCAATTTTCTTTGACATGATGTGACAAAAATTCTCGATTTATAATCCCAGTATTTCTTTCTGAGGGTGTTAAAAAGTCTCTCGATGAATGTTCTCTCTAAAACAAGCTTTATTCAACAAAATTAACAAAGCTATAATACTTTACAGACCTAAAACAAGAATCGATAATTAAAAGTCAAATCAACACCAACATGACGTTTACATTACTAATGCTCGATTGCACCAGTTTAGCTTAAATTTAAGGCTTAACAAAGTGCAGCTTAATAATAATTCCAATCATTCATTGCACCATGTTATGCTTAGTAAAGCCACGCTTACGTACAATATCATATGTCTTTACTTGAATGGCATAGGGATGTTCATTTTTTTTACTAGATTGTCATAGTTTTGGTTGGCAATACCAGTATTTTATCTGACAACTTCTTAATTTTGTTTAAGTTAAAATTAATCTAAATCTGCCATGGAAGGTAAAAAAAGAATTCGGTCGGCAAATTTCACTTCAAAAGAGAAAATGCTTTGCCTAAATTTAGTTAAAAAATATTAAGGGATTATAGAATGTAAAAAAACAAACGCGGTAACATGGAGGGAAAAGGAGGAAGCATGGAAAAAAATTGAAAAGGAATTCAACATTCAAAGCCCTTCCGCAAACTTCAGGACCCACCAAAATCTCAAAAAATTTTTTTATAACAAAAAAAAAGGAGACGAGAAAAGTGGTAGCGGCTGAGAAGTTGATTCATGCATCCCAGAAAAATCTGCTATAGTTTGTAAATGACCTCCCGTGGAATACAATCTAAGACACACTAAGAGCTGATTTATTGGAGATACTAAAGTAGACCTTTCATGTACAAAAAATGAAAATAATTACTAAAAGACCTTACATGTCCCTAGGGAATTCTCAAAGATGTTCTATTCTTGGTAACAAGTTCAATACTGTATTTCTAGATAATCTAAACCTCCTCCTAAACGAAAAGTCATCTAAATTGTGAAATGGGTCATTTCGAACATAAATGTGCCTTGGAATACCATTTTCAAGGAAATCTAAAATTTCCAGTTCTTCATCAAGATTTTCTTTTTAATTCATTGTTGTTTGTAAACACCAAATCAACTCAAATATGAGGTTATACTATTAGAAATGTCCAACCAAATTGGAAACGTCACAGAACACAGAACGTCAGAATACAATGAACGCGCAATCACATATCAACCGCTTAAAAATAAGCTATGGACAAAGCTGTGCTTAAAATTTCGTGCATGTAAGCTTCGCTTTGATGACGGTGCAGCGAGCTTAATTTTTTAAGCCTGGCTTACTTGTTAAGCCAAGGTGGTGCAATCGGGCATAAACTTCTAATTTATGACACATTTTAAGGGTAAATCCAGAGATCACAGAAATGAAGCAGGATGAGTTCCATTCATAACACAACACGCTTCACATACACTACTCCGTACTGTTCAACTATTCTGACTATCCTGCTTTACATATATAAATAAAAACCTCGCACATATGTTCTTACAAAAAGGTCAATTATATCCAGAAACGGATGGTTTTGTACTAGCAATACAGGATCAGGTAATAGCAACCAATAACTATAAAAAATACATTTTAAAAGATAATTCGATTGGAGATGATAAATGCAGAAAGTGTCAGTTGTTCTCTGAAACCATAGATCATATCACCTCAGGGTGCAAACTCTTAACTAGTGTGGAATACACGAATAGACACCAAGCAATAGCATTGCAATACGAGTTACTGACAAGCAACCTTATTATACATACTCCCCGCAAACGGTACAAGAAAACAAATTTTATAAGTTATATTGGGATCTAGCCATCCACACAGATAAGACAGTAAAACATAACATACCTCATAGATATCTCAATACCTTGCGACCAAAATGTAATAAAGAAATACAGAGAAAAGAAAGAAAAATACCAAGAACTGGCAATCGAAGTGGAGAAAATATGGAAACAAAAACAAGTTTGTATTCTACCATTCATTATCTCAGCAACAGGTATCACTCCACAAACAATCACTAAACACCTTAGACAAATTAATCTTGAGGAAAACCTACACACCCAGATACAAAAGGCAGTCATACTTCAAACATGCAACATAACGAGATCGTTCTTAAGAGGGGCCTTTCTAATTTGGTAAGACTGCCTGAATTTAGTGAAAAATCTGGAATAAATATCCTATTTGGATATATTTTGAAAGTTTGTTGTGATATTGTTATGTCATAGGCGTAACAAATTAATTGTTTTTAGGATATAAAATATCGATATATAAAAAAAATAAAATAAAATAAGATTTCGGCATTCCTAACAAATAATTAATTAATGAAATTAAAAAAGTATCCGGATACACGATTACTCAAAATGTATCCGGTTACTTTTTTAAAAAGTTCGAATACTTTCATTTAAAAATGTATCCGGATACTTCCTAGGATACTTTTTTTAAAAAGGACATACATTATTAGTATTAAAACTATGTGATGTGCATGTATTTTTAATGTAATATATAATAATAAAAATACATTTAATGAGCTACGAAAAACTTTTTCGTGTTACTGCCTGAGCTTTTGATATTGAATTTGGCCAGCGTCGGACCAGCCGAGTTTTCAAACTTTCTAGGGGGTGTACTTTTTTTACTTGTAGGTACACTAAAATAAAAATATAAATATTAGGATGTCCTTTATTATAATCCGAAAAATAATTTCTTCTAATAATTATAAATACAGTGTACAAAGGGATTCTTGAAAAGAGAGATATAGAAAATATAAAAAATAAATAACGTACTTATATGAAACTTTATAACTGATTTATAGGTAAAAACAAAGCTCCATTAGAATATAATAATATATTATAACGGTGACCAGTACGAAAAATGGATTTAACATTTTAGACAAATCCGAATTAAAGGAAGGGCAGTGTTGTGCCTACGTTAGGTGCATTATCGGAGGGCGATAATTAATATTTAAAAGTATCCGAATATCAAAAACAGTATCCGGATACTACCCAGCTCTGGTACTAACCCTTACTAATTAAGGTATTTATTAGAATAAATATATTAATTATAATAAAAAGATATTACGGTTTCTGAATATACACACATGGTCTAAAGAAAAATTGAAATAAAGTGGAAAGTATGTAACTATACTTTTTTTAAAATTGAGATTGAAATGTATTGGCAACAATGCAAAATTAAACGAGGTTAGTTTGATCAGAGATTATTTTATTTACTTTCTGATGGATGTATTAGGTATTTGAAGGTGTTGAAGTAGATGTAAATTTTTAGAATATATTTTGTGGGAAAAAATTTAAATACTTTTTCAAAACGTTTGATGATTATTGCAAAAGTGTTACTATAATATTTGCAAACATTAACAGGTTAGTCTGTCTTCAATATGCCTTCAAGTAAGTACCTTGCTAATTATTTACGGCCTAAATAAATAAATATCATTTATTTTTTAGAGAGTATTGGACATTCCTAAATTACCACCCAGATCCATGATTTAATGAAAAATGGAGTACAAAGTAAAGCAAACCCTACAATAAAGCACACCCTACAATAAAGCTTATCTATAGTTTATTTTTATTTTGAGAATGTGGCGCAAGAAAAAAATATTTCCATGTTTTCAATCACCTACCATAATAACTAACCAATCTAGTATCTATAGAAATACACTTTGTGCACCTGTTTTCAAGATACCTAAAGAATTGGGATAAGCTGACTATCAGCGATTGGCCAACAATACTCTTGCATGTACTAAACATAATTGTTAATGTTATGGGTATATCTTAATAAAACTAATTGTATCATTAAATTATGGCTATTAATTATATTCCAAAAATGTCAACCCCATAATTTGTGGAATAAATTGAAATTAAAATGTATCCAATAGGATTGTAACTTTAATTTTTTATCTAGTGTATCTTTCACACAAATGAAAAAATCTTATTTATTTTACAAAGATCCATATTTTATTTACATTTGAAAGCACTCTCCATCTAGTAATCAGAAGTGATAAGAGGTAAGTTGTAATATGTTTATTTACTGGTTTAATTTTTTTACAATTAATAGGTAGGTATTATTTATTTTATTATCTATGATTAAGATCTAAATATCAAATTAAGTTTTAAAAGATGTATTGATATAGGTATTTTGCATATTAGATAAATGAATTTTCTTCTTTTTGAGTACCTACCAATAGTGTTTGCCCATGTTGAAGTACTTTCTTTGAAAAAATGAAATCAGTGGTATTTTGTGTACTACTGCTACTGTGTGCTTATTCCCCTGTGAATTTGCCTCTTGATACTAAATAATCAGCATTACCAGAGAAGTGTTAATGCTACTCGTCCTTTGAGCCATCCTTTGTCTACTTTAAATACTAGGATAGACCAGGAAGAATATTAGTATCATTTTCTAAATCAAAGCTATTTGATTAATTTTTGATTATTTTATTAGGTGGAGTATGGTAAACAAAATATTTCTACAAGATTTAATAGGTTACTACTTTTCTAAAGTATTTCAAAAATGTCCTGAAAATACTATTTTTAGCAATATACTTTTTCTGACAACCATATATGTTATTTCATCTATGTTTAGATAATTAAATTGTTGGAGAAATAAATCAATGGTTTTCAAAATATATGCTACTGTTTCCTCAAAAACTTTGGATCTCAAGTAACTGCCTACACTGGTTGTATTCTGTTGATAGTAAGAAGACTGACAAAATTTGTAACTGAGTTATTAATGTTATGAATTATTTTATATGTTATTTCTAATCTTTAATTTTTTAGAATTGTTTCCTCAAAAACTTTGGACCTGAAGTAACTGCCTACACAGGTTTAATTCTATTTATATTAAATAATTAATAATTTTTACTGTTAATTCTAATCTTTTATTTTTTAGAACTCTTTCTTCAAAAACATTGAATCTGGACCCTTATAGAACCCATGGCTACATCAATATGAAACCTATTGTGGGCTACTATGTGTTTTAAAATACAATTTTTTATTTTAGGGTTCAACTACATTTTAAACATTACCAAATAATATCTGCATATTATTAGTAAATAACAAGTAAATGTTTTATGTTTTTCTTTTTTAGGACTCATTTTCTCAATTATATGTACCCAGTTCACCATATTATGGAAATATATGAACTTCATTCTGACATGATTATGAAACCCTTTGGTCGGTTTCCTTTTGGTCATTTACCAACAAAATTTTAATGGTGAAGGGGATATATATTGTAATGAATATTATAATTTGAGAGAAAGTTTATTGATTTGATTGATTTATTTATTAGATTGATATTACTTATTTAAATGTACTAATAGCAACAAGATCTTTTTCTCAGGGGGTGTTTGGTTATGCTAGTTTCTATTGGGTTATTAGGTAGAAGGTATTTGAATAAAATTGATTAATTATAATTATAAATTTATTATAAAATAGTTAAATTAAAACAGTAATGTTGAAAGTTTAATAATGAAACTAATTAGAAACAATATTAAAAAGAAAGGCCTTTAGTAATTATAAAAGAACTTACTTGATGTGAATTAAGTTAAACTATCCAATGTTGTTTATGTAATGGCAAGTAAGATTATCAAATACACTAATTATTAAATATCAAGTATATTCCTTTGTTTTTTTTTTAATTATAAAATTCAACTAACTACTACAAAATTTTTTTAAAAAATTACAATTTTATCTGACCTTGATATGTAAAGTCCTGTTTCCTGATTGGTGGAAAAATCTGTAGGTGATCTATGAAAAACGGAGACGAACGAAGTGATACGTAGTATTTGCGATTTTGGTAAACTGAAGTGTTGTTAGACGATTAGTTTCTTGTGTAATTATTGTTCTTTGTTTGTTCCTTAAATTTTAGTGTTGATGGATTATAGTTCCTTTAGTTGTATTAATAATAGTAAGTACTCTTCTTTTTAACATCAACCGAAAATGCTTTAATTTCAACTTTTGATTAGTTTTTAATGTCACTTGGCACTTTGTTTTACTTTATAATTGTTTTACTTTGTATTTTTAATGTCACTTTATTATAACTACTTTAAAAACTGTTTGTTCACTTTTTAACTGACTGTTCACACTCACTGATCCCTCTTTTACTTCCAATAATAAACTTCCTCTTAACGACCTCTGTTTTTTCTCTGTCTTTTATAGGTTTCAAACTTCTAGAAGCTTCGTTTTTTTGTTTTAGAGATTAGTCATTTCTGGGAAAAAAATATGTGTCTCTCTTTCTTTCATATTTATGACTAGACATTCTTACTTCGTCTATCATCGATCATTCCAGAATAAAATATAGTAAAATATATCTGTCTCCTTTTTACACATTATCTGTTCTTTTTTTACACATTATAATAATCAATCAGTTTCTACTAAGTTCTAAATAACATATTTATGTACTAAATATAATATCGATACATTACATAATAAAATAATTGCTAACTTAAAATTTTCTTACAAATACACAAAATATACAATAAAATAATACAATATAATTAAAATTATTTGATTAAACAACTTCTGTTGATCTTATACTATGATACTATTATAGAATATTTAAATATTACAATATATAAAGATAACAGATGTTTTAATAAAAATAATACATATTTGACTGTAAATTTTAATTCTTCACATTATCTAATGAGAAAGCTATTATATTTATGCATATTGAACATGTAAATAAATATTGTAGAAACCCTTACTTTGTGGACACTATTATCATGCCTATTTAGAAAAACAGTTTAACACTTAGCTGTTAATATTTACATATGTGGTTTTAATTTATAAATTTAAATCCCTTAGGTTGGGTTTAGTTATTTAACAAATAAAGATATAAGATAATGATTAGGTAACTTAAAAGATTAAAAAAAAGTATAAACAAAAATCGGGTCTCTCAAACTCACATTTTTACCAATTCGACTAAAATAAGACAACTGTGTTTAAGTAAAAAGTAATTTAGGAAATAACAACGGTTCATAACACTAAATTGTGAAAATATACTTTAAAATTAATTTTTTTAACTTCTGGTAAATTATAAACGAATATTAATATAGACAATTATATATTTAATAGCAAAACACTAAAATTAATATATTTTGACGTTATAAACGAGAAATAAGGTTAGTTTGGTTATGTTTTAAGTGAAGTTTGGATTTGGAGAATTAGAATAGACATACGTCATTGAAAAAAGCGCCACCAAAACTGTTGAACTAAATTGACAGATTAGTGCAATGTTTAAATTTTGCGTGCAACAAATCTCAAAAAATATACTTTTATTTAACTTCATATTTTGCTAGTCACATTCTCTATGCTTTCTTTGGGAGTTAAGCTTCTGGCGTTAAAATTTGTGATTACAAATTATCAAACTTTTTAAAAACATACCATCGCTTAAACACCAATATCTCTTTTATTACAATATAAAACTTAACTAAAAAACCTTATCTCCTAGAGAAAGGTCTAAGCTATATCCTGTTAAAATTTGAATACGTAATTTAAAGGCGTTCTTTAGATTTGTTGTTTACAAAATAATTGAAATTTTGGGTACAATTCAGGCTTGCCACCTGTTTTCAGCTGTCACTTTTTTGACGCCCCTCTTAAATCAAAAGTAATCCCCTGACTGACTTGGCAATAGCCTGTCTACCAGGAGAGTTAACCAGTTAAAACTGTGAAATCAAAGAATAATAATAATAGATAGATAGATAGATAGAACTTTATTGACTTTTCTATACACAATGTACATTTGGTCAAGATGATATAAATTGAAATAATAAGAATAAACACATTTAAAAAAAATATCTTAAACGCAACAGTTATAATTAAAACGTGACGCCAAATGGTCCGACTATAACATACAACTCATAAATCTTCTAACAGCTAACATTCACGATAATTCATGTATTCTTCTACACTATAAAAACAGTGTTTTAGTAAAAATTCTTTAGCCAGACTTTTAAATTTCTTTTTCTGTAATTTTGTAATGCTCGCATCCTTATAAATATTTTTGAATGTATTGTAAATATTTGTATCCAATTTATTTTTTTGAGTAGCGGAAATTCAAGACCACGGTACAACGAGATTTCCCGCGCTCCTTGTCTGGTAGCAGTGATTGTCCGAATTTGTTAAACATGAAGTTAATGTTTCATGTGCAATTGTAAGTGTCTTCAAGATATACAGACAAGGAAGAAGAAGAATCTTATGTTTTATAAACAGTGGTCTACATTGCGCATCACACTCCGCACAGTCTACAATACGAATCGCATGTTTTTGAAGGATAAAAACTTTGTAAGCTGAAGCAGCTCTGCCCCAAAGTGCCACACCGAACTGCAAATAACTGTGTACAATTGCAAAATACACCGATCTCAAGACATCTTTGCTTAGAAAATAGTCCATTTGTTTTAAGGCAAATATTTGTGACGACACCTTTGAGCAAATATCTTGGATGTGGGGAGCCCATGTTAATTCTGCATCCAATTTTGCTCCCAATAACTTTACCGGATTTTGTTGTTCACTCAACTTACTAACCGTAAAGATGATGTTTTGGGTCTTATTTTCATTTAGTTTGAGCTGATTAGAGGAGAACCAATTTTTTGCTACATCCATACCAGACCATACCGAATTTACATAGTTTCTTGATAGAAATGATGAGTCGTCAGCAAAAAGTACTGAATTATCTCTACCAACATTATCTGGAAGATCATTTATGTAAATGAGAAACAAAACAGGGCCAAGGACAGAACCCTGAGGAACGCCCCTACTGATAGGTGATAATCCCGACTCAACATTATTATAACTGACATACTGTAACCTGTTAGTAATATAGTACCGGTGTTGACCTATTCATTTGGAGTAATAAAGTGGACAACAACTGACCTAGAACAGCTGGATAGACTTACAAGAACGCTTCTGAACAAATTCAGATGCCTGCACCCCAACTCAGCCACCGAACGCTTATATCTGAGTAGAAAAGACGGGGGACGGGATTGATCAACATCTTCAACCTCTGCAAAAGACAAGAGAAAACCATGAGAGAGTATTTCCTCAAATCCAACAATCCGATACTAAAAATCATTACATCATCAGATCAAGGGTACACACCATTAAACCTGGTAACACAAAATTACCAACCAACACCAGAAATTAACTTTAAAGAACAATGGACAACCAAAGTGCTGCATGGAAAATACCCCATTTAACTAAAAAATGATACAATCGACATGAAGAAGTCACTTAGCTGGCTTAAAAGTGGATCCTTATGTCCTGAAACGGAAGGATTCATATCCGCAATACAGGACAGAGTGATAAGAACTAAAAACTACGAAAAGCATATACTAAAACAGAACACAGCTGATATATGCCGAAAGTGTAACTTACCTGGAGAATCAATAGAGCACGTAATAGCCGGATGCCCACAACTTGCTCAAACATCCTACCTAAGCAGACACAATCAGGTGGCATAAATAGTGCACCAAGAACTACCACTGAAAGCAGGACTAATTCAAAATCGAGTTCCTCACTATAAGTACAATCCTGTTAGCATACTAGAGAACCAAGGGCACATATTATATTGGGATAGACCTATAATCACTGACAGAACAGTAGATTTCAACAGACCTGATATTGTCCTTCTCAACATGGAAGGAAATGAAGCAAAATTAATTGATATAGCAGTCCCACTATCCCAGAATGTCGTCAAAACAGAAGGGCAAAAGAAATCTAAATATGAGAACCTGGCTCTAGAAATCAAACATATATGGAGAGTCGAGAAGGTAGAAATAGTGCCTATAGTAATATCGGCAGAGGGAATAGTGTCTAGAAACTTTGAACAATACCTCCATAAAATAGGATTGTCTGCAAACCACTAATATCAAGAACCGCTATATTACAGACAACCCACATAGTAAGAAAATTTTTCACACCGTTGGGATAAGCTGAATTGCTTCTCCAACGTTACATGAAACCAGAGAAAAACATCTGAGAAAGGAAAGAAAGAAATAATAATAATAATAATTCCCCTGGGCTACCAGGGGGAAATGGTAGTACCTGGCAGTAGGTATAAAATGCAAATACAACGATGTCGAATTTTAAAACTATATTACCCCAGGTGGGTAGAGCACTACGCTCACAATCCCACACGGCCTGTGTACCTGGTATGTCGGCTGTCTGCTCCACGGATTCTGGGGGGAGCAATAATTCAATTGTTACCGATACCTTATCACTCAGGAATCGTCAGGTGAATCGACATTGCAACACCTACAACTCTTGTCGCGTTCAAGTTGATGACAGAAGGGCTTGTTCGAAAAGTGATGCATCTTCTTCCCCCACAAGAGGAAAATAACACCAAATCTCCTCCACCGGTTTCAGCTGTTTCTGGAGTATCGCAGGACGGTACATCCATGACCACTAAAGCCGGAAAGCCCAGGAAGCGTATGAAGTGGACTACTGAGATGAATTCCTTCATAATACGTTCCTATTTTAAAATCACCAAAAGCGAGACAGATTTAACAACTTACAGATTCGCCCTTCATCGAGCATTTATAGAACAATATCCGGACTTTCAACATGTTACGGAGCAACGTATTGCTGACCAGCGTCGAACAATTATTAAAAACAATTTACTACCTGGTCCTCTAATGCAACAAATACGAAGTGAAGTACTTCTTGAGCTCCAAACAGAAGACGATCATAATGTAATCCAACATACAAATGATCAGCTGGATAATGTAAGACTTAATGACCACATAGGCAATGACACACCAAACATTGATCAAGACGAAAACCCAAACACAGACAGTAACACACTACCTGACGAACACGAAAATGCTGTTGCCGAACTCTCTAAAGCAATATTAGAATTTGATGGTAGCAGCCCAATTCACCGACCAATATTGCCCAAACTCAAAACGAATAAGAACACCAATAGGATTCTAGCAGTCATTAATTTACTCTTAAATGATCGTGCCAAGAACTACCGTACTCTGGAAGAGATACACACCCTTATCTACTGTGGTGCAGTTGCAGTTATCCGAAGTCACAATCAACAAGTCCGGTTTCCGAACAAAAAGGGTACCGAAAAGCAGAAGCCATATAAACCTTGGTGGCAACAGCGACTTGAGAAGTCCATTAATGACATAAGGAAGGAATTGGGACAACTTACAGAATTTAACAAAACCGTCCAGACGCCTAACTAATAGGGTCAAGAAAATTCTTAAGAAAATTAAAACCAACACAGGACATCCAAGGTATAAGGAACACTTATGTTCATACATGGACCTTCTTAGGCAAAAGCTAAAGGCGAAATCCAAACGATTGTCTCGTTACGTCAAATGCACTAAAAAGAAAGCAAAACCACTTATTTAACACCAATGAAAAGCTGTTTTACAGACAACTTAGTAGTGCCGGAACAAACAACTACCGCAATCTTCCAAGTAAGGATGACCTTACTGACTATTGGTCTTCAATATGGTCCAATCCTCAAAAACACAACGAGGGTGCAGCATGGATAGAATACGAGACGGACAAACTAAATATTGCTCCAATGGTGCTTAATAACATAACAACAGCTGAAGTAAACCAAGCCGTAGGAGAAACTAATATTTGGAAAGCTCCAGGAATTGATAATATCCAAAATTTCTGGTACAAAAAATTTGACAGCTTACACGAGGTAATGGCATCAAAATTTACACACATTCTTCAACATCCAGAAGACATTCCAGCCTTTCTCACCCATGGTTTAACCCATATCTTGCATCACTAACCGAATTTACAGGCATGTTGACCAAAATAACATCTTGTCAGAGGAGCAAAAGGGATGTAAACGTGGTCACCAGGGATGTAAAGAACAACTTGTTATTGACTCTGTGATTCTAAGGCAAGTGCAAAAGCAATGTCGCAACATCTCGACTGCTTTTGTAGACTACCGTAAGGCATTTGACAGCGTACCTTATTCCTGGCTTATACGTGTTTTAAACATCTACAAAGTGAATCCTACCATAGTTACTTTTCTTGAAGCATCGATGAAACAATGGAGAAAAAACCTTCAGTTAAATATAAATCATAAATATATAAATATATAACATCTTGCATTACTAACAGAATGGAGAAGTAACTCAAAAAGAGGAAGATAATCAGATTGGAAACACTGGAAAAAGATTACAATTATAGAATTATTATTTTTACATTTTTAGTATATTAGGTAAAATTTATATATTAATTTTAGGCTGTTATATTGTAAAAAAAAGATGAATAATTAAGAACAATTAATATTACAGAAAAAGTATATTGAAATCACATTATCAAATATCCTTATTAAAATATTAGTTAACTATTTATGAAAATTTATCTTAAATAAAAAATGGATATTTTTTTAAGTCAATATAAAAACAAAGAAATTAAGGCTCAAGTAATAAATTCCACTTCAAAATTTAGTAGACACACAAATAATATTAAAGACAAAATTTCAATTCTCCATATGAATATTAGAAGTATCCAAAAAAATTTTGATGAATTTTTACTGTTTTTAGCTCAGATGCCAGACTTTGATGTCATTACACTAACAGAAACAAATATGCAGTATGATTTAAGTATTTTTAATATAAACGGATAAAACATGATATATAACAAAGGAGACTATAATAAATGTGATGGGGTAATTCTATATGTAAAAAATAAATTTACACATAACTTTAAAATTGTCAAAATCTCTGAAACTAAAGCAATAGAATTGGAAATTAAAATCAAAAACGAACTCATAGTCATAACAACACTCTATAAATCACCTGATATTTGCCCTAAACTTTTCAGTACGAATCTCAACAACTATTTAAATAATAATAAAAAAGAGTAAAATTTCACATACTAATGGGAGATATAAATATTGATCTTTTATCAGATGCAGATTACGTTGAACAATATAAAAATACTTTAGAAACATTTGATTTTGTCTCTTACATTAATCAAATAACGAGGCCTAGAGGTAAAACCTGCCTAGATCATTTTATATAAAAAATTTAAATGGTAAAAATAGTTACATTGAGTCATTTATCTTTAACAATGAAATAACTGATCACCTTCCTATAGCGCTAACCATTCAATTCAAAAAATCATGCGAAACAAAAAACAACAATATAATATATAAAAAAATTATTAATTATATTAAGTTAAGAGATGACTTACAAAAACAAAATTGGCAAAATATATACACGATTACTGACGTAAATGAATGTACAGATAAGTTCCTTTCTACCCTACAGCAAGCAATCGAAGCAAATACAAATGTGATAAGTATATCAAAAAGTAAATCTGGTAAAAAACAGTGGATTACTCCTGGATTATTAAAATCCATAAATGAAAAAAACAAAATATATAATAGACATATATTTACTTAACAAATATCATAACTATAAAAACCGATTAAAAGTACTCATTAAAAATGCAAAAAAGACATATTTCACTAGTTTAATAAATAAAAATTACAATTCATCTGCAGCAGTTTGGAAATGTGTCAATCATATATGTAATAAAAGTAAACCTGAAAATAAAATAGAACACATTATAAATGAAAAAAATGAAGTAATAAATAACAACATTGATATAACCAATGGGTTTAATGCTTATTTTAGTGATTTAGGAAATAAACTTGCCCAAATTATACCCTCTCCTCAAAATTATACTGAAAATATATCAAATTTAGACAAAACTATGTATTTATTTCCCACAAAAGAGGCTGAAATAAAACAAACTATTGCATCACTAAAAAATAAAAAGTCACCAGGGCTAGATGGCATAAGAGTAGAAACTTTAAAAGAAATAAAAGAACAAATCGCTACTCCACTTACATACATTATAAATAAATGCTTTAATACAGGTATGTTTCCTGAGTCACTAAAAACAGGATTAATCAAACCTATTTACAAAAAAGGTGATGTATCAAAAATGGAGAACTATCGACCAATAACTCTCATCTCAAGTATTAGCAAAATTTTTGAAAAAATATTAAAGTACAGATTAATAAATTTCTTTAATAAACACAATGTTATCTCTAAAAATCAGTATGGTTTTAGAGAGGGAAAGTCCACAGAGGATGCTATATGTACACTAGTAAAGTATGTCTACAATACTATGGATAAAAAACTTCCTACTGCCTGCATCTTCGTGGACCTCTCTAAAGCCTTTGACACTGTGAATCATAAAAAATTATTAAGCAAATTGAAATACTACGGTGTTCGTGGACTAACACATAAACTTATAGAGAGCTACTTAAGTGAAAGAAAGCAATATGTTACCATTTCTAGCGAGGCTAGAAATGTTACCTACGGTGTGCCTCAAGGCACTGTATTAGGTCCATTGCTGTTTACTATTTATATAAACTGCCTTCTTACTTTGGACATAAATGGAAAAATTATTAGCTTCGCCGATGATACGGCCATCCTTTTTAATGCTGCTTCTTGGGCTCAACTAAAAAGACAAGCTGAACTTGATTTTAAAATAATTAAAATTTGGTTCCAATTTAATGAATTAACGTTAAATATTGATAAAACGAAATATATGCCTTTCACATCTTACCAAACTGGTCTCCCAAATCTAGGATCCCTTAATGTTGATGATAGTACTAGAATCCCAGAAGTAGACAGGATAACTTATCTTGGGATTATTATTGATTGTCATCTCAAATGGGACCTGCAAACAAAATATTTACAACTAAGATTAAAGGATTATTATCAAGATTTAAATATTTGAGAGAATTCTTAGATTTAAATCATCTAAAAATGTTATACTTTTCGTTGGTGCAATAACAGCTAAGTTATGGTATCTCTGGATGGGGTGGTGTATATGACTGCCATATTGAAAATTTAAATGTAATACAAAAATGGATACTTCGAATAATTTATCAAAAGAATAATAGGTTTCCAAGTGATGAACTATATAGGATGAGTCAGGTTATGGATCTAAGACAAATGTACTGCCAAAAAATATTACTTTTTCTTAAACGAAATGAGGATTCAATAGAGCGTCTTGAACATACATATAATACCAGACATAAAAATAAAACTTATCACTTACCTAGACGAGAAAAAACTATTGGACAACGTTGCTTTGATTACTTAATATCCTTAGACGTCGTCTCGTTATTTACCAATATTCCAAAAAATCTAGTAGTTAAAATTATCAACAATAAATGGAAGTTTATTTCTGCCTACACCAACTTGTAAAAACAACATTTTTTGGAGTTGATAGAATTCTTGTTTACAACAAGCTATTTCAGCTTCAATAATAGATTCTTCAAACAGATTGAAGGTTCAGCTATGGGAAACCCTGCTAGCCCAGTACTAGCAAACTTGGTTATGAACGAACTAATAAAAGAAAGCATACAATGTCTTTCTTTTTCAATACCTTTCTTAACACTTAACAGTTCCATCCAAAACTACAATTTACTATGGAAAAAGAAGTAGAAGGTAAGATATCATTTTTAGATGTTACTGTCATCAGAAAAATTGATGGAAAGATCTTAACAAACTGGTACAATAAACCAACTAGTTCGGGAAGGATACTAAATTACTTGTCAAATCATCACATGTCTCAAAAAATCAGTACAATTAAAAACTTAATATATAGAGCAGAAAATCTAAGTAACGACGAATTTAAACCAAATAACTATAAAATCATATTTAATATCCTTAGAAGCAATAATTACCCAAAACACCTAATTAAAAAAATTATTAATGAACACAGAGAAAAGACAGATAAAACAATAAATAATAGCCAAGACAAGATCTATCTAAATCTATCAAATCTCAAAAAATTGACAGCATATTGAAAAAAGAAAATACAAAGATCCAGCTAGCATTTTACAGTCACAATCCACTACAAAATATAATTTATTCTAAAATCAAAGACAAAACGCCTGTATTACAACAGTCCAATATAACATACCAAATTAAATGTAAAGACTGCGATAAATGTTATATAGGCATTACTAAACAACTACTAGAGAACAGAATAAAACAACATGAAAGCGATTGCAGGGAAAAAAACTCGGAAAAAAAAGGAAAAAACGGCTCTAGCAATTCATCATTTCGAGGAAAAACACAACTTTGATTTTTTACAACCAAAAGTTTTAGACAAAGAAAATTCATATCAAAAACGGTGTATCAGTGAAATGATACATATAAACATTAATAAAAACTTTCGAACCGACGTGCAGAGATTAAGTTATTTTTACACCAACATTCTAAACATGTACAAAAACTGGCTATCGAAAATAAATTAAGAATTAACCAGACAACATTTATAAACACATTAATATTCAAAAAAAGAATAACTGAATTATAATTTTCTTTACGAAATATCGCTTTTTAAAAAACTACAGAATTAACTTAACTACAACTTTATTGGATGAGAGCTGAACAAAGAGTGAAATTTTATATATTATAATTTTACAACTAACAAAAATGAACACCTGCAACAAGATAAAAGTTCTAAGAACGTTGTGGGCGATTTCTGCAACTTCATCGGTATCTTGATAAGCCGTAGACATAACTCCTCCCTCCTTAAGTATCGAAAAGTATGGATTGACTTTTCGATTGGGTAGTTTCCAAATTTTCTTTAGATTTTCTTCTTTTTTCTTTCTTGCAATTTGAAATTTTCATTTTGATTTTTATTATAGCGTAAATAATGATTATAATACTTAATATTCCTAGAATACTTCCAATTACTGGTGTATGGTTTGGTGGCTGTGTTATTTCTTGAACGGGTTTTAATTTCTTTGATATTTTATTAATTTCGGCAAGTTCATCAAGGTCCAGATTTGTTATATTCGATTTTTGATAATATTTGGATGTAATAATTTGATTTGTTTCTATTTTTGGAAGAAAGAATGGTTTACCATAGTTTATTTCTATATCATTTACATATCTTTGACTATTTATCCAAATTTCGCAGTTTTTGGGTATTTTGATAAGTGTAGGTTCTTCTACTTCAATGTATTGATCGGTTTGACATTTTGAAAGTCGTTTTTCTGATTTAACTGGCATTATTAGTATTTCATCGGCTGTGATTTGTTGGGTGATGGTTTCTTCAATGTTTACTTGTAATATGTGGCATTCATCTACGTCGTTTCTTTCAAATAAATTAAGAGTACAGCTATCTTTTCTAATTGAATTTTGTTGACAATAGTGGATATCTTCTAATAGCGGGCATTCTTCTTTTTCTGGTTGAATTCTATTTTGCGTTCGTGCCAAATAAGGAAAATTGGGTGTATACATTTTATCGTTTTGAATTATGGGGAAGAGGTGATAAAATTCAAAGGTTTCAGGAATAAGTATTGGAATATGTATAGCAAAAATTAATTTTGAATCTTTAAGCGTTACTTGAGTACCAAGAAATTGATAATATGTCAAAATATTGTTAAATTTAGGAATTTGTTTTTCAGTGTATAATTTTTTTAAATATTCGATCATATCTAAAATTTCATAACTAGAGATTATGGAACTATGTACTGAGTTAAGTTTGGAAAATATAATTGCATTTTCAATGTTATCTATAAAGGTAATTGTTGATTGGCAATCCAAATTAAATTGATATATAAAACCTTGAAAACTAAGATATTTTTCTAAAGTTTCAATTTTATTATAAACAGATGCTGAAAATTTTTCTAAATCATTATTAAATTTAATTTGATTCTGATTAAGTAGAGTAATCGATTTATTATAATGGTCAATGAGTTTTTTGTATAGAGAAATTTGAAGATTTGTTTCATGAATAAGATTCTTTTGATTTTGTTTTAGTACCGAAATAGCATTATTGTATTTAATTCCATCATCTGAATCGAGATTTCCAAAAAGCCATTTATTTATTTTTCCTATTCCATTTAATAGACCTCTACGGTTTCGGATATGTGGATTTAAATTTTCAAATTTCTTTTGAACTATATTTATTAAATATTCTGCTCTCATTAACATATTTTGCGCTAGGGCGTGATATGATATAGGATTAGAAGCATTTATGGTTATAATACTATTATTTATAAACTTAAAATTATTGGTTAACCTATCTATTTGCCTAATTAGTTGACTTAAATCTAAATAGTGTAAAAATGTATGTTTATTATAAACTAATTTAGCATTTCCTAATTGAATAGGTAGTAGAAGATTTTTTATTTTTGTACTTGTACTTGTACTTGTATATCTTCTTCGCTACTTTTCGTGAGACATATTTGAAGTGCCAGGAACATGGTTAGGACTTGTATTCCTGTCGACATCTGTAACAATTTTAAATTTTTACCTTTTGGTTTTCGTATTATACTTTTGTGATAAGTACCTTTGTCAGTTTTAAGTAAAATGATTTTGTCTTTGATTATTTGTGTTCGTTTAAACTTTGGAAGTCTTTTATTTCTTAATTTTGTTTTTACGTACGCAATTTTTTCATTCGAATAATCTATTGGTTCGGACTTATTTATATTTAGTTTTTCTATTGTTTTTTGTTTTACTTCTTCATTTCTTTCTTTTATTTTTTGATATAATTTTTTACTGGTTTCTTTATGATATTATTAAATGGTCGTTTAAATCGAAAGGGTCTGGGTTATTTATATGTCCTTTTATAATTTCAAATGGTGTGTATTTTGTAACAGTATGAACAGAATTATTATAACTTAAAATAGCGTGTTTAATTATTTGATCAGGTGTTAAATTTTTATTTTCTTCTTGAATACAACGGAAGTGTTCTATGATACTAGAATGAAAGCGTTCAATGGGTGAATTAGAATTACTATTCTTTGCAGTAGTATGGTGCAATTCTATATGATGAAGTTTACAAAAATCTTCAAGATCAAAATTTTTAAATTCAGTTCCACTATCGGTAGTTATTTTCTGAGGTAATCCTTGATGGGATATAAAATTTAATAAAGAATCTACTGTAGAAAATCCTGTGATACTTGCTATAGGATATGCTTGTCCGTATCTTGAAAATGAATCTATTACGGTTAGATAAGTTTTATTTGCAATTTTAAAAACGTCTATGTGAATGTGTTCGAAAGGTTTAGAAGCTGTGGGGGTTAGATTAAATTTAATTACTGGGGGATTTCTATCGTACTTATTTTTTAAACAGATTTCACAATTGTTTATAAAGTTTTCTACATCCTGAATCATTTTTGGCCAATAGTAATTACGACTAAGGGAAGTTTTTACTTCGTTAATACCTCTGTGTCCGGATTTATATATATGATAATATTCTATTTTTTCTCGTTGTTCGTCTATTGATTGAATATCTGTAAAATTTTTGTACTCATAATAAATTTAAATGCAGAGTTTTTAAACATATTTTGTGCTGTTACAATGAATTTTCGAGATAATGATTCGTTTTGAAAATAAAGTGCATAATTTTGATTGGGGTTTATATATTCTTTGATAAATTGTATTATATTAGATTCAGTATTTCTTATTGGTAATGTAATATATAATCTGGTATTTTCAAAAATTTTTTCTATTTTGACCTTAAAATTGTTTATTTCACCACTAGTAAAATATAATTGATTTTTAAACATGTTTAAAGGCTTTTCTGTTATTGGAATTGATAATATAGGGTTTTCGATTGATGTGTGTACAGTTTCATTATCGTTATTGGGATTTAAATTTTCTTCTAAAATATCTGTTAAATCAATGTTATCTAAAATTTGGAAATTTGTTGGTTCATTAAATGGACCAATCTTTTCTAATTCTTTATTTACAATTTCATCGATATCGCCTAAATTAACGTCTATCGATGCAGTTTCTAATGCATTAAAATTAGGGTTTCGAGATAACGCGTCTGCCGCTTTATTGCTTTTACCTTTTAAATATTTAATATCATAATCAAATTCTTCAAGTTTTAAACGCCAGCGAACTAAGCGTGAATTTGGTTTTTTTAAAGACATTAGCCATTCTAAGGGTTTGTGATCAGAATATATCGTGAATTTCTTTCCAAAAAGGTACGGTCTGAAATATTTACATGCCCATACGATTGCTAATAACTCTTTCTCGATTGTTGAATAGTTAATCTCCGCGGAATTAAGGGTTCTACTTGCGTAACAAATACGATGATCATTTTGAGATAAAATAGCGCCAATGGCAAAATTTGAAGCGTCAGTTATTACATCAAAAGGTTTATCGAAGTCAGGGTATGCAAGAATTGGTTCTGAAGTTAACATATTTTTACAAGTATTAAAACAATCAATGAATTCATCTGTGTGATTAATGGTATTATTTTTCTTTAAACAAACTGTTAATGGTTTTGTGATTTTTGCAAAGTTTTTTACGAATTTTCTATAGTAACCTAAGAGTCCTAGAAACGATTTAATGTCTTTTGCTGTTTTAGGAATGGGATAGTTCTGAATAGCTTTAATTTTATTAGGATTAGGTTTGATTCCTTCAGGTGTTACAATATGTCCAAGGTACTCGACTTCTTTACGAACAAACTCGCATTTATCAATTTGAATTTTAAGTTTTGCTTCTCGGAGCTTTAAAAATACTAATTTTAAATTTTGGATATGTTCCTGTTAACTCGTGCTAAATATGATGATATCGTCCATATATATCATACATATTTTGTTCTGTAGGTCTTTCAGAACTTCGTTAACTGCTCTTTGAAATGTGGATGGAGCGTTTTTCAATCCGAAGGGCATTCGGAGGTATTCATAATGTCCTCTGTCCACGTTAAATGCAGTTTTTTCAATTGAGCAAGGACTCATTTGTATTTGGTGAAAACCATTTGCTAAGTCGAGCGTGCTAAAATATTGTGCACGACCTAGTTTATCTAATATATCGGTAATATTTGGAAGGGGATATCTGTCTTCAATAGTTTTTTCGTTTATTTTTCTATAATCAACCACCAATCTCCACTTTTGGGTATTAGATGCATCCATCTTCTTTTTAACTATCCAAATGGGAGAACTCCAAGGGGAGCAAGATGGCCTGATTATATTTTTATCTAACATTTCTTTTATTTGTTTTTTAATTTCTTCACGGTGAACATAGGGGTACCTATAATATTTTGTATGAACTGGGATTTCATCTTTCGTTCTAATAACATGTTTGACATTTGAGGTAAAAGTTAATTTATCTTCTGGTTTGAGAAATAAATCTGAGAACTCTCTACACAATTCGGTAATTTTTTGTTTTTCTTCTAAATTCATATGGTTTGTTCTAATAAGATTTTCAATGTCTTTATTTTTAATTAAATTGTTTTTATTTACTTAATTTTTAAAATTTTCAAATTTAAATAATTCATATTGTGAATGTTGAAAAGGGGTTACTTGCAGAGGTTTCGTTAATTTTATCGTTACTGATTTATTAGTTGGATTTTGAAGTTCAATTAATGCAAAACCGTTTTTTGAAGTTGTTAATACTTGTGGTATAAATATATTTTCAATATTTTGTGAATCTACAATTACTTCGCCATTATAAATATTTACTGGTAGGTTTTTTAAACATTTTTCTCCAGGATCTACTGAAAATGAGAATGCAACATCGTTGGTTTGTCTGTATTTAAAAGATAATTCTGTATTAGGACCAATTAATTTTTTATTTATTAAATCAATATTTAAGTTCATACCTAACAAATCTTTAATTCCTAGGATTTCGTCAAAGTAATCATGAAAATCATAAAGAATAAAATCAATCAAATAATTTTTACATTTAAATTCGTCAAATGCGGGTACACGTGCTTGGTATCTTATTTTTTTGCTTCCAAGACTAGTTGATATAGTAGTATTAGAATGATAAATTGTATTAGGAAAATATTTTTCTATTACGGAAGGTTTTATAATTGACTTAGAACTTCCGGTATCAATTAATAATTTAACTTTAGGGTTTTTAATTTCTATATATGGTAATGGATTAGCTGAAAGAACATTATTTATTTGAACAACTAAGTTTTCTGGTTGGATGGCCCGGCTTTCTGAAAATTTTCTTCATTACTGTCAGAATAATTATAGTCTATTTCATCATAATTTTCATAATGATTAGGATTTTGATCTGAATCATTATATTGGTTTGAGTACAACTCTTCAGAAATAAAATTCGGTTTTTGGTTTTGATTTGGTTTAAAGAAATTATTATTTTGATTAAATCTTTGTCTATTTTCTGTAAAATTTCGCGATGTTGTTGACATCGGTAAAGGTCTTGGTAACTGGTTTTCCGGAATTTGATTTGGTCTAAACACATTTTTGGGTGGACCAAATACTTGTCTATTTGTAAAATATTTTTTGTTTTGAGGAACAGATTGAATTGGTATTGGTTGGTTAGGCCAATATTCTCTATTTTGCATATTAGGATTATTAGTTTGATAATTATTACGGGGATAATTATTATTAACTGGGTAATTATTTTGATAATTGTTATTTGGATAATTGTTGTGAAAGTTACTACGATTTTGATTAAAGTTTTGGTTAGATCTGTTATTAAAATTTTGAGGTTGCGAATATTGTTTAGTGTTATTATTATTATAATTATTTTTATAATTATTTTTATAATTTTGATTAAATCTACTAGGTTAAAAATTTCGGTCTTGTAAAGAACCATACAGTCTACTAAAGTTTTCAAATTCTGCTACATAAGCCATTGCATCTTCTAAGGACGCTGGTTTTCTTAAATGCATGTTATTTTTTAAAGTTCCACTACAACCTGCGATAAATGTGTTAAGGGCAGTTTTATCATATTGATTAATTTGACTATTTCTTTCATGTACATTAATATTTGGATCATTACTTATCCTTTGAATTACACTACTACGGATTAATTGTACCCTACTCCCGAAATCTATTAAATGTTCATTTTTAAACGGTCTAGCTCTGATTAACTCCTGAACAAGACAATCTAAATCTCTTCTGTCGGCAAAACATTGTAATAAGGCAGTTTTCAATTTTTCCCAAGTATCTAATTCTACTCTATTACCTATCATAAATGAAGATCTACCTTCTAATTTCTCCTGAATACATTCAATGATATGGAAATTTAAATCAGCATCGTTTAAATTTTGATAAGAATCTACTAAATGTTCACATCTTGTAATAAATATGTTTAAATAATCACTTTCTCCGTTAAATGGTTTGATATTTGCTAGTTTTGATCTAAAAAGATCCCAATTAATTTTAGGGGATGCCATTTCGTTATTTTCAATTAAATTTAAAGTTTCGCTATTGTCAAGTGAAATGTTACTAAATGAATTCAATATATTATTAAAACTATTTTCAAATTCAGTCATCAATGACAATTAATTTTCTGTTAAGCTTAATAATTATTATCTTTCCAAATGCCACCAAAGGGTTTAGGAAAGGCGAGAAAAAAATTTGGCACTTACGTTGCAAAATAACTGGCTTCAAAGTTCTTCTCCGACTCCTTGACTGCTTCTCCAATTTTCACGGAAGGAACGTTACAGCTGTTAATTCTTGACCACACAAGGGTAAAACGATTGTTCGTTGGAATTCGCACTTAAAACGTTAAGACGTTAAAGTCATGAAAGTTTCCACACATATACACGAGAAACCGGAAAAACGGTACGCACTGTATACTTTTGTGCTTTTATTAATAAAGCTAGATTTTTCCACGACTTGCGCGAATCCTACTGACTGCGCCAATTATAATTTTCTTTACGAAATATCGCTTTTTAAAAAACTACAGAATTAACTTAACTACAACTTTATTGGATGAGAGCTGAACAAAGAGTGAAATTTTATATATTATAATTTTACAACTAACAAAAATGAACACATGGAACAAGATAAAAGTTCTAAGAACGTTGTGGGCGATTTCTGCAACTTCATCGGTATCTTGATAAGCCGTAGACATAACTACTGCGAGAAAGAATAATTTTAAAAGTGGTGTTAGTTGGCAAATATATGTATTTTAGTTTAATTTTGTGTTGTTGACGGGGTGCGTACCACTTCTCAGTGTTAAGATATGGTCGTAAACCATCTTACTACCTCTATGCGCAGAAATCTTAAATAAGTTTTTGGTGAGTTTTGAGTCATTAACTTTATCACTATTGTTTCTTCATGTTATTTCACCTTTTGTTTTTTTTATTATCTGTTTTTTAACTATGTAATAATTTGTTTTCGTAAAATATTTAACCAAAAAAAAACAAAAATTATATTAATGTTAAAAGTTTTGGAACTTTCTATCCATGACTATGATGTCACTCTGTTGACTTTGTAATTTTTGAAACTGTATTTTGTTTTATTTTGTTTTATTACCTTTTTACAAAATTTATACTTGTATTATGTATCGTTGCCACTACTTTCTTCTTTTATAGCCCTGAAGATGTCGAAATAAATCGACGAAACGTCGGCCAAAATTTAATTGGTTTCTTTATATGCCTGTCCTCATACCCGTGAAAAAGTTGTTTTATATTATAATGATTAAATAATTGAGCGACTGGAACGAATTTTATTGGAATTATAAAAGAAGTGTACGAGTTTGTGTTGTATTGCGGGTTGCCTGCTGGCATAACATAACAAAAAGGGTATGGGCTGCGTGGCGGCCGTTGGTGGGAATTGAACCTACGGACCGTCGGTAGAATTTTTATAATTTAAACGCCCTTACCCACTGGGCTGCTAGGAACGAAGGATTATATATGTTAAAAATAGGTATTTAAACTCGCGTCGCGTGGGTGTGCATTGTAAAAATTTGATCGATGGTCGCGTCGCTTGCGAATATCGTACGGGGCGTGGGCTAATTTTCGTCGTGTCGCAAAAAATCTCGTCGGTAAAAATGTTGATCGTAAGACGTGATCATTTCGAGTTCGTCATTTATAATTTAAGCGCCCTTACCCACTGGGCTGCTAACGAAGGATTATAAGTATATGTTAAGAATGGGTATTTAAACTCGCGTCGCGTATTTTGATCGTTTTCATCGAATTTGGTCTGTGATGGATATCTTGTAATCTAATCATATACAGGGTACGTCAAGATACTAAACAACTTAGAATTTTTGTATTTAAAATATCAATTTGATGATATGGTAAGGGTTAGATACGGGATTATACAGGGTTTGTCGCGAATTAGATCATCGAAATATCGGATTATGATCATTCTTAATACGGAAACGGTTACGGGGTATATGACAAACAAAAATGTTTATAAACGTGGGGGGTATTACGGTTCTCCATTTTCTGATCGAACAGTAATTCTCTTTTTATACGGGAATGAATTAGGATGTAAAGTTACGACACAACGATTGTCAAAAGGGTACCAGTAATTCGATGCTATGACGTCATCACACATATTTTTTTTATTATTTTTTTTTGTTGTTTCCCTTTTTTTATTTTTTGTTTTAATTTTTGTATTTTTTTTTTGTTTTTTTTTGGGGCTTACAAATGAAGATGGGTAGAATCGCTACTTACAAATTTATATTATTACTTTTTACATATTGGTAGATAATGTTGTAAATACTATTATCCTCTAGTGTCAGTAGGTGTTCTAGGTTTATAGGAAACTGAATATTATATTTTGTCAATTTCTAATTTTTTAAACTTACATCCCAAAATTATATGTTGTAAATCGGCAATTTCATTACAGGTACACTTATTTGTATTTATTAATCCTATTTTAAATTTATAATTCGGATACATTGCGTGGTTACTGCGTATTCGACAAATTGTTCGGACGTATAATCTATTGTGTTCTTTTTGAAACCATGGTTTTTTCCTAACTGTAGGTTGGATCGTCTTAAATATTTTACCAGTGTTCCCTGCCTCATATTTTTTTTGAAATTCGGACATAAGCTGTTTTTTAAATACAGTTTTGTAATCCGTTAACGGTATCTTGCACTCTAACTGTTGTTTTAACTTAACCGCTTCTTTGGCGAGCATATCAACTTTTTCATTTTCCGGTATCCCAACATGTGCTTTAATCCAACTTATATGGATTTGTTTGTTTCTCTTCAATGCTTTATTATAAAGATCGACAATTTCCAAAATTAGGTTATTTAATTTAGAATCTAAGAACACGTTTTGTAGTTTTTGTATACAGCTTTTGGCATCTGTAAAAATAACAAAAAAATTGTTTTCTTGTTGTAGGCATAGATTGATTGCTTCTTTAATGGCTACCAGTTCTGCACTATAGACTGACATTATTTGTGGTAATTTATACTGTAAATTTATGTTTTTGGACGGGTAATGGATTGCACATCCCACTTCATTGTTTATTTTAGGGCCGTCTGTGAAAATGTTCTCATACGAATTCCATTTTGTTTTGCATTCTCTTAGAAAGAGTTTTCTGACTAAATGAGGATTTTCATTGCAATATATTAGATTTATGTGAGTTCGTATGTCGGTGAAAAAATGTTCATAAGGGTAACTCCAAATTGGGATGTCTTTAGACGTGTATAGATCCTTGAACATTTCCGAATTAGCAATAAAACTGTCCACTAATAAGGGATTTTTCTTTTTCGTCCAATATGTGCAGGTCAAGCATTTCACTGTTAAATCTGATATTTTAATAATTATTTTATTTCTCTTTGCTGTTTAATTTAATATAAATTTATTGCATAAAAATTTTCTTCGTAGATATAACGGTGGTTCACAGGTCTTTACTTCTATAACGTCTATGGGAGTACTCGGTAAAAATCCTACGCTAAGTTTCAAACATTTATTTCTTATAGTATCTAATTTCTTAAGATGTGTGTCAGCTGCTGAATGATATAATATGGATCCATAGTCTAAAATAGATCCTACTAAAGACCTAAAAAATATTAGCATTATATTTGGATCTGCTCTCCATGAATTATGTTTAAAAGCCTTCATTACGTTTACACTGTTTTCTGTTCTTTTAATTAAATATTGTATATTATGATCTTTCCAATTAAGTTTATTATCTAAAATAACTCCGAGAAACTTTGTTGATGTTTTGTAGGGAAATACGTAGTTAGCTAAATCTATTTTGTTCGGATGTTTGAATCTTTTCCGAGTAAATGACATTACCATAGATTTCTCTTCTGATACTGATAACCCATTACCTAATAGCCATTTATTTAACGAGTCGATTGTTGTTTGGAGTTGTGAGTGATTCTTGTCGATCGACTTATGTCTGCTGTATAAGACGATATCATCTGCATATTGAAGGATACTAATATTTTTTGGAATATACGACTCAATATCGGATGTATAGATCATGTATAATAAAGGGCTTAGTATGCCTCCCTGGGGTAATCCCAATGATGTTTCCCTAGGGTTTGAAAATTTATTATTAACTTTAACCACTATTTTGCTATTGATATACAAGTTATAAATATGTTTTGAAATGTTTACCGGAATACCAATGGAACACATTTTTTTAAATAATATTTCCAGGTTGACATTGTCGTAAGCACTGTTTATGTCCAAAAATAAAGCGGTGGTTGACTGGTTATTTGTGAATGCTACCTGTACATCGGTTACAATATTGGCCAAACTCTCTATTGTTGATTTCTCTTTTCTAAAACCCAATTGAGACTCAGAAAGTATTTTATTATTCTCTAGAAAAAATTCTAGGCGACGTTTTATCATACGTTCGTATGTTTTCAAAACACATGATGATAATGATATGGCTCTATATGAAGTTGCACTATATAATACTTCCACTCCAATGGCAGTTCCATATTATGCGACCAAATGTCATTAAAAATATTAAGTAGTGAGATTTTGGCTACTCTGGACAAATTAGACAGCATAGAGTAATGAATATTATCGTGCCCTGGAGCGGTATTATTATTATGTTTTAGCCCTAGGTTTATTTCTCGATATAGAAATAGATTGGCTGGAAAATCTGATTGAAGTTTAGTGCTAGAACTTTTAAAATTATAGAAATTTGTATGATTATTTACTGATGCAGGGGAGATACTATTATGAAAGTCATCACTCCAATCTCCTACAGTCAAATGAGTCTTATTACAGGTTTTTCTGTTTTTAAAATTGTTAACTTTTTTCCAAATATTTGAGATAGGGGCACTCTTATTAAGTGAAGAACAAAATGTTTTCCAACTTTTCTTTTTTAAAAGTTTAAATGTTTTTTTAACTTTAGCATCATTGTTTTTAAATTCTAATAAGTTATTTAGGGTTGGATTAAGTCTATATTTTTGAAAGCTTTGTTTACGAATATTAACCAGATCATGACATGTTTCATTCCACCAAGGTTTATTGTGTTGTGATACTTTAGAGGATTTAAATTTAGGTATACAAATTTCGGCTAGTGTTTCTATTTTTTCTATGAAAGTTTTATATTCATCAAGGGTATCATAATTAAACTTTTGTTGAGATTCTATATAATATAAATTCCAGTTTGCTTTTTTAATATTCCAAATTCTACTTGATGAAATATTACTTTTTTCGGGAGACAGTTGTATATTTGTAATACAGGGAAGATGATCCGACCCATACAGGTCCTTTAATGTGGACCAATTTAACAAGGAGAGCTAATTGTCTCTTACAATATTTATTTGAATAAAAATTGGTTTCTGATAAACAGACTATATCTATTAGATATTCTCTAAGTATATATAAAAGATTTTCTTTTTTTAAAATTGCCGATTTAATATTCCACTGACACAGATTGATCTGGTTCATTATTTACAGAATTGTTAGTTAGATTATTCTTTATTAAATTTATAATATCATGTTCTTGAATATCCAAATTATTTTTATTTTTAAGAGTTTTTATAATTGATAAAACAATTTTTAAAATGGTTTCTCCTTCTTTTTCAAATATAGCATTGTCTGTTTCCTTTTCTATATTTGCCTGATACTTTTCTGAATTTAATATCCCATTCTCACTTATTGGTAGGTTAATCGGAGTTAATTGTGGACTTTGGGTCCAAACCCGTGGCTCTGGAGATATAGGATGGGATCTTTTGGGACGTTTTGTATGTGTAAATGTATTTGATTTCTGTAGAGATTGTGATAAAGTTACTTGTTGGGAATTTTATTGAGGTGAAATGAACGAAGTATATGGAAGTTGGGTCGGAGTGGTTAAGTTCATTAGTTGATATGATTGTGGTTGCTTAGCGACGGTCGCATAGCTTTTTCGTGGAATCATGCTATTTGCGTCTCTATAAGAGCAATTTGTTTGTGACATATGTTTTTTTATTTGTTCCTGTCTCTCAAATTCAGAACATGCCTCAAAGTCATTTGCATAATGATTTCCCTTACAGTATAAACACTTTTTATTTTCTTGCATACAATTGTCTAGATCATGATTTTGCCCACATTTTACACACCTTTTATTACTTCGACATTGCTTACTTAAATGACCGTACCTATAACAATTGTTACACATTACCACTCTTTGATTGTAAATCTCAACTTCATGTATTACTTTATTAAGGTTTTGGCATTTAAATGAAACTAAAATTGTGTTTGTAGGTTTGAATTCTATTTCATTGTTGGTTTGTTTTACTTTTCGATTAATTTTACATAATCCACTTCAAATTTAGCATGACTATCGTAGGCTTTAATTTTATTTTTTAAATAATCTACAGATAAATCAACCTCGATACTTTTTATTACGCCTAATCTAAAAATTAAGAATTTGGGTATGTAGGCTACTAGATTTTGATTTTTTAACGATTCCGACCCTATTAAATAATTGGCACAGTGGCGGAGACGTTGTACGTTTCGTTCGGTGCACGAATATAGTCCAGAGGTGTGACAGGGGTTTGGATCCTTAGCAAAGTTTACTGTTGCACACGGTATACCATCGAACTTGCCGACTTCGCAAATGTGAGGAAAAACGTTGAAAATGTTACATTTATTTTGCAGAAACTTGGCTTTTTGTTGACCACGAACGTAAATGTAGTCTGCAGCATACAATAGCTTGCTTTTCAATATTTCATTAACTTTAGAATATTCTACATCTCCTGAAGAGTATTAAATTCCGTGCACATTTTTTTCCAAGTAGGTTGCAGTCTTTTTGTCCTCATTACTTAATGTAGAAAACGGTTGAGGTGGTAAAAACATGTAATGTGAACTTTTGAAACCAATTTCTATGGTTAGTTCTTTGACAACGAAAAATCCATCTACGACAAAGCTTTGAATGTCTACAAAAGCTATTCTCATGTTGACGTCTGCTCGAACCCTAACTCTAATCAACGTCTAGTTTAAACTTTTAACAATTTCGGTGAGGGGGAAGTATTCCATTACACAATCATGAATTACGATGCAATAGACTTTGGTATTTTCGGGAAAGCCTATGTTTGCTTCAATATCAAGTTTCACATCGACTATGGACGCCTTCATGCTTTCTTCCTGTTTGGAACAATCGATAACAAACAATGCCCGTTTCTTAAAAGAGGAATAATCCAGCAGGGGGCGCTTCTGTGTGGAGTTCGCGTAGTTGGGATAGAATTCAGTATAGGTAAAATATGCTTCATTGTAGTCAGTTTTAATAAAATCCAATGGCATTCTTTCATTGGGCCAAAATTCACCATTAAGTGACAGTCTTATACTTTGTACATCTGCATTGTCAAATAAAGTAGGATTGGCTGTGCTCACGTTACGTTTGTCAGTTTGAAAGAAAACAATAACAAAACTGGGTCTTTCAACTGAAGTGGATGTTTTAACAGCCCAAACCTTACGTCTTGCACCTATCATCATTGGGAAAGATATGTTTAACTTTTAATTCAACACTTGTAATGTTAATTTTAGCAGTTGTACTGGAGACCGTACCGGACTTGTCGGTAATATAGATGCAATCATTATCATTTCGTGCTCGAACTAATCGTATTGTTTGTCGTCCACATGTAATCATAGAATAATCGTTAAAAATGTTGAAAATATGTTTGAGAGGTATTTGAAGGTTGAAGGACTTGTCGCTGACATTTAGAATAGGATCTTTCGGGTAATTCCAGCCAGCTATAGCCATATGATTGGAATCTTCTTGGTTATAGCAAGTCATAGCAGGTACGGCACTTACAATTCCAGGATATCGAACTGTTTCCGTTTCCCTAGCACTTTCACTGTACGTACATGAATCGAAAAGAAAGGCTCCAAAATTATTTGCTAATTTTACGTCTCCTGCTCCGTGTGTTTCGAGGGAACCTTTAATGCACAACAAAGTTTCGCTCATTGCAAAGAACGAATCAACCTGATTAATACTAAACTCCACAATGTCACTGCAATTGAATGATTTGATAAATGGAGCATCGGTTCTGTATTCAGCCTTTCGAATGGAATCATCAAAGACCGGCTTACGGTAGATATCAAGCATCGAAGGCATATTCTCATTTTGACGAAGTCGTTTTCCATACATGATTGTCATTTCAATCTAAAACCCAGCGATTGCAGCACCAATCTCTCCTTGTCAGTAATATAAATAAATTTATAGATATTTTTTAAAAGTTTATCATCTTTTGACTCTTAAAGTATTTTTATTGTAAACTCAAATTTAACAATGTTAACTTTGCTATATTATTTCATTTTGCTTAATTATGTGAACAATAACTTGTGGTTTCATAGTATTATTATTGTTTATTGTTTGATATATTTTGACATTTGATTGTGACTTCATATTTTTTGTATTATTGGTTCAATTTTGTTAACAATTTGTAAGGAATTGTTTTGAATTTTTAACTTGATATAATACTTTTAGGATCCTCTCTCTATTATATTGTAATTCTTTCAGCCTGATGATGGTCCTATAGGACCGAAACTAGTTGCAACATTAAATTAAATAGTTGTGGGATAGACTTTGAGTTTCCTTTGAACCTTTTGTGTTTCAACCCACATTTGAGATATGGATAACTTACAAGATTTACAATCGGCTAGTCTGGCAGTTGTTATCCGTCATTACAGTAACACCATGCTTTCTAGAAAGAAGACCTTGTTGAAGATAATGTTTCTCCAGAAATGCAAACGCCATGGAGTTTACCCAAAATCCATTTCCTTACACACGAATATGTCTACAAGAACAGCACACGTTACTTTGGAGAAGGCTAAATTCATTTGGATGAAGAGTGAGATCAAAAGTCACTATAACCATTTAGATTTTATCAATGTTAAACTAAAGTTTTTGTATTTTCATTTAACCAGTATATTGGATTTTGTTGAATTTTGTAATTTAGATTCAGGCATAAGAGATTGGATCTCTGATGTTGGAACTGACATTTACAACAATCTTAATAAAAAGTTTAAATCACTCATTGATTCTAAAATTACACTTCACAAACATAATCTTAATAAGAACTTTAATAAATTTTCTAATTTTACTTTTCACCCACGGGTACTTAATCTGAGTGATACAGTTTTTTCTGAAACACAAATTGATATTCTAAAGAAAGGTTTAAAATTTAATTTCCCATCTAATTATAAATTTAAATCTAATATAAAATTGCTATCTATAGATTGTGAGAATGTCATTTCTAATTCAGATATTATTGATAAAGATGCATTGAGAGTCAGAGTTTCTCACACTTTAAATAGGTATAGTGGGGTATTCGGTCCTGGGAGGGTTTTGAGGAATTTCTTTGATCCTTTTAAATCTACTGTTGCTTCTTTGTGCAAAAAGATTGAAAATGATGGTCTTGTACTTTCAAAGTCTGATAAAGGAAACTGTTTGGTTGTTCTGAATAAGACTGATTATGTCTCTAAAGTTGAAAATTTCCTTTCATCTGATGCTTCTTTCAAAACTTTGTCCTTTGATCCTACTGTTAAATTCCATAATTATTTGAAAAATTCTTTGAGACTTAAATTTCATTCCACTCTCCTCTCTTTCAATCAGAATCACTTCAAATTGTGTCCTATGAGAGCAGTTACTCCTTTACTCTATGGTCTTCCTAAGATCCATAAAGCTAATGTTCCCATACGCCCTGTAGTTAGTTTCATTAACACACCCGCATCTAAACTTCTTCCTTTCTTTGTTCCAATTTGAAAACTTTAACTAATTTCAATAATGAATTTTCTATTAAAAACTCTATTGATTTAGCTAATAAGCTTATAAATGTCTCAGTCCCAGACAATTCATTTTTAGTTTCATTAGATGTTAGTAATTTGTTCCCCAGTATTCCACCTTCGGATTGTATTTCACACGTGAGAAACTTGATGCTTCTTAATGATACTCCAACTCATATTGTACTTGATTTTTGTTCATTGCTTGGTTTGACTTTGGAACAAAACTTTTTTAAATTTAATGATGTTTTTTATGAACAGACGGAGGGCTTAGCGATGGGTTCTAGTTTATCCCCCTTTCTTGCTGAGGTTTTTATGAATAATTTAGAGTCACAATTTCTTGATTCATTTTTTAAAAATGATATTGTCTTCTACTATAGATATGTAGATGATTGCATTTTGTTATTCAATGGTTCTTTACAGTCCTTTCATTCTTTTTTAAATTTCATTAACTCTTTACACCCAAGGATACGCTTTACAGTTGAGTTTGAAACCAACCATTGTATTCCTTTTCTTGATATTCTGATTTCGAGAAATACTACTTTGCATCGTTTGGATATTGGAGTGTATAGAAAACCCACTACAACTGATGGACTCATAGATTATTTTTCTTGTCACCCAATGACACATAAATTAGCAGCCTTTAATAGTCTCTTTCATAGATGTTTTTCCTTACCTCTTTCCAATTCTGGTTTTGTGGATGAGATTAATGTTATAAAACAATTGGCAGTCAATAACAATTACCCGTTACATATCATACAAAGATTGTACTTAAAATTTTTTATTAAGTTCAGGTTATCTTGTCACAATAGTTTAAATGTTACAGATTATTCTATTAAAAATTTTCGAGGTTCCTTTCACTTCTTTGGCAATATTTCCTACAAAATACAGAAGATTTTTAAACAATTTGATATTGAGGTTGCATTCAAAACTAATAACTCACTTAAATCCGTTGTGGTTCATAATAAAGATCCTATTCCCAAGTTACATAAATCGGGGGTTTATAGACTCTCTTGTGCTGATTGCAATTCAGTTTATATTGGTCAATGTGGACGTAGACTTGAAACACGTATTTCTGAACATGTTAACTTCATTAAGAATTACCAGAAATTTGAACATTTCAATTCTCCTTCATCGTTTGCTAATCACATCCTTTCTAAAAACCACTCTCGTGAATTGTTTAGGGTAGATTTACTGCATTTTTGCGATAAAGGTTTTAGATTGAATTTGCTAGAAAGCCTTGAGATACATACTGCCCTTTTAGATGATAACATTAATTGCCTTAATGAACAACTTAGACCATCTGAAAGTTATGTTTTCCTCAGTCTCAAAAATAACATTTTGTCAACAAGATGAATTTCTTTACTAATTTTCTTCTTCGTTTCTATTCCTAAAGTTGACATAGACACTTTGGTTTAAGGATACTTTTTCATAGTTCTTTGACACTACACTTGTTGGTTAGATATTTCCCTTTCTTCTAATCCCATGCTGCTCGGTTTTACATTGAAATATGACAAGTTAACCTTGTTCTATTGAATAGTCGTTAGTGGTGGTGTGTCTACTTCAGATACATTTTCGTAGATTGTTAAAATCTTCTGACATCTCTACGTTTTAATGGATGAAGATGATAATTTTTATACTTAATTTCATCCTCATTAACTTTAGTGGGATATTTTCCTGTTTGGAGGTTCTTAACCAGAAATTCCATCCACATGGAAAAGATGAGTTTCTTCACTATGAGATTTGTTCATCCCCTAAAGTTTCTTATTTTATAAAACTTCTAACTTTTTTCTCTTCCAATCATTTTCTTAAACTTCTTCCTATAACAGTTGAATTATATAAATACTCCCACTATTGGGAATTACTATATTTTCAAATTATATTTTTTCAAAATTTAACCTTTGATACTTTTCATTATATTCCCCATTTGTTCTATTGGGGGTTTAATAAGTTTTTTAAAAAACTATTTTACATTTTCCCACTATTTCCATATCGGTCTCTATTTTTGAGATGTTTTAACTATTAACAATTATACCTTTAAATTTAATCTACTGTGATTTTTGTCTCATGACTTTTTACGGTAAGTTGTTTTTTCATTATTATATTGGTTTTGATTAAACATTTAACATTTCCTCATCAATTTATCTTGAATGGCATTTTGGTATTAGTCTATATATTTTTTGAATTGTTTTTTGACTTAATCTCTCCTTGTCAGTAATATAAATAAATTTATAGATATTTTTTAAAAGTTTATCATCTTTTGACTCTTAAAGTATTTTTATTGTAAACTCAAATTTAACAATGTTAACTTTGCTATATTATTTCATTTTGCTTAATTATGTGAACAATAACTTGTGGTTTCATAGTATTATTATTGTTTATTGTTTGATATATTTTGACATTTGATTGTGACTTCATATTTTTTGTATTATTGGTTCAATTTTGTTAACAATTTGTAAGGAATTGTTTTGAATTTTTAACTTGATATAATACTTTTAGGATCCTCTTTCTATTATATTGTAATTATTTCAGCCTGATGATGGTCCTATAGGACCGAAACTAGTTGCAACATTAAATTAAATAGTTGTGGGATAGACTTTGAGTTTCCTTTGAACCTTTTGTGTTTCAACCCACATTTGAGATATGGATAACTTACAAGATTTACCAATTTGTTTGCCAACGTGAGTTGTTTCACCGGCAGCTGCTTAGCTAATGAAATTGGAAAATGTGTAAACTGTCTTTTATGATGATGATTGATTATTAGTCCCATCTGTTTCACGCTCTAAGCTCCAATATCAACGTACTCGATTCACCTCTAAAGTTTACAGGTTGACCGTCTTGATCTAAGGCAATGACAGTGATGTTAGTTATTTTACGTTGTGGTATAACGGGTAAGTAGACCAAATTATGAGGAATTTCGTCAATGGAATATCCTGGATCTACTTGTATGACGAATTCGTAGATTGTATGGGCAGGTCTGTTCGCATCAAAGGCTCCAGTGGTAATGTTACAATCGAAGCGAATACTGGATACTTTAATGATTTTGACGGGAAGATCTGAAGAGTGCATTTCGTTGACGTCGAGTATTTTCGGTGAAAACCCCAATATTCTACCAAGACTATCAGCTTGCATAAAGGAAATTTTATATTTACTTAAAATTTCACATTTCAACGTATTGTGATTAGGTTTTAGTGAAAATATATCCTTCAAGATCAGCAATTTCATAACATCCTGTAGGAATATTAAAACTTTGAAGCTTGTCTTCGGCATCGCATTAGTAAAACGTACAATTTTCAATGTTTGGTATACTGTTATATGAATGAAAAGATCGTAGAGCTATTTCATAATAATTCTTTGGATCGAGCACAATAGGGGTAGGAGGTTGAAAGGTAAACACGTGATTGGTGCTGTTAACTCTCAGCAACTGCGACATGTTGACTAATGAAAATGAAAAAGACATTTATGAATTTAAATATAATTTTTTATTGTTACAAAGAAAACATGTGGCTTGTGAACTCGGAGGACCATCCCAATGCGTCGTCCAATCTGGTCGGTTGTAATAGATAAAACAAGGCAGCCGTATTTGCAACTCAAAATTGGCTCGATATTCATAAGGAAGTTTATGCCACATATTAAGCAATTCCAAAGGTCTCACACACTTTATCAGATGTTCAATGGGAAAGTTCTTTAGTTCTTCGGCAGTGAAACTACTCAATGCTTTACCTTGGTGGATATTTTGTAGTAATATTTCCATTATTGTTGTTGTTGTTGTTGTAGAAATTTTAAACATAAATGACCGCAATTGATTTGATTGTAATTTTGATATTGAGTATTGTTGTAGAAAATTCGCACACCACCGAGATATTTAACAACTTCTTTCGGCGGCTTCAGGTTACCAAATGAATCGAAATACTCTACTTTGTTGTTTATCTTTCTGTAAGCTACCCAATGACTTCCGCTATTCCTAGAGGTATCCAAATTAAACACTGCACATTCTTGCCTTCGAGGTCCATCTTTGGGGAGGGTGTCTCGCATGAAAACTCCTCGAAAATGGGGTATTTTAAGCAATTTTGCGTAATGTGTTATCTCAAAGTCGGATAATGCGTGATTGGGTAGCTTTATTAGTTTTTTGTCTCAAATACAATCCGAAACCGCCTTTTGGGTACTTTTTTAAGTATAGGCCAGATCCTACTCGTTCCATAGCCTTATTATGACGTACATCTTCTTCCAATTTCTTTTGCTCATGTTTAGCATCAATGACTGTTTTCGCCACTCCAGCAGCACCACCTGCTAAAGCTCCAAGTGCCGAAAGACCAGCAAACAAGGGAATAAGTGGTAGGAAACCTCCAGATTTCACTACAGGTATTACTCGTGGAACATCGACTTCTTTTTTCCCACCAAATTCCTTAATGAGTGCCTTGGCTGCTCGTAATGCAAACGTTGCAGTGTCTTTTAAAGATTTTCCTCTCTTCATGGACTTTCCCACCTTTAAAACAACATCTCGATGAAAAGAATGACGTGGTTTACGACGACTACGACATCCCATTCCTAGCTTTCTTTTTACCTTCATTCCACCTGTCACAAGTAATGCAGCAGCTTTTTCTCTGAAAGATGCATCTTTAGATTTGACACGTTCCCACGCCTTACTTTCAAGTATCTGATCGGCTTTATATCGCTCCTCAAGAGATTTGTTTTGCGAATAAGCAATGTCGTGTTGTTTACATGCAGAGTCTAAAGGATTAATACCTGGATCTCTACGTGCTAGTCGCTTTTGTAGTTTTGCACTAGCTGAAAATAACACTTTTTTTTAGCAAAATTACATTAGATTGAAATAATAATAACTTACGTCCGCAGAACTGATAGCCGGGTATGTGAACTTCAATAGGTAGTTTATTGATAAGAGAATTTAAAAGACCCTCTCCTTCAAACACCAACATTAGGACTGATATGCACAAGTGGCGCGACATCTATATTTATAGAATAACACTAAGAAAAACAATACACACGATGAAGATCATTTAACAAGAGCAGACGCTACCCATTGAAAATTTAGATTTTACCCCAACGTCATCGATCGGCAAACATGGTAAATTGTTACCAAATTCCTAGTGGGGTGGAAAGACGAATGCCTTGCTGGCGATCCTATTCAGTCCAAATGGTGCGAAATTCAAAAACGTCTATGTTTATTCAAAATCTTTATTCCAACCGAAGTATGAATTGCTGCAAGAAGTGATAGCACAAGTCAATGGTGTTGGATATTTTCCATTTAAAGACAACGAAGAAATAATTAGTCCAGATAACGCTCGACCGAATTCTATCTTTATATTTGATGACGTATCCTGTGACGGTTAACAGAAAATACATGAATATTACTCAATGTGTAGACATAAGGACATTGATGCTGTATATATTTGTCAAACATATTCAAAAATACCGAAACAGCTTATACGTGACAATTGTAACGTAATTATGTTGTTCAAACAAGATGAGGTGAACTTCAAACATATATTTGACGAACACGTATCTCCAGACATGACATTAGATGATGATGGCGGTCGCTATGGTACATTGGTACTTATGAAGGATTTCCCCCTTAATGATGGTAGATAGCGCAAAGGATTTGATAAATATATAAAATTGTAAGCTATGTCTTTAGTCTGGAAAAAAGTGTCTGAACTTGCTAGATCAATTCGCAAAAAATACTTGGCGTTGAAATTGGGTAAATCAGAGCAAGATGAATCTCTTAATAAACTATTCAAACCAATATCTACACCACTTAAAGCGATAGTCGAATCTTCAAAGACATTACAAAAAACCATTACGAATTTAAGTCCAAAAGCGGAAATAAAGAAAGAAGAAAAGCAAGAAGAACCTGATGATGTACCTTTTCTTGAAATGGAACCGGTAGCCGAAACCGATGAAGCGGGCAATGTTCCAATGCAAGAATCTCTAGAAAGAATGCATCCTGAGATTACACAAGAAGCCATCGAAGAATATTTAGATCAATATCCCGAAATTACTCGATCATATATTGAAGATTATTTCCAAAATAATAAAGGAATCGATAGAAATTACGGTCCGATCTACAATAAAGAATTCGGTTGAAGTTTAGGTACGCGAAGAATTGGATTTAATAGAAGAAACGGTAACATCAACATACTACAAGAATGAGACAAACAAGGTGAACGTGTGATTGGAACACCAGGCTTATATCAGCTTTTATTCTACGCCGACCCAGAAAGTTATACCCCACAGGATTTAGAGGCATATAAAACACTTCTAGACCATACTAATGTTCACCGAAATACGCTTAACCATCTTAAGAGTTCAAGCACTTCCAAATATGAAATCATTAAACCTATGTTTAGAACGGAATCGGGTGGATCGAAAAGTAGTACTCGAAAACATCAGCACCTAATAGGGAATCCTCGATCAAAATCTCCAAAAAGTGGTGGAAAAATTGTCGATTCTCACTTAACATACAATGATACACCTATGGAGTATATTTATTGGGACAATCCCAATGAATTAGTGGATCTAAGAACAATTAATAACTGCACAGTTAAACTAAACTTCCACTATTTATTTGAAATATTCGCTTTAAAATCAATTACAGCTGTTTCGCTATCACTAGCATCGTCAGATTGACATATTGAAATTACATGTTGTTTGTTTGTAACTAGGTGCTTGATGTTGATAAGGAGTTAAGGCTAGACCAAGTAAGGAAGTAATAAGACATAACAATATTAAAGCCTAGATGTTATTAGCCCTAAGGGATTATCCTGGATGTATTTCCCTCTAAGATCAGTATAACTGTGCAATGATATAGAAAAACCAGGAAAAAACTATATCATGCTGATCTTTACAATAACTTAATATATTTATGTTATAATAATGTCTTATCTATGTATAAAATGAAGACTCAATCAAAGTAAACAGTTTAATAGTGGAGAACTTCCAAGATTTATTTGTTCATTAACTACTTTAAACTGTTGATCTGCTAGATGTCTTTTAATTTCAAGTTCTTCTAGAAAATCTAAATTTTGTTTTTTATCACAAATGTGTAGTATATGAATGTCATTGGTGTGTATAAGTGAGTTTGGATGTTCCAGTAGGTGTTTTGCATAGTTCGACTTATCTGGTTGTTGTAATCTATATGCTCTTAAGTGTTCATTAAATCTTACTTCAAAATTTCTTTGTGTTTGACCTATATATACTGCATTACATTTTGGACAATTAATTTTGTAAACACCAGATTTTTTTTTATTTTGGTAGTTTTGTTTTTCCATTTAACAATTTTGTTCCAATACTATTTTGTGTTTTAAATGATATTAATGTTGATGTTGCCGAAGATATTATTTTTGAAATTGCATTGGAAATATTTCCACAATATGTAATACTTTTATAGCTTTTAATTTCTTTAGTTTGTTTTGGATATATTAGTTCTAGTGACATTTTTTGTTCTTTCTTATTAATTAATTTATTTATCAAATGTATTGGATAGCCATTAGATGTAGCTATTTGTTTTATGATCTCAATTTCTTTATTAAAATTACTTTTGTTCATTGGAATCGAAAATGCTCTATGTATCATGGAATTATAAGCTGCTAATTTATGTGATAGTGGATGATTTGAATTATATGGTATGGTTACATCTGTTTGTGTAGGTTTTCTGTATATTGAATAATTTAATGAATTATTAACTTTTCAATTCTTAAATCTAGAAAATTAATTGAATTATTTTCTTCAACTTCTAAAGTAAAATTAATTTTAGGATGCAAGGTATTAATATAATTAAAAAATATATCTAACTGCCGTTCGCTACCTACAAAACCTGCTAACACATCATCAACATATCTATACCAAAATAAAATATTGTTTTTATAACTAGAATTAAAGATTTTGTTTTCTAAATTATCCATAAATATATTTGCCAAAATTGGAGAAATAGGACTTCCCATGGGAAGACCCTCATTTTGAATATAAACTTTGTTATCAAAAAGTAAAATAATTTTGACTAATGCATACATCAAATAGATCAATTATGTCTGATATTATACCTGGATGGATATTTCTTTCATCTAATAGCTTTTTAACTAGAACTATACATTCTTTAGGAGGTATTTTTGAGAACATATTAGTTACGTCAAACGATACTAATTTAGTATTATTTTGTAAATTACATTTATTCAATTTTTTGATCAAATCTAATGAATTTTGTACTGAATATTTAGATGTGTAACCATAATTGTTTAGGATACTATTTAATTTTTTAGCTACTTTAGTATTAGGAGTGTTAACATACGAAACTACCGGTCTAATTGGTTTTGAATCTTTATGTAATTTAATTGTTCCATATAATTCTGGACATTGAGGATTTTTATTTACTAGGTATTTTTTATCGAAGTCATTAAATAGGTAATTTGAATGATTTACATGTTCTCTTATTTGGTTAGAAAATTTCTGTGTAGGATCGTTTTTTAGAATTTTGACATTACTTGACATTATGAAATCATTCACTTTAGATTTATAATCTTCTCTTTTTAAAATTACTGTTGAGTTACCCTTATCTGATTTTGTTATAATTAGGTTATTTTCATCTACTTTATTTTTGATTGATTTTAAAGCTAAAATGTCATTTTTAATACTTTGACTTTGACTTTTAAATTTGTTTGGTTTTATATCTTTAATAAGATTTGCTATTTGCATTTTTTCATAAATAAAATTATTTGATTTAGTTTTCAAAGCTATTTCAGAATCTGTGGCTAAAATTTCTTTTATATTATTATACCTCCTAAATTCACTAATTATATATATATATATATATATAATTAGTGAATTTAGGAGGTATAATAATATAAAAGAAATTTTAGCCACAGATTCTGAAATAGCTTTGAAAACTAAATCAAATAATTTTATTTATGAAAAATGCAAATAGCAAATCTTATTAAATATATAAAACCATAAAAATTTAAATGTCATATTCAAAGTATTAAAATTGAGATTTTAGCTTTAAAATCAATCAAAATTAAAGTAGATGAAAATAACCTAATTATAACAAAATCAGATAAGGGTAACTCAACAGTAATTTTAAAAGAGAAGATTATAAATCTAAAGTGAATGATTTCATAATGTCAAGTAATGTCAAAATTCTAAAAACGATCCTACACAGAAATTTTCTAACCAAATAAGAGAACATGATTCAAATTTCCTATTTAATGACTTCGATAAAACCTAGTAAATAAAAATCCTCAACGTCCAGAATTATATGGAACAATTAAATTACATAAAGATTCAAAACCAATTAGACCGGTAGTTTCGTATGTTATCACTCCTAATACTAAAGTAGCTAAAAATTAAATAGTATTCTAAACAATTATGGTTACACATCTAAATATTCAGTACAAAATTCATTAGATTTGATCAAAAAATTGAATAAATGTAATTTACAAAATAATACTAAATTAGTATCGTTTGACGTAACTAATATGTTCTCAAAAATACCTCCTAAAGAATGTATAGTTCTAGTTAAAAAGCTATTAGATGAAAGAAATATCCATCCAGGTATAATATCAGACATAATTGATCTATTTGATGTATGCATTAGTCAAAATTATTTTACTTTTGATAACAAAGTTTATATTCAAAATGAGGGTCTTCCCATGGGAAGTCCTATTTCTCCAATTTTGGCAAATATATTTATGGATAATTTAGAAAACAAAATCTTTAATTCTAGTTATAAAAACAATATTTTATTTTGGTATAGATATGTTGATGATGTGTTAGCAGGTTTTGTAGGTAGCGAACGGCAGTTAGATATATTTTTTAATTATATTAATACCTTGCATCCTAAAATTAATTTTACTTTAGAAGTTGAAGAAAATAATTCAATTAATTTTCTAGATTTAAGAATTGAATAATTCATTAAATTATTCAATATACAGAAAACCTACACAAACAGATGTAACCATACCATATAATTCAAATCATCCACTATCACATAAATTAGCAGCTTATAATTCCATGATACATAGAGCATTTTCGATTCCAATGAACAAAAGTAATTTTAATAAAGAAATTGAGATCATAAAACAAATAGCTACATCTAATGGCTATCCAATACATTTGATAAATAAATTAATTAATAAGAAAGAACAAAAAATGTCACTAGAACTAATATATCCAAAACAAACTAAAGAAATTAAAAGCTATAAAAGTATTACATATTGTGGAAATATTTCCAATGCAATTTAAAAATAATATCTTCGGCAACATCAACATTAATATCACTTAAAACACAAAATAGTATTGGAACAAAATTGTTAAATGTAAAAACAAAACTACCAAAATTAAAAAATCTGGTGTTTACAAAATTAATTGTCCAAAATGTAATGCAGTATATATAGGTCAAACACAAAGAAATTTTGAAGTAAGATTTAATGAACACTTAAGAGCATATAGATTACAACAACCAGATAAGTCGAACTATGCAAAACACCTACTGGAACATCCAAACTCACTTATACACACCAATGACATTCATATACTACACATTTGTGATAAAACAAAATTTAGATTTTCTAGAAGAACTTGAAATTAAAAGACATCTAGCAGATCAACAGTTTAAAGTAGTTAATGAACAAATAAATCTTGGAAGTTCTCCACTATTAAACTGTTTACTTTGATTGAGTCTTCATTTTATACATAGATAAGACATTATTATAACATAAATATATTAAGTTATTGTAAAGATCAGCATGATATAGTTTTTTCCTGGTTTTTCTATATCATTGCACAGTTATACTGATCTTAGAGGGAAATACATCCAGGATAATCCCTTAGGGCTAATAACATCTAGGCTTTAATATTGTTATGTCTTATTACTTCCTTACTTGGTCTAGCCTTAACTCCTTATCAACATCAAGCACCTAGTTACAAACAAACAACATGTAATTTCAATATGTCAATCTGACGATGCTAGTGATAGCGAAACAGCTGTAATTGATTTTAAAGCGAATATTTCAAATAAATAGTGGAAGTTTAGTTTAACTGTGCAGTTATTAATTGTTCTTAGTAAGATGAACTTCCAAAAAGTAGAGGTTAACACAATCAATTTAATTAGTGGATCGTTTAAAGTTGTTGATTGCTTCACAAGAGGCAGGTAATACGTCACATGACAATGAAATAGTAGCAATTATCAATGAGCTGAAGGAAGCCGATATAATAGAATAACAAGCTGAATCTTGTTCATTTAAATTATGCCTGTCGATAAATTCGGACAAAGACATAAAAAAACGCCATATGCGCGTTGTTTACTAACAAAAATCACATTTCCTCACACACCCGAAGGTAATATTGATATGGAAAATGTGAAAACTTGTAATGTTGGCGAACCGTCAACATATAGTGATGCTGCAACAAAAAAATATGTCGATATGCAAATGAATGAGTTGCGAACTATTGACGTTAGTAGATGTACTATGAGAGTTCTAACTCAGTGAAGGAGTGGGGGTACCTCCGTATATACAGCATAGGAGTTCTGGAACGGTTCTGAACTGTCGGACTGTGGTTCTGAATTGTGAACCAGTTGTTTATTTGGAGTAGTTGTGTTATATTATAATGATTGTATAATTGAGCGACTGGAACGAATTTTATTGGAATTATTAAAGAAGTGTACGAGTTTGTGTTGTATTGCGGGTTGCCTGCTGGTTTGAAAAAAAGTTGGCCGCTGGTGGGACTCGAACGTACGTCCCGTCGAATGAAATTTATAATTTAAGCGCCCTTACCCACTGGGCTGCTAACGAAGGATTATATATGTTAAGAATGGGTATTTAAACTCGCGTCGCGTATTTTGATCGTTTTCATCGAATTTGGTCTGTGCTTGTAATCTAATCATATACAGGGTATGTCGGGATACTAAACAACTTAGAATTTTTGTATTTAAAATATCAATTTGATGATATGGTACGGGTTAGATACGGGATATATACAGGGTTTGTCGCGATGGTCGTTAATTAAAAATGTCAATTCGATCATTCGTATATTATGATGTGGGTACAGGGTATTCGCGAAGATCATTCGTAAGAGGTACGGGGGATGTCAATTTTTCATACGGGATATACAGGGTTTGTCGCGAATTAGATCATCGAAATATCGGATTATGATCATTCTTAATGCGGAAACGGTTACGTGGCAAATAAAAATGTTTATATACGTGGGGGTATGACAGTTCTCCATTTTCTGATTGAACAGTAATTCTCTCTTTATACGGGAAATATATTTAAATAATTTTTCTATAAATTATTTTTACGATCCAGACGATAATGACTACATTTGTACCATTTTGTTAACAAATGGCCTATACAAGATATAAACGATGACAAAAATAATTCTCCTATTAATTATACATTAGGTGTCATTTTTATCGCAACGATAAAGATATTTTATTAAAAAATAAAGTCTGCATATAATTTAAACAAGAACATTTATCTGCAATGAAAAACTATCAAATTACCTACGAGCTTAAAAACTGCTTATCAGTCATAAAAATTCTATAAATTCGAAAATATATAAACGATGACACTAAATAAATTCTTCTATTAATTATACATGTGTCATTTTTATCGGAACGATAAAGATATTTATTACCAAACTAATAGTTAAGATCAATATATCTTTTTACCATTTGACATTTATCTGCAATGAAAAACTATTTAGTTTTGCCTGTATCAAATTACCTACGGGCTTAAAAACTGCTTATCAGTCACAAAAATTCTATAAATTCGAAAGAATAAAATTTAACAATCCAGTTACGTGTTTAACTTTTGTGTGTGCTACAAGAAAAAATATTTGAAGTAAGTTTAAATTATTATTATTATATTTGTGTGTGAGTTACACTCTTAAACTTTAAAACGCAATAATGTTTTTGCTTGTTTTTTTTTTAGTTAAAAAGTTTATTTTATTTAGTTTAACAAAAAAACTTAATACGAATTTAAGGATTCTGTTTACAATATTTTTTATTAATTTAGTTGTTTGTAAGAAAGATTAGGAATTAGTATAAATAGTAAAATTTTGCGTTGTAAAATGTTCAATTATTATTGTTGATTCATTGATTATTAGAAGATTCATTATTTGGTTAATTATTATAAAGTTTAAGATTATTGTATTTTCGTCGAGTAGATAATAAAAGTTAGTTTTAAAAAATCACCTTCGAAGTCATAAATTGTGTATGTGCGTGTGTGTGCTTTTTCTCACAAAATATTATATGCGAAAATTTTTTATGGATTTAGAATTACTAAACAAAGCTTCCTATATTGCAGCACGGAAGCCTGTAGTGAAGCTGAAAGAGTTACCAGTAGGAGTTCGACAAGTAATTAATGCTGCAAAAATAACGAAAACAAACTTTGGAACAAGCGTTCTAGTTGACCTGGGTGATAAAGTCGTGTTCCTGCCAAACAGGGTGACTGCTACATACGAACCATATATCAACAATTTCGAACGAGGGAAATACGGCTTAACATACCTGGGATCGTATGATTGCGGTCGTCCCTATTTAGCTGCATCATTCGAAATTACGGAAATTTAGAGGTGAGTTACAGTTTTTTTTTACAAATACAGCAATGTTTAATTATCCGAATGTACTGAGCAAAATCGATGCAACTTTGTTGGAAATTAAAAACAATTTTTCAAATCATAAAGAAATAACTTTTGCATTAAAAGCCATAAATTCACATCTAAGAAAATGTAATTTAGCGTTAAAGAAAATTCATTTTTCCGTGGGTCAAGTGAGAAAAATTCAATCAAAAATGGGGGAACTGAAAAGAATGCGTTATTTTATTAAGGCAATGAAACGGGGGCATATAGGTGGAGATTTAAAAAGAAAACAAAAAGTTAGGTGGATTAACATAAATTCAGTATTCCATAGCAGAGTAAGAACGGGATTAATTATAAACTTGAAGCATAAAGAAATAAAAATTTTTTTTATAGATGCATTTAAACTTTTTAATGAAAAAATTTCTTTAATTTTAAAGAAAATGTACATGTTAAAAGTTAACTTTTTGTGCTAATTCGCTAATTGACGTAGGGACGGATCTGGAAGAGTGGTATAATAAAAATGTGATCGATTTTATATTAAATAAACTTGGTGAATTTAATGAAATGAATTCAGGGTGGGCTTTGAGTAACATCATTTCCTTAGAGGTAGCAATTAACAAATTTGAAATGGGAAACGGCTCATCTTTCATTAAATTACCTGAACAAATAGCCAGAAAGCGTGCTTGTGTCAATGTTCAAAACAATGATTTAGCATGTTTTTTTTGGAGTATAGTCAGTGCGTTGTATCCTGTTGAACGAAATAATGATAGACTATCTAAATATCCGGATTACAGTCGTGTTTTAAATACTGAAGGAATGAATGAAACCAAATAAAATTTCAAAATTTGAACAGCTCAACAATATTTCCGTTAATGTATACGCTTTAGAAATGATAGTAGGGAGTAGTGAAAACACTTTTTTTTCAGTAATTCCTGTTACGTTGACAAAATCCAAATTAGATAGACATGTAAATTTACTTTTAATTCAGGATCACTACTTTCCTAAATTGAATGATTTTGATGTTCCTCCTCCTTCTTCTCAAGACCATGATCATTTAGAAATCAAATATCATTATGTATGGATTAAGAATCTCTCTAGACTGTTATCGAGTCAAATGAATAAACATAACGGTAAAAAATATCCTTGTGATAGATGTTTGAATTATTTTGGCAGTGAAGAAAAATTAAATATTCATTATTCTCTTTGTGAAACTATGAATTACGAAAAAATTACTTTTCCCAAATACGACTTTGTTGAATTTCGCAATCATGTTTATAAGCAAAAGTGTCCTTTTACTATTTATGCTGACATTGAATCCCAATTAGAAAAATGTGACGTAGAAATTGGCAAAACGACGCAAAAATATCAGCATCATAGAGCCTTTAGTATTGGCTATTACTTTAAATGTTCATTTGATGACTCTTTATCATTTTATAAAGCACGTAGAGGTGAAGATTGTATGAATTGGTTTGCAAATGAAATGACTACGATAGCAAAGTTTGTTGAAAGTAAGATTAAAAATATTATTCCAATTGTGGTTTCGTCGGACCCCACCGGCGGCGGCGGAGGTGACATTTGTCACATCTGTGAAAAAATATTTAGAGAAAAGGAAGTCATTGTTAGAGATCATGATCATTTTACTGGAAAGTTCCGTGGATTTGCACACCAATCATGTAATCTGAACTTTAAAAAACTGTTTATTGTACCCATAATCTATCATAATCTATCCTATGATTTACACTTTCTTATAAGGGATATTGTTAGACGAGGGCGGGTTAGTGTACTTCCAGTAAATAAAGACAAATACATTTCATTTACGCAATACAATGCAGATACAAACATTAAATTCCGATTTATAGATTCGTTCAGATTTTTGGCGACTAGCTTGGATAATCTAGTTAAAACTTTGTGTATTGAGGATTTTATAATTTTACGAAAAGAATTTTCTTCATTGAATGCCGATCACTTTAAACTATTAACTCGTAAAGGTGTGTTTCCATACGACTATATTGACAATTTAGAGAAATTAAATGAAACTCAATTACCTTAACAAGAAAGTTTTTACAATAGACTTAATGACAATAACATTACTGATGACCACTATGCTCACGCGCAAAACGTTTGGAAGTCCTTTAATATTAAAACACTTGGGGAATATAGCGATTTGTACATGCATACCGATATTCTGCTTCTTGCCGACATTTTTGAAAATTTTCGTGAGTCTTCTTTAAAAACTTACTTTCTTGACCCCGCCTGGTATTTCACAATGCCTGGCTATACGTGGGATTGTTTGCTTAAATATACTGGATGTAGGCTACAAATTTTAAAAGATGTTGACATGATAATGTTTATAGAAAAGTCGATTCGAGGGGGAATATCTGTATGTAGTAGCAGATATGTTGAAGCTTACAATAAATACATGAAAGAATATGATCCCACAAAACCCTCAAGCTATATATTATATTTAGATGTAAATAATTTGTATGGAAAGGCCATGAGCGAGCCTCTACCTTATGGGGGGTTTTGTTGGATTGAAAATATAAGTAAATTTGTTACCAACGACGGCGACGATCCACCTGAGGATTATGTGATTATAATGACGCTGCCTGATGATTCTCCCGACGGTTATATTTTTCAAGTCACATTAGAATATCCTGAAAGATTACACGACGAACATAAAGACTTTCCATTCTGCCCCGAACACCGCATTCCGCCAGAATCCAAATTACCTAAATTAATGATCACCTTATACAGCAAAAAAGAATACATACTAAGTATATTATAGAAATTTAAAATAAGCATTGTCACATGGTTTAAAATTGATTCAAATTCACAAGTATTAAAATTTAAGCAGTCAAAGTGGTTTAAACCGTACATTGATTTGAACACACGCTTGAGAACCTCGGCCACTAACATCTTTGAAAAAGACCTAAGAAAGCTTGCAAACAACGCAGTTTTCGGAAAAACTATGGAATCAATTAGGGGGAGAAAAATCGTAAGGAAACCGCAATCTTATGACGGTCGCTATGGTGCTAAAAATTTAATTGCCAGTCCAAGATTCCATAGTAGAACAGTACTCGACGAGAAGGAGGATTTAATGATAATTGAACTTAAAAAAGCTGAACATTGTTTTAATAAACCTTTGTATATAGGGATGGCAATTCTAGATTTGGCTAAAACTGTAATATACGACTTCCACTATGATTTTGTACATCCCAAATTGGGGGTAGAGAGATGTAAATTACTGTATACAGATACTGACAGCTTTATATATGAAATAAAGTGTGAAGATGTATATAAAGAAGTTATCGAGAGATACATTGAAAAATTCGACACTTCAGACTAAGCTCCAAATAACGTGTACAGTACCTATTCCTCGCGTTAATAAAAAAGTTTTATGATTAATGAAGGATGAAGCCAATGGGAAAATAATAACACATTTTGTTGGGTTACGGTCTAAAATGTATGCATATAAAGTTCAGGGCGGGCAAATCACCAAAAAATCAAAGGGTGTTAAGAAAAATGTTGTTAAAAATAAATTGTTATTTGAAGATTACATTAGATGTTTAAAAGATTGGAAAACAATGTCTGTAACCCAAAATACGATCCGTTCCTATGTGCATGATGTATTTTCAATTGAACAAACAAAAATAGGCCTAAGTCCTTACGATGATAAAAGACATTTAATTCCCGAATCGTTCAATACGTTACCGTGGGGTCATTACAGTTTAATAAAATAATTTTTTTTTTTAGATATAATGGTGGCAAAACTCGAGTATTTATGTATTAGGGTAATATGTGAAAATACAATAGCAATAAACCAATTTGTAATTGATGTACACTTACCGCAAAATTTAATGCTTAAAATATTTAAAAATTATGCTCAAAATGGATGGGATGCAATCTATAAAAATGCTGAAAGTATCACAAAAAAGCTTGATTTAATATCGATCACAAAAAAAAACGTTACATAAATTCACAAGAGTGTCGCTATTTACTAACTTGTCCAATCTGGAGAATGAACTTTTTTAAACGTTCAAATTTAGAAAAAACATATTGCGCTTGGATTCATTTATATTATATTTTAAACCTAAAATTATCATTGTGTCAGTCTTGTTTTAGAAAGTTCGAGTCTCTTTTAGAAGAAAATAATCTAAATATTAGTTTACATGTTGTTCGAAAACATTCACACGTAGTATACGCTAGAGAAGATATTTTTAATTTATATCGTCATAAGTATTACTGGTGTCAAAATGGCTATGATAAAGTAATATTTCAATTGAAAAGTAGCTATGATTGCCACAATGATTTGCATCCTCCTAAGCAATCAGACATACCTCTTCACGAACAGGGTCCATATAGATTTATCAATCATCATAGCGAAGATGATGATTCCGATTATTATTTATAAAAATGCTGTATTTGTTAAAAAAAAAAACTGTAACTCATACTATTATACATGTTATTACCTTTCTGTGTACCTATTTAATGTATTTTTTTTGTACTTGTATCTCATATGTATGTAATTACCTTCTAATTTCGGTGTAGGTATTGTATTAATAAATATATTTTTTTTCTACTTTTTGATTTTAATTCAAAATAAAACACCTATAATGCATAACAACTATATATTTAAATCGTTAATAACTATATTTTTACAAAAGTATACAAACTCTCTAAGAGCATAATTTAACATATTGTTTGAGGCTAAAGTAGAACAAAATACACATAAAATTTGCAAAGGATCAGAAGAATTTTCAGAGGAGATTTTTTTACAAAAATCCAAAACATTATAATAAAATTGACAAAAATTCAAATTTTCTAACATATATATACGTTGTAAAATCAACTCATTTAATTCCAAAATTTTCATCCATGTAATACTCAACATCATGTTTCTTAACAAGAATCAACTTGTGATCGTCGTACTTTAATGAAGTAATGGTGCAGTACTCTCCACATGTAAATGAAACAGGTTGGAACTCGTCGTCGTCGTCGTCGTCTATAGTATAAAAGAAATCATTGATTTGTTGCATCATTATTGAAATAAAAGTATCCCATTAATAGGTACTGAAAGATATTTTGGAAAATTTGAATTGTTGAGATAAAATAATAGCGGGCGTAAATGATCTTGCTGGACTTATACCACATTTTACTTCATAACCACAAATTGTATATTGCGTTGAAAGTAGGTATACATTTTCAGATTTTGCAGCCATCTCATAGTTTTCCAAAATTCTATCCAACTCTTCACTGTAACAATAAACACTTGAATCATTCGATTCGATTTCAGCAGCATTACTATAATAAGCACTATCTTGAGGACACATGTTTCGTCAACTAAGTTCAATTGTTAAAGATCACTTTAATTTATAGTCTCCAAAAATGTATTCATACGCAGCGAAGCAAAAAGTAGTCGTTACAAAACAGCTACGTTTTCAATCCAACTGTTATGTTTCTTGTCTAATCCGAGCCATTTCACATACATTTTATTACCCTTCCTTCTGAGCACTTTTTCAATCAAGTAAATGTCTGGATTTGATGTTTTCTGCAATTCATCATTATAGAAGCAACTGCTGATTGGTCTGCCTTGCATGTCTTCCAGTAAGTACGTAGCGGGATTGGTAGTTTTAACTTTGGTGATTTTGAATAGCTCAGTAATCCAATTGGGTGTATAACTTTTTCAAAGACATGTTTTGCCTTGGATATGCGAACAATGTCACCGACTTTGAATTTTCGTGGGCCAGCAGTTATCTTTAAATGACTATTATAGGTGTTATTCAAAATAAATGTTTCGTTGGATTTGTTGACTTGAGAAGGCTTATATTTTGTTACGGAATGTTTCGTATTGTTGTAGTCATGAGTTATTTTAGGTAGAATATCTATCCATTTGTAGGTGCCATTTAAACTGAAATACTTGTACAATTTAGATTTTAGCGTTCTTATAACACGCTCAGCCATAGAAGCCTTCATCGTACTAAACACGCTGTAATGATTTATATCATGTTTTTTCATTAAATTTTGAAATTTAATGTTGTAAAATTCCTTTCCTTGATCAGATTGCAGATTTTTCGGAACTCGTCGAGTATGAGCGAGTATGTCTGAAAATATCCGAGTAATTTCCTCACCGGTCTTTGTTTTTAGGGGACGTGTCCAAACAAATTTTGAAAAACAATCTATAACAACAAGTATCAACTTGTAATTTTTATTTTGATGAGCGTAAGGACGCATTTCAGCCAAATCCATTTGCTACAGATCATCTAAACCATTGATTATAGTACGTCTTCGAGGATAATTTTTTCGGATCGGTTTGTGCAGCTCATTTACGAGTTGAATCTTTTCTTTAGAGTACATTACTACTACTACTACTACCGCTTAGCTTGATCTCCAAACTGTGAATGCGATTATGTATATCCGTATTCATAACTTCAATATTTTTTACAATACCTGAAATGTATTTTTTTAAATTATCGACGACGGTTTTGATATTTTCCTCAAAATCTCTTTTCAATTTACGTATGTTTTCAACGTCAATGGTTCGCAACACATTCATTTGCATATCGACATATTTTTTTGTTGCAGCATCACTATATGTTGACGGTTCGCCAACATTACAAATTTTCACATTTTCCATATCAATATTACCTTCGGGTGTGTGAGGAAATGTGATTTTTGTTGGTAAACAACGCGCATATGGCGTTTTTTTATGTCTATGTCCGAATTTATCGACAGGCATAATTTAAATGAACAAGATTCAGCTTGTTATTCTATTATATCGGCTTCCTTCAGCTCATTGATAATTGCTACTATTTCATTGTCATGTGACGTATTGCCTGCCTCTTGTGAAGCAATCAACAACTTTAAAAGATCCACTAATTCATTGGGATCGTCCCAATAAATATACTCCATAGGTGTATCATTGTATGTTAAGTGAGAATCGACAATTTTTCCACCACTTTTTGGAGATTTTGATCGAGGATTCCCTATTAGGTGCTGATGTTTTCGGGTACTACTTTTCGATCCACCCGATTCCGTTCTAAACATAGGTTTAATGATTTAATGATATTTGGAAGTGCTTGAACTCTTAAGACGGTTAAGCGTATTTCGGTGAACATTAGTATGCTCTAGAAGTGTTTTATATGCCTCTAAATCCTGTGGGGTATAACTTTCTGGGTCGGCGTAGAATAAAAGCTGATATAAGCCTGGTGTTCCAATCACACGTTCACCTTGTTTGTCTCGTTCTTGTAGTATGTTGATGTTACCGTTTCTTCTATCAAATCCAATTCTTCGCGTACCTAAACTCCAACCGAATTCTTCATTGTAGATCGGACCGTAATTTCTATCGATTCTTTTATTATTTTGGAAATAATCTTCAATATATGATCGACTAATTTCGGGATATTGATCTAAATATTCTTCGATGGCTTCTTGTGTAATCTCAGGATGCATTCCTTCTAGAGATTCTTGCATTGGAACATTGCCCGCTTCATCGGTTTCGGCTACCGGTTCCATTTCAAGAAAAGGTACATCATCAAGTTCTTCTTGCTTTTCTTCTTTCTTTATTTCCGCTTTTGGACTTAAATTCGTAATGGTTTTTTGTAATGTCTTTGAAGATTCGACTATCGCTTTAAGTGGTGTAGATATTGGTTTGAATAGTTTATTAAGAGACTCATCTTGCTCTGATTTACCCAATTTCAACGCCAAGTATTTTTTGCGAATTGATCTAGCAAGTTCAGTCACGTTTTTCTTGCGTAATGCAGCAGCAACACCTTTATCGTCGGCCATATTGTCGTAGACTAAAGACATAGCTTACAATTTTATATATTTATCAAATCCTTTGCGATATCTACCATCATTAAGGGGGAAATCCTTCATAATTACCAAAGTACCATAGCGACCGCCATTATCAGACCAGCAGCACTTTGAACACATATTTTTAAATGTGTCAAATGTCATGTCTGGAGATACGTGTTCGTCAAATATATGTTTGAAGTTCACCTCATCTTGTTTGAACAACATAATTACGTTACAATTGTCACGTATAAGCTGTTTCGGTATTTTTGAATATGTTTGACAAATATATACAGCATCAATGTACTTATGTCTACACATTGAGTAATAAATGGTGTGCGAATTTTCTACAACAATACTCAATATCAAAATTACAATCAAATCAATTGCGGTCATTTATGTTTAAAATTTCTACAACAACAACAACAACAATAATGGAACTATTACTACAAAATATCCACCAAGGTAAAGCATTGAGTAGTTTCACTGCCGAAGAACTAAAGCACTTTCCCATTGAACATCTGATAAAGTGTGTGAGACCTTTGGAATTGCTTAATATGTGGCATAAACTTCCTTATGAATATCGAGCCAATTTTGAGTTGCAAATACGGCTGCCTTGTTTCATCCATTACAACCGACCAGATTGGACAACGCATTGGGATGGTCCTCCGAGTTCACAAGCCACATGTTTTCTTTGTAACAATAAAAAATGATATTTAAATTCATACATGTCTTTTTCATTTTCATTAGTCAACATGTCGCAGCTGCTGAGAGTTAACAGCACCAATCACGTGTTTACCTTTCAACCTCCTACCCCTATTGTGCTCGATCCAAAGAATGATTATAACAGTTCATTCATATAACAGTATACCAAACATTAAAAATTGTACGTTTTACTACTACGATGCCGAAGACAAGCTTCAAAGTTTTAATATTCCTACAGGATGTTATGAAATTGCTGATCTTGAAGCGTTTATCAGTGATAAAATGAACGCAAGCAATTCAATAACACCACCGAAGGATATATTTTCACTGAAACCTAATCACAATACGTTGTAATGTGAAATTTTCAGTAAATATAAAATTTCCTTTATGCAAGCTGATAGTCTTGGTAGAATATTGGGGTTTTCACCGAAAATACTCGACGTCAACGAAATGCACTCTTCAGATCTTTCCGTCAAAATCATTAAAGTATCCAGTATTCGCTTCGATTGTAACATTACCACTGGAGCCTTTGATGCGAACAGACCTGCCCATACAATCTACGAATTCGTCATACAAGTAGATCCAGGATATTCCATTGACGAAATTCCTCATAATTTGGTCTACTTACCCGTTATACCACAACGTGAAATAACTAACATCACTGTCATTGCCTTAGATCAAGACGGTCAACCTGTAAACTTTAGAGGTGAATCGAGTACGTTGATATTGGAGCTTAGAGCGCGAAACAGATGGGACTAATAATTAATCATCATCATAAAAGACAGTTTACACATTTTCCAACTTTATTAGCTAAGCAGCCGCCGGTGAAACAACTCACGTTGGCAAACAAATTGGTGCTGCAATCGCTGGGTTTTAGATTGAAATGACAACCATGTATGGAAAACGACTTCGTCAAAATGACAATATGCCTTCGATGTTTGATATCTACCGTAAGCCGGTCTTTGATGATTCCATTCGAAAGGCTGAATACAGAACCTATGCTCCATTTATCAAATCATTCAATTGCAGTGACATTGTGGAGTTTAGCATTAATCAGGTTGATTCGTTCTTTGCAATGAGCGAAACTTTGTTGTGCATTAAAGGTTCCCTCGAAACACACGGAGCAGGAGACGTAAAATTAGCAAATAATTTTGGAGCCTTTCTTTTCGATTCATGTACGTACAGTGAAAGTGCTAGGGAAATGGAAACAGTTCGAGATCCTGGAATTGTAAGTGCCGTACGTGCCATGACTTGTTATAACCAAGAAGATTCCAATCATATGGCTATAGCTGGCTGGAATTACCCGAAAGATCCTATTCTAAATGTCAGCGACAAGTCCTTCAACCTTCAAATACCTCTCAAACATATTTTCAACATTTTTAACGATTATTCTATGATTACATGTGGACGACAAACAATACGATTAGTTCGAGCACGAAATGATAATGATTGCATCTATATTACCGACAAGTCCGGTACGGTCTCCAGTACAACTGCTTAAATTAACATTACAAGTGTTGAATTATTAAAAGTTAAACATATCTTTCCCAATGATGATATAAAGATAAATCTCATGAAATCCATTCAAAAAGATCAGCCTATAGTTATTCCATTTAGAAAGTGGGAGTTACACGAATTGCCCTCAATTACTAAAGGTGTAAGACGTGAGGTTTGGGCTGTTAAAACATCCACTTCAGTTGAAAGACCCCGTTTTGTTATTGTTTTCTTTCAAGCTGACAAACGTAACGTGAGCACAGCCGATCCTACTTTATTTGACAATGCAGATGTACAAAGTATAAGACTGTCACTTAATGGTGAATTTTGGCCCAATGAAAGAATGCAATTGGATTTTAGTAAAACTGACTACAATGAAGCATATTTTAACTATACTGAATTCTATCCCAACTACGCGAACTCCACACAGAAGCGCTCCCTGCTGGATTATTCCTCTTTCAAGAAACGGGCATTGTTTGTTATCGATTGTTCCAAACAGGAAGAAAGCATGAAAGCGTCCACAGTCGATGTGAAACTTGATATTGAAGCAAACATAGGCTTTCCCGAAAATACCAAAGTCTATTGCATCATAATTCATGATTGTGTAATGGAATACTTCCCCCTCACCGAAATTGTTAAAAGTTTAAACTAGACGTTGATTAGAGTTAGTGTTCGAGCAGACGTCAACATGAGAATAGCTTTTGTAGACATTCAAGGCTTTGTCGTAGATGGATTTTTCGTTGTCAAAGAACTAACGATAGAAATTGGTTTCAAAAGTTCACATTACATGTTTTTACCACCTCAACCATTTTCTACATTAAGTAATGAGGACAAAAAACTGCAACCTACTTGGAAAAAAATGTGCACGGAATTCGATACTCTTCAGGAGATGTAGAATATTCTAAAGTTAATGAAATATTGGAAAGCAAGCTATTGTATGCTGCAGACTACATTTACGTTCGTGGTCAACAAAAAGCCAAGTTTCTGCAAAATAAATGTAACATTTTCAGCGTTTTTCCTCACATTTGCGAAGTCGGCAAGTTCGATGGTACACCGTGTGCAACAGTAAACTTTGCCAAGGATCCAAACCCCTGTCACACCTCTGGACTATATTCGTGCACCGAACGAAATGTACAACGTCTCCGCCACTGGTTTTTGAATACTGTATTACTATAAAATAAATAAACCTTAACCACAAATGAGTTTTTATTTTATACACCACTACTTAGAAATAAAACAAGTTGTTTATTCCTCAACTGTTATATTACACGAAGATTCAAATTTACGTTTAACAATTTTTAAAATAATAATTTTTAAAATTAAAACAAAGACAGATGCTAAAATTATACATGACATAGCAAAAACATTATTAATTTTATTTTTTATGCTCTCTTCTTCTGTTCTATTAAACATGGTTGAATACGTCTTAACGGATAAGTAGTTTTCGGTAATTTACGGCAATCCCAGTTTAGACTGCTCCACGTTGTTCTTGCTTCCCTAGTTTGTTTCATAACCTTACTCTTATCTTCATAAGCAATGTCTTCAATTCCATGACTGTGCTCTTCTGAAGACATAATGTAACTGGCCGTTGACGATCGCATGACCCTTGTAAAATATGTGTGATGACGTCATAGCATCGTATTACTGGTACCCTTTTGACAATCGTTGTGTCGTAACTTTACATCCTAATTCATTCCCAAATAAAGAGAGAATTAGTGTTCAATCAGAAAATGGAGAACCGTCATACCCCACACGTATATAAACATTTTTATTTGCCACGTAACCGTTTCCGTATTAAGAATGATCATAATCCGATATTTCGACAAACCCTGTATATCCCGTATGAAAAATTGACATCCCCCGTACCTCTTACGAATGATCTTCGCGATATACTCTGTACACTCGAAATTATCTTTTACCCATATCATAATATACGAATGATCGAATTGACATTTTTAATTAACGACCATATCCCCGTATCGACATTTTTGCCATTTTTGCGTATTAAGAATGATCATAATTCGATATTTCGACGATCTAATTCATCGCGACAAACCCTGTATATATCCCGTATCTAACCCGTACCATATCATCAAATTGATATTTTAAATACAAAAATTCTAAGTTGTTTAGTATCCCGACATACCCTGTATATGATTAGATTACAAGCACAGACCAAATTCGATGAAAACGATCAAAATACGCGACGCGAGTTTAAATACCCATTCTTAACATATATAATCCTTCGTTAGCAGCCCAGTGGGTAAGGGCGCTTAAATTATAAATTTCATCCGACGGGACGTAGGTTCGAGTCCCACCAGCGGCCAACTTTTTTTCAAACCAGCAGGCAACCCGCAATACAACACAAACTCGTACACTTCTTTAATAATTCCAATAAAATTCGTTCCAGTCGCTCAATTATACAATCATTATAATATAACACAACTATTCCAAATAAACAACTGGTCCACAATTCAGGACCACAGTCCGACAGTTCAGAACCGTTCCAGAACTCCTATGCTGTATATACGGAGGTACCCCCACTCCTTCACTGAGTTAGAACTCTCATAGTACATCTACTGACGTTGAAAACATACGTAAATTGAAAAGAGATTTTGAGGAAAATATCACAACCGTCGTCCATAATTTAAAAAAATACATTTCAGGTATTGTAATAGTATATTACATAACGAGTGTGGAAAGTGAAGTATTACGCACAAGTGAAGTTTAGCACGAGCCGCGTAGTGGCGAGTGCGGAAACGTAACGAGTGCAAGAAATACACTTTCCAACGCGTTGTGTACACGATTTTTCCTACGACCCCAATATTTCTTGTAATAATAAATATTTTAAATTTATTTATAAAATTTATTTTAATTGTTAGTCATGTTAAAAATTAGGATTTAAACGAGGTTATATATTGCATGGAAATATAATTAATTAAAATCAAATAACCACCTTTCTCAGGAATTCACATCAAAATTCTTTATTAGCTAAATGACATTTTAATTTTTTTTTGTGGGCTCTATAAAAATTAAAAGTAAAATGGTCATTCGGTGAAATTAATTGAAAAGTAATTTAATAATAATAGACACAAAGATAATTGTGAACAGAAACACAAACATAACTTCAAAAATCCACATTCGACACATGCACGGAACATAAACACAATATAAAAAAGAAGAATAGACTGTTCTTCTTTCTAAAAGTGTTTTTATAAAAATAATAATACTGAATAAAAATATATTTATTTTTTAAAAATTTAAAAACCTGTAAGAAACTTTTTTCTTTATTCTTACTTTATACAGAAAAATTTGTATTGGCAATTACAATACAATATTTGACACAAGGAAGATTTAAAAAAAAAATTAAATGGTCCTTGCTTTGACATTTATGTGTTTTTACTATTGATAAATTTGACGTAAATGTCACAGATCATAGAACTATATTTTTTTACTTTTCAATACGTGTATTGATATTTACTTTTCAATACGTGTATTGATATTAGCTACTTTCTTAAGTACAAATAAGTGTGCAAACTCGCACTTTCATATGTGGTCGTAGGAAAAAAATATTGAAGTTATGAATGCGGATATACATAATCGCATTCACAGTTTGGAGATCAAGCTAAGCGGTAGTAGTAGTAGTAGTAATGTACTCTAAAGAAAAGATTCAACTCGTAAATGAGCTGCACAAACCGATCCGAAAAAATTATCCTCGAAGACGTACTATAATCAATGGTTTAGATGATCTGTAGCAAATGGATTTGGCTGAAATGCGTCCTTACGCTCATCAAAATAAAAATTACAAGTTGATACTTGTTGTTATAGATTGTTTTTCAAAATTTGTTTGGACACGTCCCCTAAAAACAAAGACCGGTGAGGAAATTACTCGGATATTTTCAGACATACTCGCTCATACTCGACGAGTTCCGAAAAATCTGCAATCTGATCAAGTTAAAACTACCAATCCCGCTACGTACTTACTGGAAGACATGCAAGGCAGACCAATCAGCAGTTGCTTCTATAATGATGAATTGCAGAAAACATCAAATCCAGACATTTACTTGATTGAAAAAGTGCTCAGAAGAAAGGGTAATAAAATGTATGTGAAATGGCTCGGATTAGACAAAAAACATAACAGTTGGATTGGAAACGTAGCTGTTTTGTAACGACTACTTTTTGCTTCGCTGCGTATGAATATATTTTTGGAGACTATAAATTGAAGTGATCTTTAACAATTGAACTTAGTTGACGCAACATGTGTCCTCAAGATAGTGCTTATTATAGTAATGCTGCTGCCGAATCGGATGATTCAAGTGTTTATTGTTACAGTGAAGAGTTGGATAGAATTTTGGAAAACTATGAGATGGCTGCAAAATCTGAAAATGTATACCTACTTTCAACACAATATACAATTTGTGGTTATGAAGTAACATGTGGAATAAGTCCAGCAAGATCATTTACGCCTGCTATTATTTTATCTCAACAACTCAAATTTTCCAAAATATCTTTCAGTACCTATGAATGGGATACTTTTATTTCAATAATGATGCAACAAATCAATGATTTGTTTTATACTATAGACGACGACGACGACGACGAGTTCCAACCTGTTTCATTTACATGTGGAGAGTATTGCACCATTACTTCATTAAAATACGACGATCACAAGTTGATTCTTGTCAAGAAACATGATGTTGAGTATTACATGGATGAAGAAGAAGTATCTCAAATTTTGGAATTAAATGAGTTGATTTTACAACGTATATATATGTTAGAAAATTTGAATTTTTGTCAATTTTATTATAATGTTTTGGATTTTTGTAAAAAAATCTCCTCTGAAAATTCTTCTGATCCTTTGCAAATTTTATGTGTATTTTGTTCTACTTTAGCCTCAAACAATATGTTAAATTATGCTCTTAGAGAATTTGTATACTTTTGTAAAAATAAAGTTATTAACGATTTAAATATATAGGTGTTTTATTTTGAATAAAAATCAAAAAGTAGAAAAAAAATATATTTATTAATACAATACTTACACAGAAATTAGAAGGTAATTACATACATATGAGTTACATTTTTATTTTTTAATAAAACAAAAAAAAGTACAAAAAAATTACATTAAATAGGTACACAGAAAGGTAATAACATGTATAATAGTATGAGTTACAGTTTTTTTTTAACAAATACAGCATTTTTATAAATAATAATCGGAATCATCATCTTCGCTATGATTATTAATAAATCTATATGGACCCTGTTCGTGACAATGTATGTCTGATTGCTTAGGAGGATGCAAATCGTTGTGGCAATCGTAGCTACTTTTCAATTGAAATATTACTTTACCATAGCCATTTTGACACCAGTAATACTTATGACGATATAAATAAAAAATATCTTCTCTAGCGTATACTACGTGTGAATGTTTTCGAACAACATGTAAACTAATATTTAGATTATTTTCTTCTAAAAGAGACTCGAACTTTCTAAAACAAGACTGACACAATGATAATTTTAGGTTTACAATATAATATAAATGAATCCAAGCGCAATATGTTTTTTCTAAATTTGAACGTTTAAAAAAGTTTGGACAAGTTAGTAAATAGTTACGCTCTTGTGAATTTATGTAACGTTTTTTTGTGATCGATATTAAATCAAGCTTTTTTGTGATACTTTCAGCATTTTTATAGATTGCATCCCATCTATTTTGAGCATAATTTTTAAATATTTTAAGCTTTAAATTTTGCGATAAGTGTACATCAATTACAAATTGGTTTATTGCTGTTGTATTTTCACAAACTACCCTAATACATAAATACTCGAGTGTTGCCACCATTATATCTAAAAAAAGAAAAAATTATTTTATTAAACTGTAATGACCCCACGGGAACGTATTGAACGATTCGGAAATTAAATGTCTTTTATCATCGTAAGGACTTAGACCTATTTTTGTTTGTTCAATTGAAAATACATCATGCACATAGGAACGGATCGTATTTTGGGTTACAGACATTGTTTTCCAATCTTTTAAACATCTAATGTAATCTTCAAATAACAATTTATTTTTAACAACATTTTTCTTAACACCCTTTGATTTTTTGGTGATTTGCCCGCCCTGAACTTTATATGCATACATTTTAGACCGTAACCCAACAAAATGTGTTATTATTTTCCCATTGGCTTCATCCTTCATTAATCATAAAACTTTTTTATTAACGCGAGGAATAGGTACTGTACACGTTATTTGGAGCTTAGTCTGAAGTGTCGAATTTTTCAATGTATCTCTCGATAACTTCTTTATATACATCTTCACACTTTATTTCATATATAAAGCTGTCAGTATCTGTATACAGTAATTTACATCTCTCTACCCCCAATTTGGGATGTACAAAATCATAGTGGAAGTCGTATATTACAGTTTTAGCCAAATCTAGAATTGCCATCCCTATATACAAAGGTTTATTAAAACAATGTTCAGCTTTTTTAAGTTCAATTATCATTAAATCCTCCTTCTCGTCGAGTACTGTTCTACTATGGAATCTTGGACTGGCAATTAAATTTTTAGCACCATAGCGACCGTCATAAGATTGCGGTTTCCTTACGATTTTTCTCCCCCTAATTGATTCCATAGTTTTTCCGAAAACTGCGTTGTTTGCAAGCTTTCTTAGGTCTTTTTCAAAGATGTTAGTGGCCGAGGTTCTCAAGCGTGTGTTCAAATCAATGTACGGTTTAAACCACTTTGACTGCTTAAATTTTAATACTTGTGAATTTGAATCAATTTTAAACCATGTGACAATGCTTGTTTTAAATTTCTATAATATACTTAGTATGTATTCTTTTTTGCTGTATAAGGTGATCATTAATTTAGGTAATTTGGATTCTGGCGGAATGCGGTGTTCGGGGCAGAATGGAAAGTCTTTATGTTCGTCGTGTAATCTTTCAGGATATTCTAATGTGACTTGAAAAATATAACCGTCGGGAGAATCATCAGGCAGCGTCATTATAATCACATAATCCTCAGGTGGATCGTCGCCGTCGTTGGTAACAAATTTACTTATATTTTCAATCCAACAAAACCCCCCATAAGGTAGAGGCTCGCTCATGGCCTTTCCATACAAATTATTTACATCTAAATATAATATATAGCTTGAGGGTTTTGTGGGATCATATTCTTTCATGTATTTATTGTAAGCTTCAACATATCTGCTACTACATACAGATATTCCCCCTCGAATCGACTTTTTTATAAACATTATCATGTCAACATTTTTTAAAATTTGTAGCCTACATCCAGTATATTTAAGCATACAATCCCACGTATAGCCAGGCAATGTGAAATACCAGGCGGGGTCAAGAAAGTAAGTTTTTAAAGAAGACTCACGAAAATTTTCAAAAATGTCGGCAAGAAGCAGAATATCGGTATGCATGTACAAATCGCTATATTCCCTAAGTGTTTTAATATTAAAGGACTTCCAAACGTTTTGCGCGTGAGCATCAGTAATGTTATTATCATTAAGTCTATTGTAAAAACTTTCTTGTTTAGGTAATTGAGTTTCATTTAATTTCTCTAAATTGTCAATATAGTCGTATGGAAACACACCTTTACAAGTTAATAGTTTAAAGTAATCTGCATTCAATGAAGAAAATTCTTTTCGTAAAATTATAAAATCCTCAATACACAAAGTTTAAACTAGATTATCCAAGCTAGTCGCCAAAAATCTGAACGAATCTATAAATCGGAATTTAATGTTTGTATCTGCATTGTATTGCGTAAATGAAATGTATATTTGTCTTTATTTACTGGGAGTACACTAACCCGCCCCCGTCTAACAATATCCCTTAGATAGATAGATAGATGTTTAAGAGGTGGCCAGAAGCCTATTCCACTGCGACCTTTTCAGATCTATTGTGGTCCTTGAAAAACTAGATTACATCCCCCAGTCCGACTCTCTTAACGAAGTCTATAAGCTTTGAGACTGTAACCTTCATGTAGTCCCTTGCCAATGGATATTCTTCTCCTAAAGTCAGGAACCGCATATTTACCAGTCCGTCGCACTGACATAAGATGTGCTCTGGTGTTTCCTCTTCTAGGTGACAGAATCTACACAGATCCGTCTCTGTCAACCCCATCAGCTTAAGATGCCTGTTTAGCTTACAGTGCCCCGTCAATAGACTTACTACAGTTTTGACCGTTTTCCTGTCTTTACTCAATAAGTCTGACGTAAACTTTTGCGAATGTTCCATTATGAACTGTTTCGCTTGCCTTTGTCCTGGTGAATTCCACCACCATTCCCGTGATTTTTGTGCCACCCATGTTTTCATGGCCGTCTTTATTATATTTTTTGCAATGCCGCAGAAGGGTTCCGGTCCAATAAAAGGCATTGATGAGCCTAGTTTAGCCATTTCATCTGCCTTTTCATTGCCTTTTAGACCCCTATGCCCTGGTACCCAAGCTACCGTAACCTTGCTACGATCCCCCAGAGTATTCAGAGCATGCACACAGTCCCATACTAGCCTAGAATTGACCTCTACAGAATCTAGTGCCCTTAGCACCGCCTGACTGTCTGTGAAGATGGCTATTGAACGGTACGTCCTATCCAGCCTTTTAATTTCTTCTACACAGTAGTGAATTGCCGTGATTTCTGCTTGAAAAATCGTGGCATTTTGGGATAGACTTACTGGGAATGTTATCCCTTGTTTCCTTCCGACTACGCCGGCTCCCACGCCATACGGCGTCTTTGAGCCGTCCGTGTACCAGGTTGACTCCGCCTCTACGGGTACACCTTTTTCCCAGTCTTCCCTACCTGGTATAACTATTTTAAATTTATTGGCAAAGCTATATCTCGTGACTGTTGCGTCAATGGGTTGCCCCAAAATGTTATCCGCTTTTAGTTCCTTGATTAGCTTACCATTATCAGCCCCATGCGATTGGCTTATGTGCTGCTGATTATGTATTAATCTGTGCATGGCTGCTCTCGCTTCGCCCTGTATATATATGTGTAGTGGTGGAATGTTTAACAAGACTTCCAGTGCAGCTAAAGGAGTAGTTTTTATGGCCCCCGTAACGCACAGGCAAGCTAACCTTTGTATGTTACTTAATAGCCTTACTGCTCCTGTTTGCTGTGTCTTTGTCCACCATACCACTGACCCGTAGGTTATTATGGGTCTAATAACCCTTGTATATAACCATATGGTCATTTTGGGGTTAAGCTCCTATTTTTTCCACACATTCGTCTACATCTGCCCAATGACAATATAGCTTTCTGCGTGGTATTTTGTGTTCCATGAGAGTCTTTGATCCAGGAATACTCCTAGGTATTTTATTTCTTTGACTACTGGAATCACTGTTCCCCCAATGTTAGTGGTTTTAGACCGGCCAATGTTGTCTTTTTTGTGAAGTTGATAATTTGTGTTTTTGAGCATTGACTGTTAGTCTCTCTTGCTTACACCAATTTTCAACCGTGTTTAGGGCTATCTGCATTCTGTCAGATAATACCCCGGCAAATTTGCCTCTGATGACAATCGCTATGTCATCTGCATATCCTAGACATTGAAAGTCTTTTTGGATAATTCGTTGAGGAGATCGTCTACTAGGGTTGCCCAAAGTAGTGGTGACAGAACTCCTCCTTGTGGACAACCTCCACCTGCTTTCGCTTTGATGGTAGCTTGCCCTAGTGAGGATATTACAATCCTATTCTCTAGAGCTGCCTTTATCCATCTGCATATCACTTGAGGTGTGCCCCGTCTACTCATTGCATCTATCAATGAGTTCGTTGTAACATTGTTAAACGCTCCTTCGATGTCCAGAAAGGCAGCCATTGCAATCTCTTTGTCCTCTATAGACTTAGAGACCAACCTATTTAGGTCATCTAATGCCGTTTCCGTTGATTTACCTGGTTGGTATGCATATTGACGATTGCTTAGAGGGTGCTCTTTTAGCACTTCGTCTCTTATGTACCTGTCCAAAAGCCTCTCTAAAGTCTTTAGTAGAAAGGATGACAGGCTTATTGGTCTGTATGATTTTGGTGTTAGGTCCGATACTTTACCAACCTTTGGTAAGTAGATGACTTTAACCTTTTGCCATACTTCTGGTAAGATACCCCATGCCAAACAAGCTTTTAGTATCCTACTTAAATGTGGTAGCAACTCCTCCACCCCCATCTGTAATAGAATGGGGTGTATACCATCCATCCCTGGGGACTTAAATGGTTAAATTTTTTTGATTGCCCATCTGATTCTGTTAGGTCTTGTGACTTCTGTAGCCATTTTCCAATCTGTCGAACTTGGCCTGGTCAGCTTTTGTTCCAGATTGGTTAGCCTTATTGAGTCATCCAGAATTGTTGCGGCAGGAAAGTGTGTATATACCAGTTCTTTAAGACTTTCCTCTTTGGTTTCTGTGTAAGTGCCATTAGCTTTCTTTAAGAAACCCACCTCTTTACTGGTTGTTCCATCTTTAGCCAGGACTTTGTGGATTCTGGAACATGCCGGAGTGTCTGAAATCTCCTCGCAGAACTTCCTCCACGTTTTCCTTTTGGCTTTACGTATTTCTTTATTGTATTGCGTGAGCTTATACCTATAGGCATCCCAGTCCTGGCTGCTTTTGGCTTTATTAAAGAGGCTTCGGACCTCCGCCCTAAGCTTCCTTAAGCCGTTGTTCCACCAGACTGTATTAGTGCCTTTGTTTTTCCTTGTTTTTTCAGGGCAATTTTCATGGTATGCCGCCAATATAGCTTCACTTACCATTTTTGCCGCCGCGTTTATAGTTTTGGTACTATTAAGTGGTTCAATACCTTCCTTGAGATTATTACTGAGGGCTTCTTTATACCCCGTCCAGTTCGTATCTCTTGGGTTACGGTATTTTGTTTCCGACGGAAAAATGTTTAGATCAAATCTTATGTGTCTGTGGTCTGAACTCGAAGGTTCTTCAGACACATGCCAGTTTATGATGTTATCACCAATTTTATTCGTGCAGAGTGTTAGATCTAAAACTTCTTTGCGCGTTTTGGTGACAAATGTAGGTTTATTTCCTATATTGGAGATAATTAAACCATCGGATAAGATAAAGTTCAAAATAGACTCACCTCTTTTATTGATGTCCGTGCTGCCCCATATTGTATGGTGTGCGTTCGCATCACATCCTATTATTAACTGCAATCCTTTTCCCACACAGTATGCAACAATGTCGCTTATTATGTGTGGTGGACTTTCAGTCTCATCTCCAGGGAAATAGGCGGAGCATACTACCAAGCTTCTTTCCCCTCGTCCGTGGATACTGTTAGGATACCTGTAACAACATCACCAGTGCAGAGCACTGGTATTAAAGTACATTGTATTCTATTACTGTAAATTATACAAGCCCTTGGCCTTACGGCCTTAGGGGTTTGTAATATCTTACCTGATTTGGTGGATAGGCCGGCTACCTTATCGCCTATCCTCCAGGGTTCTTGCAAGAGGGCCACATCGATGCCTTCTTGCTCCACTCTTCTACACACTGTTGCCGATGCAGCTTTAGCGTGTTGAAGATTGGCTTGCAAGAACCTTACTTCTCTTCTTGCGAAGAGCTCTCCATTTCTTCCTCAGGAGGTCTTCCTTGAGCGGAGTCTTCCTTCTCGTGGACTGACGTCCTTTTGAGCGGGCTGACTCCACTCTCGGGAGCTTCCTCCTCCTGAGCCTCCATGGGTGTTTCCCTTGTCTCCGTGGTGGACGTTGCTGTTAGCTTCTCCTTTTTGGCTCTGAAGGTTACCCTTCCTAAGCCAAAGTACGGGGTCATTTTGAGCCTCTGGATCTCCTCCTTGGATTCCTGATCCATCGAGAATGTCCAGAGTACTCCTTTTTCTGTAGGCTTGCTGCCCCAGACCGTCCATAGGTCCGTTCTGAGTCCATGGTTACTTATCCTTAACCTATTAAGGACCCTTTTGGACTCCAGCTTTTCGCCGTCTTCGTCTGGTATAAATACCACACTTGCAAAGGGTTTGGGCATGTCCTTTCCCTCCAGTGCCATCAGGGATGCGCCATCCCACGGCTTTAGAGTTGGGGAGACCTCCTTAACCCAGTTTGCCGTTGTGTCGTCCACACAAGTGAGTTCCAGATATCCCGGTCTAAAAGTGCTCTTCAGGAAGCGGACCTGCGGTCCTCCCTCCGGAATCGACTCATAGGCGGCCATGACGGATTTTTGGACTGCCTTCAGCTTATCCTGATCCATCTTGGCCTCCGGGAAACCTGTACTTACCACAGCTACTTTTATAGAAGCTGCGGCTTCACTAAAGGTTAGACCTTCAGTCTTTGGTTTCTTCCCTTTGCGCTGGCTTTCGGGTGGTGTATTACCGTGTGACCTTGGCCTTTTTGAGCCTGTGGCTGGTACGGTTTTTTGCTTAGGGTTCACTGCCTTTGCCTTTGTCGGCTTTGGCTGTTCCTCCTTTGCTTTCTCCAAGGATTTGGTAAAATTGGCTTTAATTACGGCCCTTTTGGCTTGGATGTAATTTTGGCCTTGTTTTACCAATTTCTCTATCTTGGCTTTGGAGATGCCAGATAGTCTTGCAAATTTAATTTCCTCGTCTGTCATAAGATCAACCTCCTCCAAGGTATTGACCCTGACAGCCTTTGAAATTTTTTGCCTTTCGGCTTTGGAAGATCCGGGCCTTTCAGCCTGAGGATTTTTCGAGGAGGTACTTGGCTCTGCAGCTTTAGTATCCTCCTTAGTTTTTGATTGCCCCGGCTTCTTAGCCTTGGGCTCTCGTTTTGGTTGTTTTTGAGAATCCATAAGAGTCCCACGAGTAGCTAGGGAAAGGTGGTCCACTCCTGCAGAGCCCCGCATGCAGGAGTAAGGTCTGCCTACGATGGGGTGCGACCCTGTGCCCCAAAGGAACCGTTTGCGACACTATCACCCCAGTGCCATTCAGTCATCGTCACGGTATCTAACAACTTGGACTTGGGGAATGTTTTTCGACCTTCCGGTCTAGATCCGCTGGATTCAGTTTCAACAGGGTCACCACGAGTAGGTTGCAATCAGAGATCACAAACTCCCAATCTAGTTGAGAGTACCCAGCGGTCTTGGAATGGTTTAATACCAATACCCTGAGATAGTTCGTTTTTCCGTTCAGCTTTACGCCGATTAGAAAGGGAACCAGAGCCCTCGACCCCAATATCCCTTATAAAAAAGTGCGAATCATAGGATAGATTATGATAGATTACGGGTACAATAAACAGTTTTTTAAAGTTCAGATTACATACCGAAAACCGTTTACACTACCACTACACCAACACACACTTTTATATGTCTGACGCGCGTTTCGATAACCAAGTTATCTTCTTCAGAGACCGAAGATAAACTAAAGCTATGTCTACAAACTAACCTTATATATATATATAACATTTTTAGCGCCAAATGTTTTCGCGGTAAATCTTTTGGCGGCAAAGCCAATTTTTATCGCGAAAACATTTTTACAATAAGTTTTCTTATAATAAACTATTAAGTGGACTATCTGGGATAGGTCCTTTGTCCTTATTTAATCTATTTTTACACTTAATAATTTCTATACTTTCAAATGCATCCAACAATCTATTGTTCGATACATTTTTTAACAATTTTAAACTATCTACATTTACAGAATGGTTTTTGGTAAAAGCATGTTCGGCAATACTAGATTTTTCTATGCGTCCATATTTTAGATGAGCTAAATGTTCTTTAAATCTAGTTTTAACCGATCTTTTTGTTTGCCCAACATACTTTTTATCACAATCATTACAACTTATTTCATATTGCAATGTTTGAGACTAAATCTAAAAAATAAAGAAAGATGTTGAAATATATTACATGTAAGAACGCATCTGTAAGAAAATGATGTTTTTGTTTACAAGCGAAGACTGTTTAATTAAAGTGTAATAAAGGACATTATGAATGATAAATTCAATGAAAAACACTGTAAATAGTGAAGTGATGATAAAAAACTTGCGGATTATAAACTTAAAAGATGTGCTTGTAGTGGAAAGACATAAACTAAATATTAGAGGATTAATTGATGGTACTATTTGTTATTATTATATGTTGTTGTAAGATAATTAATTTTAGGTTGTTCTTTGATGATTTTGAATGTTATTAATTAGTTTATTTGATAAATTTTGTATTTGAATCGTTATGACGTAGTAAATTTAAAAAGCAAATAAAAGCTAATATAAGCGGTGTCATTGAAAATAAAAGTTATCTGATCATATTAGAATATGTAAATTTTCAGTTTTTGTTAAAATTAATGGCCAAAAAGAGATATTAGCTCAAAATTGTTAAATTTAATATTGATAATTGTCAAAATGGCCGACATTGTTTACTCCGCAAAGTCAGCTGTTTTAATAAGGAAAAATTGATTTTAAAATTCTAAAAATGTTATTTTATAATCAAATAAGTGATACAGAATTGATTTGTAACTATTAAAAGGTCAGAAAATGTATAATTAAAAAGTCAATTTTTCAAAAATTTGATGTAAGTGGGGTTATAAAAAACAAAATACGCTCGAAAAGGCGGCCATTATTCGATTTTTTGACCGAGGGTATATAAGCCCAGGAAAAAGGAAAATCGAGGTCATTCTAAATTTATCAAAAGGCCGAATCCACGCCAGTCAATTTTAAAATTATCATAAAAACAATGGCCGATGACTGTTAAAAATAAAAGATGGCTGAAAAGTAATATGATAAATTATATAATGTATTTTCAAACAAACCTATTGGAAAAATTGTAAATGGTTATAAATTGTGTACCGAATAATAAATATTAAATCCTAAGAAGAAAAATTAAATTTGTTTTGACTAACCTGTAATAATAATAAAATATCTGGAAGAAACGAAGGAAAAATAACATCCAGTGGTTGTAATCCTGTTTGGTATCCGTACAAGGAGGCATTTGCACGTGGTGTAAATTATTCACTGGTAAGAAGCCAAGTCTGGAAAGCCGCCACAAAAAAATTTCCATCCTTCACCGTCAGCAACAAGTGATTTAGGGTATGTTTTTAACTTTATTCACTTATATCACTTTCATAACTTCTAAAAAACATTGTGAGTAATATATTTCAGTATCGTTGAACAATTTTTTATAATCTTGATTTGAGAACATTATATTATTAAGAAATTTTTTAACAACTAATAAACACACGCTTCTCGACATTCTTTACCCCAGAAATAACCGTTAAGGATCACGTGTACCTAAATGGGGGTTGATGCGCACGAATTTGACATAGCCGTATCGTTGAATGGGTTAAGGGTACATTAATTCTTTTAGGGAAAGCAGAATAAATAAATATTAATATTGTTAAATTTTACATTTTGAACTGACTACTGAGGTTATGAGTCTCAAATGATAAAGGAATTGATTTAGATATACTAAATTTAATAATAAATAATAAATAAAATTACATATCTTAAGTTTAATAACATAATTTCTTTTACAAACAGAAAAGGATCAATAAAATAAAAAAATTTTAAGGTGTTTTAAATTGAATAAAGATTAAATAAAAATTGAAATAAATTTAAACATAAATTAAAGCCCCACAAAACTTTTAAAATACAATTTTCAAATTATAAAAACAACAAAAACAATAATTATAACAATTTAAACTACATTAATACAATCTGTAATTTTTTTTTAATTGTAATTTATTACAATATATACCGCTTTTTTCCAGATCTTCTCTCTTATCCTTCGGATTTCCTAACAATTGTCTCAGGGTGCTACTAGTTTTATGAACTAAACCTAATCCCACCGTGCCGAAAATTGTATTCAATCCTTTGGTATACTGAGGCATAAATGGTAATGAAATGGTTTCACAAAGAGATAAAAATTGGCTTTGCCGCCAAAAGATTTACCGCGAAAACATTTGGCGCTAAAAATGTTATATATATAAGGTTAGTTTGTAGACATAGCTTTAGTTTATCTTCGGTCTCTGAAGAAGATAACTTGGTTATCGTAACGCGCGTCAGACATATAAAAGTGTGTGTTGGTGTAGTGGTAGTGTAAACGGTTTTCGGTATCAGTTTCGCCAACGGTTCCAGATTCAACATTTTAGTTCAGATTACATGATTGGTGTGCAAATCCACGGAACTTTCCAGTAAAATGATCATGATCTCTAACAATGATTTCCTTTTCTCTAAATATTTTTTCACAGATGTGACAAATGTCACCGCCGCCGCCGGTGGGGTCCGACGAAACCACAATTGGAATAAAACTAAAATGTTGAATCTGGAACCGTTGGCGAAAATGATACCGAAAACCGTTTACACTACCACTACACCAACACACACTTTTATATGCCTGACGCGCGTTTCGATAACCAAGTTATCTTCTTCAGAGACCGAAGGTAAACTGTTTACCTGTTTACCTTCGGTCTCTGAAGAAGATAACTTGGTTATCGAAACGCGCGTCAGGCATATAAAAGTGTGTGTTGGTGTAGTGGTAGTGTAAACGGTTTTCGGCACAATTGGAATAATATTTTTATTCTTACTTTCAACAATCTTTGCTATCGTAGTCATTTCATTTGCAAAACAATTCATACAATCTTCACCTCTGCATGCTTTATAAAATGATAGAGTCATCAAATGAACATTTAAGGTAATAGCCAATGCTAAAGGCTCTATGATGCTTATATTTTTGCGTCGTTTTGCCAATTTCTACGTCACATTTTTCGAATTGGGATTCAATGTCAGCATAAATAGTAAAAGGACACTTTTGCTTATAAACATGATTACGAAATTCAACAAAGTCGTATTTGGGAAAAGTAATTTTTTCGTAATTCATAGTTTCACAAAGAGAATAATGAATATTTATTTTTTCTTCACTGCCAAAATAATTCAAACATCACAAGGATATTTTTTACCGTTATGTTTATTCATTTGACTCGATAACAGTCTAGAGAGATTCTTAATCCATACATAATGATATTTGATTTCTAAATGATCATGGTCTTGAGAAGGAGGAGGAGGAACATCAAAATCATTCAATTTAGGAAAGTAGTGATCCTGAATTAAAAGTAAATTTACGTCTATCTAATTTGGATTTTGTCAACGTAACAGGAATTACTAAAAAAAAGTGTTTTCACTACTCCCTACTATCATTTCTAAAGCGTATACATTAACGGAAATATTGTTGAGCTGTTCAAATTTTGAAATTTTATTTAGTTTCATTCATTCCTTCAGTATTTAAAACACGACTGTAATGCGGATATTTAGATAATCTATCATTATGTTTTTCAACAGGATACAACGCACTGACTCTACTCCAAAAAAACATGCTAAATCATTGTTTTGAACATTGACACAAGCACGCTTTCTGGCTATTTGTTCAGGTAATTTAATGAAAGATGAGCCGTTTCCCATTTCAAATTTGTTAATTGCTACCTCTAAGGAAATGATGTTACTCAAAGCCCACCCTGAATTCATTTCATTAAATTTACTAAGTTTATTTAATATAAAATCGATCACATTTTTATAATACCACTCTTCCAGATCTGTCCCTACGTCAATTAGCGAATTAGGTGTATTAAAATGTTTTCTGTCTACAATCTCTGAATCGTTCAATTGTTTGATGAAATCACCACAAAAAGTTAACTTTTAACATGTACATTTTCTTTAAAATTAAAGAAATTTTTTCATTAAAAAGTTTAAATGCATCTATAAAAAAAAATTTTATTTCTTTATGCTTCAAGTTTATAATTAATCCCGTTCTTACTCTGCTATGGAATACTGAATTTATGTTAATCCACCTAACTTTTTTTTTTTTAAATCTCCACCTATTTGCCCCCGTTTTATTGCCTTGATAAAATAACGCATTCTTTTCAGTTCCCCCATTTTTGATTGAATTTTTCTCACTTGACCCACGGAAAAATTAATTTTCTTTAACGCTAAATTACATTTTCTTAGATGTGAATTTATGGCTTTTAATGCAAAAGTTATTTCTTTATGATTTGAAAAATTGTTTTTAATTTCCAACAAAGTTGCATCGATTTTGCTGAGTACATTCGGATAATTAAACATTGCTGTATTTGTAAAAAAAACTGTAACTCACCTCTAAATTTCCGTAATTTCGAATGATGCAGCTAAATGGGGACGACCGCAATCATACGATCCCTGGTAGGTTAAGCCGTATTTCCCTCTTTCAAAACCTAACCTAACCTAACCAAAATTGTTGATATATGGTTCGTATGTAGCAGTCACCCTGTTTGGCAGGAACACGACTTTATCACCCAAGTCAACTAGAACGCTTGTTCCAAAGTTTGTTTTTGTTATTTTTGCAGCATAAATTACTTGTGGAACTCCTACTGGTAACTCTTTCAGCTTCACTACAGGCTTCCGTGCTGCAATATAGGAAGCTTTGTTTAGTAATTCTAAATCCATCTGGAAAAAATTTTCGCATATAATATTTTGTGAGACAAAGCACACACATGTTGGAAAAATATATATATATATAATATATATTTACAGAAAAACGCAATACAACCTTTTTAAACAAGGCAGGTAGTCATTCTATTCGATCGCCTGTAAAATATATATATTAATCTTTTTACTGACGCATCGCATTGGTTTGAATCACTACTTGGACTTGCTTTCTTTAGACAGAGTCGTCACATCGCGTTGCCTATATTATTAATAATACAATAATAAGCTTGTATATTTATCTCAGTAAATTAATAAATCAAACAATAACATAGAATTACAAAATTATTAACAAAATAATCGCTCAACGCTAACACGGCCAGCTTGACACTGGGACGCTCTCGGCCCAATGTTTTTTTTTTAATGCTCGGTTTCATCCTGACTACTAGTACTGGATGTGCTCGCGTCAACATGGAGATTTTCGTCAGAAAGCATAAAACCATACCCAAGCATCTCTACTAAAATAATTTAAACCAGTGAGATATCCGCCAGACAGCATTATACCATGCCCAAGCATCTACACTAAAAATATTTTAAACCAGTGAGATATCCGCCAGACAGCATTATACCATGCCCAAGCATCTACACTAAAAATATTTTAAACCAGTGAGATATCCGCCAGACAGCATTATACCATGCCCAAGCATCTTCACTAAAAATATTTTAAACCAGTGAGATATCCGCCAGACAGCATTATACCATGCCCAAGCATCTACACTAAAAATATTTTATATCAGTGAGATATCCGCCAGACAGTATTATACCATGCCCAAGCATCTACACTAAAAATATTTTAAACCAGTGAGATATCCGCCAGACAGCATTATACCATGCCCAAGCATCTCTACTCAAAATATACCAACAATTACCGCTAACACGGTCATACAATTATAAAAGTATCAGTTACCTGGTAATCATCATTGTCAGTAAATATGTATGAGTCAAGCAACTCCGAGCAGTCCTAAGGAGTCCATTCCCTTAATAATGCATAACGTGCATTTTTAGGTACAAAGTTACTCTTTCCGAATTTATATCACTTAAATGGCACAGAGTACTACCAATCATACAAAACTGATTTTTATCAAGTTCGCCATTGTTTAATCTTTCTTGTTGTACAGACAACCAACCGTCAGGCATTAGGCTAAATTCTCCTTCGCTCGCATTATCAACAATTTCAGAAATTCGATTAATGCAGACTGATTTTGGTGGATTGCGACTTAAATAATCCACATACGACATCTGATTACCCGCCCTATGCTCAATAGTAAAATTGAAGTCCTGTAGGTAAATCCACCAACGACTTACTTGTGGAACTAAATCACGCTTATACTGAGAGCTTTTTAATGAGTTGCAATCTGTGACCAATTTGAATGGAATACCTATAAAATAGTGTCTAAACTGTTTCAGAGCGTATACCAAAGTTTCCAAGTCGTATGAGTGGTAACGTGACTCGGCATCAGATGTGGCTTTACTGAAATATGCAATAACACGCTTAATTCCATCATGGATTTGTAAAATAATGGCTCCAAAACCATGACAACTGGCATCCGTATTGAGCTCTATAGGAAGATTGGGATCGAATATGGCTAAAACCGGTTCATTTGACAGTGTATTAATGACATATTCAAAAGCCTTAGATTGTTTATCACCCCAGCACCAAGGTTCATCTTTCTTTAGTAAATGTGATATTGGTCTAGTTTTTACTAAAAATTCGGGGACAAACTTGCGGAAATATCCCGCACCCTTGCACCCTTGCAAATCAATCTACCTAAATACTCAATTTCTTCTTTTAAGAAACTACATTTATTCCTATTTATGGAAAATCCGTGAGATCTTAAAGTCACAAAAACTTTGCAGAGATTTGTTAAGCCTTCTTCAAGGGTAGTAGATGGAATCAAAATATCGTCTAAATACATTAAAACTAAACCTTTTGAAATTTCATCCTGTAAAGCAAGATTTATCGCCCTTTGAAAAATGTAGGGGGCATTCGCGAGGCCAAATGGCATACGCAAATACTCGTACTGGCCTTCGGGTGTAATAAATGCTAATTTTTCTACTGATTCAGGATGAACTTTAATTTGGTGGAAGCCAGCGGCCATGTCTAAAGTAGTAAAATATCTACAGCCACTTAAACGATCAATTTGATCGTCAATGGGTGGTAGGGGAAATCGATCTTTCACAGTGATACGATTTAAGGCCCTAAAGTCACAAACTAGGCGCGGCTCACCATTTTTTTTTCTTCACCAAAAGTACAGGACTGGCATATGGTGAGTGAGAGGGTTGGATTATAGAATTATTCAAAAGATTTCGAACTATTTTTTGCACTGTCTCCCTTTCAGTGACTGAAAGACGGTAAGGTCGATATTTGATTTCCTTATCTGATGTAAGGCGTATTTTGAATTCCCCAGTGGTAATTAATGAAGGGACTTTATTTCCACTAGTAAAAATATCTTGAAATTCATCAAATAATAAATCGAGTTGGTTTTGAATTAAATTCAAACCCAATTCAGAGGAGTGAAAATGTAAAGACGGTACACACTGATTGTACGTAAATATTATACCTGGAATGCTCAAAAAGTCTAATCCTATTGTAATATTACAACATATTACGTCATTCGGGACAACAAATATTTTTAGCACAAAAACATTTTTATTTAAAAATATCTCAGTTTCAATAGCATATTTTGAATAAAAGGATGAATTATCGCCAACTCCCTTGATCAATTTTTGGTCCAAAATATGCAACGAAGTTATTTCCTTAGCTTTATCTTCGCGAATAAGTGAAACCTGAGCACCTGTATCCAATAAAACTTCATAAAAGTTCCGCCGATATTAAGAGAATATAAACAAAACTTATCGTTATTTTTATTTGTAAGTGATGATTCACAAACATTAATGTGTTTGGATTCGTCACTCTTGTTTTTATCCTGGCGTAATTTTTTAAAACAATTTTCAAAAGAATTGCCAGTTTTCTTGCAAAAACTACAAGTATTTATTGGATTATTAAAGGATTTCTAAGTACTGGGAGTTAAAGTGGTATCCCGTTCACGTTTTCCACCTCGCCCTGAGCAAGATATTTTTCGGTGGCCTAGTTTTCCACATTTAAAGCATTTAATATTAATTATATTACCAGATGAGACATTGTTACTATGAGCAATATTAATACCTTTGTTTTGGTTATCACGTCGATTATTTGGCCTAGATTGAATACGTGATAAATGAGCAATCAAAGAAGTTGTATTCTCATGACCTGACTGTGTCTATTGTGCCTTCAAAGCAGAATCTTTTACCCCAAAACAAATTAAACTTATCAGCTGTTCTTGAGAAAAAGTTACACGCAAAAAATTTATTTTCTGTAGTTTCATGCGACCATAAAAGCCATAAGATGGACATCCATCGGAAGTAAACATTATTGCGTCATGTGCTAATTTTCCAAAATTAGTACAACCCGCTAAGCTTTCACATAAGTCTTGCTTTAGGTTATCCCAAGAACGCCGATCTATAGGAGCCCAATTAGAAAACACTCACCCGCCTCTCCTTCAAAATAGTTTGCAATTCTTCCCATAAGAATACCATCGCACCAACATAAATCAGTAGCTAACTCAGAAATATAATCAATCCATCTTTGCGGTTCGTCTCTTCACTGCACAATGCATAATATACACAGCAAAACGGCACATATAATTGGAATTTTTTATCCCACTTCTGATGTTGGAAAAAAATATATATATATAATATATATTTACAGAAAAACGCAATACAACCTTTTTAAACAAGGCATGTAGTCATTCTATTCGATCGCCTGTAAAATATATATATTAATCTTTTTACTGACGCATCGCATTGGTTTGAATCACTACTTGGACTTGCTTTCTTTAGACAGAGTCGTCACATCGCGTTGCCCATATTATTAATAATACAATAATAAGCTTGTATATTTATCTCAGTATTATAATAAATCAAACAATAACATAGAATTACAAAATTATTAACAAAATAATCGCTCAACGCTAACAACACACACATACACAATTTATGTTTAATGAATTCGAAGATGATTTTTTAAAACTAACTTTTATTATCTACTCGACGAAAATACAATAATCTTAAACTTTATAATAATTAACCAAATAATGAATCTTCTAATAATCAATGAATCAACAATAATAATTGAACATTTTACAACGCAAAATTTTACTATTTATACTAATTCCTTATCTTTTTTACAAACAACTAAATTAATAAAAAATATTGTAAACAGAATCCTTAAATTCGTATTAAGTTTTTTTGTTAAACTAAATAAAATAAACTTTTTAACTAAAAAAAAACAAGCAAAAACATTATTGCGTTTTAAATTAAAGTTTAAGAGTGTAACTCACACACAAATATAATAATAATTTAAACTTACTTCAATTATTTTTTCTTGTAGCACACACAAAAGTTGATGATTATTGGTGAATATTAAACACGTAACTGGATTGTTAAATTTTATTCTTTCCAATTTATAGAATTTTTGTGACTGATAAGCAGTTTTTAAGCCCGTAGGTAATTTGATACAGGCAAAACTAAATAGTTTTTCATTGCAGATAAATGTCAAATGGTAAAAGATCTTAACTATTAGTTTGGTAATAAATATCTTTATCGTTCCGATAAAAATGACACATGTATAATTAATAGAAGAATTTATTTAGTGTCATCGTTTAATATTTTTGAATTTATAGAATTTTTATGACTGATAAGCAGTTTTTAAGCTCGTAGGTAATTTGATAGTTTTTCATTGCAGATAAATGTTCTTGTTTAAATCATATGCAGACTTAATTTTTTTAATAAAATATCTTTATCGTTTCGATAAAAATGACACTTCATGTATAATTAATAGGAGAATTAATTTTTTATCGTTTATATCTTATATAGGCCATTTTTTGTTAACAACATGGTACAAATGTAGTCATTATCGTCTGGATCGTAAAAATAATTTATAGAAAAATTATTTAAATATATTTCCCGTATAAAAAGAGAATTACTGTTCGATCAGAAAATGGAGAACCATCATACCCCCCACGTATATAAACATTTTTATTTGTCCGTAACCGTTTCCGTATTAAGAATGATCATAATCCGATATTTCGATGATCTAATTCGCGACAAACCCTGTATATCCCGTATGAAAAATTGACATCTCCCGTACCTCTTACGAATAATCTTCGCGATATACCCTGCATACTCGAAATTATCTTTTACCCACATCATAATATACAAATGATCGAATTGACATTTTTAATTAACGACCATACCCCCGTACCGACATTTTTTCCACATTCCCCGTAACCGTTTGCGTATTAAGAATGATCATAATTCGATATTTCGACGATCTAATTCGCGACAAACCCTGTATATATCCCGTACCATATCATCAAATTGATATTTTAAATACAAAAATTCTAAGTTGTTTAGTATCCCGACATACCCTGTATATGATTAGATTACAAGATATCTATCACAGACCAAATTCGATGAAAACGATCAAAATACGCGACGCGAGTTTAAATACCCATTCTTAACATATATAATGCTTCGTTAGCAGCCCAGTGGGTAAGGGCGCTTAAATTATAAATGACGAACTCGAAATGATCACGTCTTACGATCAACATTTTTACCGACGAGATTTTTTGCGACACGACGAAAATTAGCCCACGCCCCGTACGATATTCGCAAGCGATGCGACCATCGATCAAATTTTTACAATGCACACCCACGCGACGCGAGTTTAAATACCTAATCTTAACATATATAATCCTTCGTTCCTAGCAGCCCAGTGAGTAAGGGCGCTTAAATTATAAAAATTCTACCGACGGTCCGTAGGTTCAAATCCCACCAGCGGCCGCCACGCAGCCCATACCCTTTTTGTTATGTTATGCCAGCAGGCAACCCGCAATACAACACAAACTCGTACACTTATTTAATAATTCCAATAAAATTCGTTCCAGTCGCTCAATTATTTAATCATTATAATATAACACAACTATTCCAAATAAACAACTGGTCCACAATTCAGAACCACAGTCCGACAGTTCAGAACCGTTCCAGAACTCCTATGCTGTATATACGGAGGTACCCCCACTCCTCTAGTGGGTTAGAACTCTCATAGTACATCTACTTATGTCATTTTTTTTACTGGATATGAAAATTTTTTTTACCGGATATTTCATTTTGTACTAGATATTTTATTTTTGTAATGGATATGTACTGCATTTTTTTTCTTACATTACATCACACACAAGTTGTTGGTAACCTAGTTACTCTCAACTTCAGTGATTATTGTTTATTTAAAAAAAATATGTATCAATGTAAAAAATTTACTGTAAATGTAATAAATAAACATTATTATTATTATTATTATTATTATTATTATTATTATTATTATTATTATTATTATTATTATTATTATTATTATTATTATTATTATTATTATTATTATTATTATTATTATTATTATTATTATTATTATTATTATTATTATTATTATTATTATTTTTTTTTGGGCAGGGGAAATCTTCAACAAGAGACCACAAACGTGGTACTGTCGGATTTTTACCGACTAAAACCCCTTCCTTTTCTCCAAGGGTGCACCGGAACCGTCGTTGACATACTCATCAGTTGTACCCCTTTCTGTCATTCACTTTAGTTTTCTCTTTGTCTTCTTAGTTCGTCTTTTTCTTTGTCGCTCATAATACGTGATATCATCTTCTGCACTTCTTTCCAGTTTTTGTTTGCCATTCTGTTAGCGTTCTTTCTCTAGCTCTAATTTTTTGGATACTTAGGTTTTCTTCCGCGCTTTCAATTATGTAGCTTCTTTCTTTAACCATCAAGTCTATCGGTACTGTACCTGTTATTACCTGTAAAGCCACTCCCGAAGTCGTTCTAAATGCTGATGCCACACGCAAAAGGATGTTTCTCTGTGACCGATTTAGTAAATTTCTTGCCCTCTTGATGTTAATGGCGTTCTTCCAAACTGGTGCCCCATACAGTATCATGTTGTGGAAAGTACTACACAAAACTTCCCTTTTACTGCTGCTTGGCCCGCCGACGTTCGGAAAAATTCTGGTCAACCTAGCGATTTTTTCCTCTGCTTTATGTGCTATAGCCTCTATGTGCTTACTAAAATTTAGACGATCATCCAGCAGAATTCCAAGGTATTTAATCTTTTTACTGGGGACTATGGCAGCCCCTCCTAGCGTAAAGCTAATGTTAGCTCTATTCTGATTTCCTCTCACCAGCATTGCTTCTGTCTTATGTGGCGCCAGCCTAAGTCCATTCTCATTCATCCATGAATTGATCCGCTCTAAGTTTCCGTTAACTCTCTCCACAAGCTCATGCTCGCTTTTTGCTGCATTAGTAATAGATCGTCAGCAAATGCAATAGTTACGGCATCTCTTGTCAACTCCAAACTAAGAACATCGTCATATAGTATGTTCTACAAGGTTGGGCCCAGTACCGACCCTTGTGGAACTCCTGCTCCCACCTCCATTTTTTCATTGTTGTCCAGTATAATCTTCCTCGACTTGAAGTAGCTAGATATCATATTGATCAGGTATTTTGAAACGTTTCGTTGTCGTAGCTTGGTAATAATTAGCCTATGACTAGCAGTATTGAAGGCATTTTCCACATCTACTGCTACCAGAGCACAGCATTTCATTTTAAACTCTTTGATAGTGTGCAGTACTTTTAAAACTGCGTCGATGGTTGATTTTCCTTTACAGAAACCGAACTGGTGTTTGTGCAATCCGCCCTTTACTTCGATTTCTTTGCTTAGTCTGTTTCTGATCAAAGCTTCTAGAAACTTACCAGCCGAATCCAACATGCATAGGGGTCTATAAGAGTTAGGCTCATTTTTTGGTATCAGAATAACCTTGGCAAGTTTCCAACTATCAGGAATAGCTTGTTTTGCCAGTAGCTCATTCATTATATTTTTGATCCAGTCTGGTGTGCTACTATTTTTATAGCATCTGAGGGGATTCCATCAGGTCCTGGAGCTTTCCCGTTTTTCATGTTTTTGGCAACTTCTTCTATCTCTTGATCAGTGAACGGCTCCGGGTTACCGTGCCTAGTCTCATCTACCCATACTTCCATTTGACTTGGAAAAAGTTCCTTTATGATTTCCCTTTTTTGGTCAATAGTGGCGTCATAGGGAGTTAAGGTATTAAGTTTTTTAGTCACTATTTTATAAGCGTCGCCCCAAATATTATTGTTTAGTTCTTCACAAAGGTTTTTCCAGTGTTTCTTTTTGGCATCTTTTATGAATTTGCCTAGTTCCTTTTTCTTCATCTTGTAGACAGTTTCCAGATTCTCTATTAATGCTTCCCCAATTCTTCCACTTCTTGCTCGTGTCAGTTTCCTTCTGTGTGTGTTACACTCAGCCCTTTTGTTATCTATTTCGTTGCTCCACCAGTAGGGCGTTTTCCTTTTGGTTTTCTGTTGTTCGTTGCTATTTTTGTAAGCTGCTTGAATTGTTTTTATTTACAATTAGTACTGCTACGTTTATCCGTTGATCTATTATCCACCTGTTTTCTTGGACTCGCTTTTTATTTGGCTCACAAACAACTAGGATGTCAATGTTCAATTGTTGTGAAGTGGCATAAGCCATATCTTGCGCAGCATATGCGCGACCCACGTTTTTTTGTAGTATTCTTAGAGTCATTTTAGTTAATTATTTCCACTGGTGCTGTTACTTCTCGCTGAGCCTCCTATCTGAACTAACTTAGCCTTCGCTTTTATCATTTCTCTATAACTGGGACATTTTATTTGATCTGCTCTGTGCCCGTTTATTTTACACGTGGTACAATGGCTCTCATTTTTACAATCTTTAACCTTATGGTCCCACAGTTTAGACATTGGTTTGATCTGTCAACACCTTTGCATATGGAGCTATGATGCCCAAACTCCAAGCATTTGTAGCAGCGAGGTATGTCTACCCGTGCTCTTACTCTGCAGGTTGTCCATCCTATTTTAATAGCTCCCTGTCTTATTAGTTCTTTCGCTAAGCCTTTTTTTAGAGCTACTGTTGCTGTTTGTCCTCCAAGTCTGTTTGGCCTAGTGGAGAGTACTTTAATGTTATCTTCTATTGCCACTCTTGCTTTCGTTGCCACTGCTGTTGCTATCTCCTTCTCGCTAACATCGCCATCGATATCCAATTCGGTAGAATTATAAAAATTCTACCGACGGTCCGTAGGTTCAAATCCCACCAGCGGCCGCCACGCAGCCCATACCCTTTTTGTTATGTTATGCCAGCAGGCAACCCGCAATACAACACAAACTCGTACACTTATTTAATAATTCCAATAAAATTCGTTCCAGTCGCTCAATTATTTAATCATTATAATATAACACAACTATTCCAAATAAACAACTGGTCCACAATTCAGAACCACAGTCCGACAGTTCAGAACCGTTCCAGAACTCCTATGCTGTATATACGGAGGTACCCCCACTCCTCTAGTGGGTTAGAACTCTCATAGTACATCTACTTATGTCATTTTTTTTACTGGATATGAAAATTTTTTTTACCGGATATGTCATTTTGTACTAGATATGTTATTTTTGTAATGGATATGTACTGCATTTTTTTTCTTACATTACATCAAACACAAGTTGTTGGTAACCTAGTTACTCTCAACTTCAGTGATTATTGTTTATTTAAAAAAAATATGTATCAATGTAAAAAATTTACTGTAAATGTAATAAATAAAATTATTATTATTATTATTATTATTATTATTATTATTATTATTATTATTATTATTATTATTATTATTATTAATATTATTATTATTATTATTATTATTATTATTATTATTATTATTATTATTATTATTATTATTATTATTATTATTATTATTATTATTATTATTATATTGCCCAAACACAAAACGAATAAAAACACCAATAGGATTCTAGCAGTCATTAATTTACTCTTAAAGGATCGTGCCAAGGACTACCAAACTCTAAAAGAGATACACACCCTTATCTACTGTGGTGCAGTTGCAGTTGTCCAGAGTCACAACCAACAAGTCTGGTTTCCGAACAAAAGTGTACCGAAAAGAAGAAGCCATATAAACCTTGGTGGGAACAGCAACTTAAGAAGTCCATTAATGACGTAAGGATGGAATTGGGACAACTTACAGAATTTAACAACAAAGCTAAACCGTCCAGACGCCTAACTAATAGAGTCAAGAAAATTCTTAAGAAAATTAAAACCAACACAGGACATCCAAGGCAAAATCCAAAAGATTATCTCGTTATGTCAAATGTACTAAAAAGAAACAGCAAAACCACTTATTTAACACCAATGAAAAGCTATTCTACAGACAACTTAGTAGCGCCGGAACAAACAACTACCACAATCTTCCCAATAAGGATGAACTTAAGTAATTACTGACTATTGGTCTTCAATATGGTCCAATCCTCAAAAACACAACTAGGGTGCAGCATGGATAGAATCCGAGACGGCCAAATCAAACATTGCTTCTATGGTGTTTGATAACATAACAACAGCTGAAGTAAACCAAGTCGTAGGAGAAACTAATGGTTGGAAAGCTCCAGGAATTGATAATATACAAAATTTCTGGTACAAAATGATTGACAGCTTACACGAGGTAATGGCATTAAAATTTACACACATTCTTCAACATCCAGAAGACATTCCAGCCTTTCTTACTCATGGTTTATCCCATATGCTTCCCAAAACAACTAACACGCAGGATCCTTCGCAGTATAGACCAATCACATGTCTTCCAACGCTTTACAAGATATTAACATCTTGCATCACTAACCGAATTTACAGGCATGTTGACCAAAATAACATCTTGGCAGAGGAGCAAAAGAACAAAGATGTAAAGAACAACTTGTTATTGACTCTCTGATTCTAAGGCAAGCGCAAAAGCAATGTCGCAACATCTCGACTGCTTTTTGTAAGGCATTTGACAGCGTACCTCATTCCTGGCTTATACGTGTTTTAAACATCTACAAAGTACATCCTTCCATCGTTACTTTTCTTGAAGCATCGATGAAACAATGGAGAACAAACCTTCAGTTAAATATAAATGGTCAGTATTTTAAAACCGATGAAATTGCTATTCGCAGAGGAATATTCCAAGGTGACTCACTTAGTCCATTGTGGTTCTGTTTGGCAATGAACCCACTATCTAACTTGCTTAACGACACAAAATGTGGCTTCAATCTTAAGACTAATAGAAACACCAACTGCACCATTTCCCATCTTCTTTATATGGATGATATGAAAATCTTTGCTTCTAATCAACAACAAATTCAACATTTTCTGAATATAACTCAAAGGTTCTGCAGTGATATACACATGGAATTTGGTTTAGATAAGTGCCGAACTTTAAACATCGAAAAGGGAAAAATTGTCAATGGAGATGTGGCGCTACCTAATGGAGATATGATCGCTGCCATGCAGAATGGGGAAACCTATAACTACTTGGGATTTCAACAAGCCAGATTGCTAGACCAAAAGCAGTCCAAGTCCAAAATCAAGGATCAGTATACACAGAGGGTTAGTTTATTACTAAAATCGGAACTGAACACAGGAAACCTTAACCGAGCAATTAATACATATGCCGTACCTGTGTTAACTTATTCGTTTGGGATTCTAAGATGGACAAAAACTGAATTGGAAGATATTCAGAGAACAACAAGCACTATGATGACCAAGAACAGATATCACCATCCAATATCGTTTGTATATAGAACAACACTGCCGAGAAAGGAGGGAGGAATAGCTCTATGTGACATAATTAATCTACACAATAAGCAGATAAATAAATTACGAGACTTCTTCATCACTAAATCAATGTCATCTAATTTACACAAATTTATTATAGAAGCAGATAGAAATTATTCCCCTCTAAATTTAGCAGGTCCTAATGTGAATTTAGAAATAATAACAGATGCTGATAAACACATAAAATACCGTATTACAAGTACAATCCACAGGCAGTGCTCGAGAATGCAGATTTTAGACTCTACTACGATAGGTCCATTATCACCGATAGACAGGTGACGAATAATCGACCCGACATTGTAGTGATGGATAAAAAAGCTAATTCAGTGCTGCTAGTCGATGTTGCAGTTCCAAACAACAACAATATTTTGGACAAATATAATGAAAAGATAGCAAAGTACACCGATCTTGCTATAGAAGTAGGGCAGATGTGGCATGCAGAAAAAGTGGAGGTGGTACCGATCATCGTAGCATCAACTGGACTCATCCCCAAAAGTCTTGAAGACAGTCTTAAAAAACTCGATCTTCATAAAAACACTTTTATTGACTTGCAAAAGGCGGCAATTTTAAACACATGTCACACTGATCGGAAATTTTTAAATATGTAAATTTTGAGCCTAATCCCATTTGCGTTTACGCTCGGGATAGGTAAATATTACCAGCGAAAGCTGAGTAAGTGCATAAGTCTTTTGATAATAATAATAATAATAATAATAATAATAATAATAATAATAATAATAATAATAATAATAATAATAATAATAATAATAATAATAATAATAATAATAATAATAATAATAATAATAATAATAATAATAATAATAATAATAATAATAATAATATGGCAACTGTCTAAGATTTCTATAGTCCCACTGGTAATCTCGGCTGAAGGAACTACATCGAAAAATCTTCCCAAAAATCTTCAGGACATCGGATTATCAAAGAACATCACAGGATACGTGCAGAAGGCAGTCATACTTCAGACTTGCCATATAGTCCGCAAATTCCTGAACGGAGCCTGAGTGGGAGGAACTGAACTGTTTTTCCACCTGGCTACCTAGTCATCAGGCTAAATGATCACCAGCGAAAGCTGAGCTAACCTAAATAATAATAATAATAATAATAATAATAATAATAATAATAATAATAATAATAATAATAATAATTATAATAATAATAATAATAATAATAATAATAATAATAATAATAATAATAATAATAATAATAATAATAGTAATAATAATAATCAACAACAAATTCAACATCTTCTGGATATAACTGAAAGGTTCTCCAGTGATATACGAATGGAATTTGGTTTAGATAAGTGCAGAACCTTAAACATCGAAAAGGGAAAAATTGTCAATGGAGATGTGGCGCTACCTAATGGAGATATAATCGCTGCCATGCAGAATGGGAAAACCTATAAATACTTGGGATTTCAACAAGCCAGATTGCTAGACCAAAAACAGTCCAAGTCCAAAATCAAGGATCAGTATACACAGAGGGTTTGTTCATTACTAAAATCCGAACTGAATGCAGGAAACCTTAACCGAGCAATTAATACATATGCCGTACCTGTGTTAACTTATTCGTTTGGAATTCTACGATGGACAAAAACTGAATTGGAAGATATTCAGAGAACAACAAGGACTATGATGACCAAGTACAGATATCACCATCCAACATCGTCAGTACTCCGAACAACACTACTGAGAAAGGAGGGAGGAAGAGTTCTATGCGACATAATCAATCTACACAACAAGCAGATTAATAAATTACGAGACTTCTTTATTACTAAATTAACATCATCTAATTTACACAAATTTATGGTAGGAGCAGATAAAAATTATTCCCCTCTAAATTTAGCAGGTCCTAATGTGGATTTAGAAATAACAACGGATGCTAAGAAACACGTAAAATGGGCCCAAAAAGCTCTACATGGTCGACATCATCACGACCTTAACCAACCACACATTGACAAACTAGCATCAAATAGGTGGCTTGCTGACGGTACCTTGTTCCCAGAGACTGAAGGATTTATGATGGCCGTTCAGGATCAAGTAATTAATACTAACAATTACAAAAAATTTGTTATCAGGGACCCAACTATTACATCGGATAAGTGTAGACGGTGCCAACAAACGTCGGAAACCATACAATACATCACTTCAGGATGTTCAACTATAGCCAACACGGATTATTTACGCAGGCACAACCAGCTGTGTAATATTATCCACCAGAAACTGGCCAATAAATATGGACTGCTAAATACATATACACCCTATTACAAATACAACCCACAGGCAGTACTGGAGAATGCAGATTTTAAACTCTACTACGATAGGTCCATTATCACCGATAGACAGGTGACGAATAATCGACCCGACATTGTAGTGATGGATAAAAAAGCTATCGGTCTGCATTTCTTTTTAATTTATCATTAACTTTTTCAATTAAACTATTATATTGTTCTTTATTTTCAATAATCGATGGTCTGTCTGGTTCTATATTTTTCATAAGTTTGATGGGTGTTTCTTGTGTTGCTGTACTTGGTGTATTATTTTTGAAATATTCTATGTTTTTAATGTTGTTTTCCCAATTTCTATGCTCATTATGTGTCAAAATTCTAAGATATTTTATTATTTCTTTTATATACCTTTCTGTAGGATTAGATGCAGGGTGTCTAATACTTGTAAATGTTAGAATTATATTATTTTTATTCATAAAGTTTTTAAATCTTTTATTATTAAAATAAGTAGCGTTATCTAAAATACATCTCTTTGGTTTGCCTACTTCTTCAAAATATTTTAACATGATTTTACAAATAACTTTAGTGTTTGTTTTATTAGTGGGTTTAATATATGAATTTTGAAAAAATGTCTACAATAACTAATATGTTTTTATTTCCCTGATAGCTTTTAATTAAATTTGACATGAAATCTATTGATATTACTTCCAAAGGTTTTTCTGAATTTATTGATTTTGGTATATTCTCATTATGAAAATTCTTTTCTTTACTTAATTGACATATTCCACATATTTTAATCATTTCTTTGGCTATTGCTAGATCTTTCTTACAAATATAGTTTTCTCTCCATATCAACCATGTTTTTCTAACTCCACAATGTCCATATGATTGATGAATCTCCGTTATTATTCGTTTTGCTAATTCCTTTGTGATGATGTAAAGTTCATTTTCTTGTAACCTTTTGTAATAGATACTATCCTTTTCCAATGCCCTCTGTTTTTCTTTATCTGACAAACTAATTTGATTTTTCTTTATTTCCTCTAATGAAAATATACCGTCTTGTTGTTTTAAAATATTTAAACCTACTTTAATTAAATTTTTATTTTTGTCTTCTCCATCCATTCTACTCAAATAATCTGCTACAATGTTTGACTTCCCAGTTACATATTTAATTTCGAAAGAATATTCTTGTAATAACAAAGCCCATCTATGAATTCTATTGTTTAAAAATTTATTGTTTAAAATTGATGTTAATGATTGATTATCAGTTTCTATAGTGAATTTATTTCCTAATAAATAAAATCTAAATTTAGTGATACAAAAAATGATACTTTCTAATTCTAACTCACTAACACTATAATTTTTTTCGTGTTTTTTAGTGGTTCTTGAAATGAATCCAATAGGTACTTCTATATCTCCCTGTCTCTGTATTAAAACCCCAGCATTGAAGCATCTGTTTTTAATATAAATGGTAAATTATAGTCTGGATAGTAAATTTTTAATTTATTTTCAAAAACATTTTTAATTTTGTTAAAAGCACTTTCCTTTTCTTCATCCCATTTCCATGATAGTCCCTTCTTTAATTTATCAATGGTAATTCTAATTCACTTATATTAGGTACTAACTTTTTAAAATAATTTACTGTTCCAAGAAACCCTCTTAATGTTTTTAAATTATTTGGTGATTTAAATTCTCTAATTAATTTAATTCTATCTGGATCCATTTCTATACCCTTATCATCTATTTTATAACCCAAATAAATTATGCTTGTTTTGAAAAATTGACATTTATCCCTATTTAACTTTAAATCTGCTTCATCTAAACTTTTTAATGCTATTTGTAAATGTTTAATATGTTCCTGTTCATTATTAGAAAAAATTAAAATGTCATCTATATAATGTAAAATGAATTCTTCATATTTATTTAAGACTTGATGCAATGCTCTTACTAATGCAGAACATGCTCCTTGTATACCGAATGGTACAACACAAAACCGATATATTACCCCATCTACTGAAAAGCCTGTAAAATCCCTTGAATTTTTATGTAGTGGTATTAACCAAAAAATATGAACTAAATCTAATTTTGAAAATACTTTTGCATTAGTTATTCTACCTAAAATTGTATCTATAGACATTGGTGCTTCATATGCAGGCACGGTATATTTATTAATCGTTCTAGCATCTAAATATATTCTAATATCTCCATTTTCTTTTGCACAACTACTAGTGGATTAATATAAGGTGTATTGCTTCTTTTAATTATTCCACCTTCCTCTAATATTTCCAATTCTTTTTTACTCTGTCTTTTAATTTATATGGTATAGGATATGTCTTCACTTTAAAATTCTCAATACCTCTCACCTCCATCTTATGTTCATACTTGGTAGCTACTCTTGGCTCCTTGGACATAAGTCTTCTATATTTCAACAACAATTCTTTTACTTTATTATAATATTTTTCATCACAATCCAAATTATTATTTTCCAATACATCTTCTTCATCTCTTCTTCCTACTTCATACCCATAAATTTCTTCTTTATCATCTTCATAATCATTTTTAATATAATTAATACTCTTCTTATTTTCTTCTATCTCTTCCACCATATTCATCGACATCCATATACCATTTAACCTTATCTTCTATTCTTCATAATTGATTATAGTTTCTAATTTTTCTAATATATCATTTCCAATTATTATATCACAATCTAAATTAGGCACAGCTATTAGTTGACAATTTATAATGATTTTATTTAAATTTATTTTAATGTCATACAGTTTATTTACTTCACATAACTTTTTGTTGTTAATACCGGTTAATACTACTTTTTGAATTTTAATTTCTTTTTCTTTTATATTATTTAATTTTGAAATTAATTTTAAATCTATTAATGAGGTTTCGCTTCCTGTATCAATTAAAATTTGAACTGTTTTGTCATTAATTTTTCCCTGAATATACAATAACCCATTATAATGCAATTGATCTAATTTTTCATTTAAATTAATAAATTCATTGGGGTGGCATAACACAAAACTTTGATATAGAAAGCAACATTTTAAAAATCCTGCTGATCATTGACACTTTCTATACCTGTGTTCCTTACTCGCTCCACAGTAATCTCTTGTCCAATATGATTTCTTGGTTCCCTATCCAAACTTCTTCGTCTATTGTTATTAGTTCCATCATTATATCTTCTACTGTCTCTTTCTAAGCTTCTTGTTCTATTTTCTTCTCGTCTTCCTCCTCTTGTATGATTCACTCTTCTCTGGAATCCATTATTGTTGTGAGATTGGTTATTATTATCTCTATTGTTGTTATTTCCAGTCCTATTTTGATTATTGTTTATGTTGTTATTGTAGTTATTATATCTTTCCTGTGTATTTCTTATATTGTTGTTATTACTATAATTATTATTATTGTGACTATTATTGTTATAATTTCTCCAGTTATTGTTATTATTATTTGTATTTGGATTATAATTATTATTACGTCCCCAATTGCTTTCATTTATGTTATTCATTCTCATTCTGTTGTTATTAAAATTTTCATTATTAGCTCTATATTGTCTGTTATAATTTCCTTGTTGTCTTGTTGTAGTTTCTGTTCTCTCTCCTCTTTTCCTTTCTAATCTTTGTAAATACTGACACAAATTGTCCATTGTTTTTATGTTTTGTATAGCAATTGTTTCCGTTACTTGTTCCTTAAAATGTCTGGCCAAATATAACACAATATCTTTTTCAGATAACTTTGGACTTAAATGCATAACTAAGGAATACAACTGCAAAGCATATGTATTTGGAGAATTTCCTCTGCTGTCGTCATATTTTCCAAAGTATAACTTCTCTCTTATCTATTGTGCATTGTTCCCCCAAAAATATTCTAAGAATTTGAACTCGAACTGTTCTATTGTATTTATCTCCTCCTCCTTGCTTATGAACCATATCAGTGCATGTTTTTCCATATGTTCACGAATAATCTCCCTCAAAATCTCCGGTTCTTGTTCCCATCTTAGTTTATTTTTGATCATCTTTATAAAAACCACTGGATGTATCTTTTTGTAATCTCCATCGAATTTCATGTTATTGTTATTTCCACAATTTATTACCCTAGTTTCTCCAGACATCTTCATCATCTCTCTTTTCATGTTTGAAACCTTTTCTTCTTGTTCTCTCCTCAATTTGATCATGTTCTCTATTTCAGCTAGTTTCTGATTATATTCTTTACTTTCCATTTGTTCCACTTCCTCTTCTATATTTTTGATTTTGAATTTAAGTTCTTTCTTAGTTTTCTTATTTTCTTCTTCTGCAATTTTGAAATTTAATTTTATCTCCTTGCTTAAATCTTCCTGTACTCCTTGTATATTTTTATTTATTTTCATAACTTCTCTATCTATCTTCTTGTTATTTTCTTTTACTTCTTCTTTTAAGGCTGTTCCATTTTTCTTAATTTCATCCATTTGCTTTAAATGATTTTCTTCTACTTCCATAATTCTTCCAATCATCTCTTCTCTGACTTCTTGTTTAGTACTCCTAATTTCTTCTCGTAATTTACAAATTTGTTCCCCCATTTCTCCCCTTAATTCATCAAATTTCTTATTTATATCTTCTTTATTTTCATCCAGTTTCTTGTTTATGTCTCTTCTTAAATCTTCATTATTTTTGTCGAATTTTTCATTATTTTCTTCTAATCTCTTATCCATTCTTCTAATATCTTCTTTATTTTCATCCATTTTCTTGGTTAAATTTATTAACATCTTCATTACTTGACTCTGTTCTTCTTTTCCTCCTGCACTTCTTGTTTCCTGTGTTTGCTGTTGAATCGTTTCTTCTTGGTCTTCATTTCTCACTTCCCGTGCTCCATAATCTCCAGATCCCTGGTTCCTTTCCTCATCTACCTGAGTACCTACTTCTTCTCCTGACTTCTTTCCCACTTGTTTTCCATCTCTCAGTGTCATTTTGTCCATTTTAAATATTTTTATTGAATTTTATTTGTAACGTTGCCTCGTCGCGCACCCTTTATTCTGAGAGTGGCTAAGGCGTTAAGTTACTTTTGCCGCTTAGGGTAGCTATGGTAGAACAAAGATACGGGTTGTGTTACTAGATATTTAATCCAGATTATTCATAACAGGTCCATCCAGGGAGAAAACTACAGAACTACTCAGCCTAAGTAGAACCCAATTGAGAAAGGCAGTGGGACTGCTTACAGGACACTGCCATCTCCGAAAACACATGAACATAATAGGACTCGCTGAGGACCCATTATGCAGAAAATGTGGTGAGGAAGACGAAACTCCTCTTCACGTAATATGTCACTGTCCGAGCCTTAAGTGGCTTAGACAGAGACACTTTGGCATTCAGTTTCCTGAGCCAGAGGAAATCGTGAAAGCGAATATCAGGGACATTCTAGAATACATGAAGGAAACGAACCTGGTATGATTACTTCAGGGGGGTACAATGAGCCTAGAGCTCCAGTACATGCATGAAACGCACCCCAGAAGAATAGAATAGAATAGAATACTAGATATTTATTGTCCGGTACAAAACAAACACAGATTTATACAATTATATACATATATATAATATCTTCGAGAGTCTTCTTTTACCAGCCGAAACCATCTCCCGTCATTGGCCGTATGGACATCCGTTGATTCTGTAATAAATGGTTAGCATATGTACAATCGACGTAAAGGTATTTAGGTATGGGGGTTATCCCTCCGGATCAATACTCCGGAGAAATATCGTGTTGTAAAGGGCAATATCCTTTACAGGGTTAAGATAAGTCACACGAGATCAATACTCCCGTGGACCCGGTATACGGATAAATCGGAGAGGATCAGTACTCCTTCCGATTGGGTAACGGTGAAGGTCAATACCCTTCACCAGGTAGGAGCGGTGTCGTCGACGATCAATACTCGTCTAAGACCCCGTCGAGGAAACTAGACAGTCAATACCTGTCTAAGGTAGGTCGGAATTGGTGTTCCACCACCAGTGAGAGTTCCTGTTTGCGAGCGCTAGTCGATGCGACTTACTTGCATGTCGGAGTAACTCTGCCGATTGCTTCGCCTGCGTTGACCTATGTATCGAATCGTTCATACCGAGTCGGTAGCATATAAAACTGCCATCTTTCTGCCGGTGTTCCAACTGTCCGTCGTATCTTCTCATAATTTCTTTTCCCGTTGATAACTCGTATGTACATATAACGACATTGTCGTTACATATTAAATATTGAATATAAGATTTTGTTCAATAATAATTTTATTATTGTTATTATTATATAACACACCTTTTAAAGTCTATATAATTTAAATTATAACAGTTTTACACTTTTGTAATATTCAATTACTACCGATTTACCTATTAAATTAATTATCAAACCGTTTATTTTAATTATAATAAGTTCTTTAATTTTATAGTCAATCAATTTTTATTAGCCAATTTTTTATTTTAGCCAATTAATTTTTATAGCCAATCAACTTTTATAGCCAATCAATTTTTTATAATAGCCCCACGTTGGGCGCCATTTTTGTAATAAATTACAATGATATATGTGTTGATTGGATGGATATTATATTTAATTGATGTAATTATTAAATTGTTATTTTTGTTATTTTAAGATTTTTATTTTTATTAAGTTTTGTGGGGCTATAATTTATGATTATGTATGTTTTAATTCTCATTCAATCTTTATTTATCCCAAAACACCTTAAAACTTCTTTATCTTTACTTATTCTTTAACTATTTACAAATTATATGTTATTAAAATCAAAATATGTACTTTTTATCTATTATTATTCTAAATTTAGGTTATTTAAATTAATTACAAAGCATGAGTAACTCTTAACTTCAGTAGTTGGTTCAAAATTAAAATATAACGATAAAATTATCTATTTCCTTATTATACCAAAGAAAATTAATGTACCCTTTGCCTACACTACGATGCGACTATGGGTACCTTGTAGTGCGCCGATACCTATATTTAAAAGAACACGTGATATTTTACAGTTACATCCGCCCTTAGCAGGCGTTTGACACTATTGTGTTATATCGTTAGTCGTAGTTAAATGTGGTGTAAATATTATGTTTAAATCAAATTGTTTTAGAATAATGTTTAAAAAAATATTGAAATTTACCATTGACAAAAGTTTACAAGTAATTTTGAAAGTGATTATAATAATTGTTGTAATAATTTATAGTAAAAACATACCGTTTGAATCACTTGTTGCTGTGAATTGTGCCGCTATCCCATTTCCGGCTTCTCACATGGAATATTTTAAGCACGTGGGACCACTTCCTTGGGCGGATTCAAATGGATTAAACCATTGGATATGATTACTCCTTCTTAACTTCTTCAAATATGGATAACTTTTTTATTGTTGCAGGTTAGTTAAAAAAAATATTATTTCTATTCTTGCTAATAGGTTTTTTTTATTATTAAAATATCCAGGTTCCAATTACTTTTTGTGTATTACAAATTCATCATGCTTTAACATAATTATTATCGGGTAGCCATTTTTATTTTTAACAGGAAGTCCACCATTATATAATAACAATTTTAGAAACAATCAAACGCCTTTGGATGAAATTAGAGTGACCTATTTTTCCATTTTTCTCGGGTTTTTATATGCCTACGCCGGAAGTTCCAAACATGGCCGATTTTTCGAAAGTTTTTTGTTTTTTCTAACCTTTTTGCAATGAATTTTTAAAAAATTAAATTTTTAATTTGGCATTACATGACTTTCTAATTGTTATGTATTGAAACTAGATAACTTATTATATCACAAAAATACATTCTTCAAATTTTAAAACCCATTTTTCCCTATAAAATTAAAAATTTTCTGGAGCTACATAATGGCGGACATCTTTACAATTTATAATAACAATTTAAACAATTATGAGCAAATATTTCTTTTTGACACTTGATTTTAACAAAAAATGAAAATTTACATATCCAAATATAATCAGTAAACTTTTTCTTTTGATGACAATTCTTATTTTAGTTTATATTTGCGTTAGAAATCTACTGCGTCATAACAATTTTTGATTAAAATTTATATGATAAACAATATAATAACACCTAAAATCATCAATGAACAACTTAAAATTAAATATTTTACAACAACACATAGTTTTAATAAATAATAACACTAAAATTAACACTTAGTATTAGGTTCATGTCTTTTCACTGCAATCACTCTTTCTTAAGTTTATATTATCAGTTTGTGATCACTACATCACTATTTAAAGTGTCTTTTCACTAGTTTTTGTCTATCACAGGTCATGTGTAAACTTTCATTTATTTAGTCCATTGTTTATACACAACCTAATCACTTTCTAACAATGTTACATATGATAAATTTCAATATCTTTTTTAGACTCTCTCAAGTCAATATCCGGTATCAAATCATGGAATGTACCAAGCTTGTACTATCATCCGATACATTGTAATATACAATCATCACTTTGATGCTTAAAATGAATCCATAAACATTGGTTGGGTAAGTCACATTTGTTTATTTAGTTATATTTCTAATCTATGATACTAATTATTTTGTTCTGATAGTTAATATTTATTTGTTGAATTTAAATCTTGCTAATCATAAAATTAATTGAATATAGTTGAATATTTTCTAACTTAAATAATGGTTTTGTAATCATCTATACCTATTTAATTCTTATCTTATAACTACCTATAAAAAACATTATCAAACTTATTATTAATATTAACTTTAGTTACATCTTATTTATATTTTGATTAAACTAACTTTATACAACTATTAGAATTGTTTTCTTATAACTTATATTAGATTCATATTATTCAGTATTGTCATATTCTAATGTTCATTTTCTTTTTATTTTTAGCCTGAACATCATAGGATAATGGACTTAATTATTAAGGATAATAAAAAACTCTTCGTTTTAACAAAACTTCCAATATTTATTAAAAAATTGCTTTTTTAAAGGCTCAATGACAGCTGTTTCGCTATGAAGCATCGTCATAGCGAAACAGCTGTCATTGAGCCTTTAAAAAAGCAATTTTTTAATAAATATTGGAAGTTTTGTTAAAACGAAGAGTTTTTTATTATCCTTAATAAGATGAACTTTCAAAAAGTAAGGGTTAGTACAATCAATTTGACTTAATTATTGAATCGACTCCTGATGTTAGTGCTTCTTCTTAAAGACTCATCTTTTATCAAGTTATTTTTGTGTTTGTGTGTCAATTGAGACTTATTACTACTAGTTAGAGTTTTATTAAAAATTAAAGGTATTTTATTACGAGGTGTAATCAACAGCTTCGAATCAATATTAATAATAGCTTGTAATTTTTTCAGTAAATCTATACCTATAAGACCCTGGTATTTATGATTAAAGTTAAAAATAAAAAACTTATGATTACCGTTAATATTAAATAGTTTAAATATTGGTATGATTGCTATTTTATCATGGAAAGAAGTATCATGAGACGTTTGAATTTGAAAATGTTCATATTCTATTAAATTTGGATAAAAGTGTGGAACGATTTCGAAATTTATTAAACTTCGTGAACTACCTGTGTCTATTAAAAATTTTGCATCTATTTCAGGTATATAAACGTAAGGTAGTTCAGTTTCACACAAATTGTTTATTTTAATTAAGTTTGGTTGTTTATAGGAGAGGGATTGCGAAAATTTGTATTATTTCCTGAGAAATTGGCTGGCCTTTCATTATACATATTGTCATATTGATTATTTACAGAAGTATTACTTTGATTAATTTCTTGATTTGGAATTTGGTAATGATAAAAAGAATTTTCGTTTTGCTCGGAATATTGAGATGGATTTTAAACATAATTATCTGAATCATTGGGGCCTGGCTCTAAGTTGAAAAGTTCTTGATGTGAGAAATTTTTTGGGCCGGTACTTTGAAAGTGATTCCTATTAAAATTTTGTCGTTGAACAGAGGGATTTCTAGTTGATGTAGACATTGGTTCTGGATTATTTTTTGGTATTTGACCTGTGGGTTTAAAGACATTTGGTGGAGGTCCAAAAACTTGCCGATTGTTAAAATATTTTGGTGCCGGTGCGTTCGGTCTTTGTTGAATATTAATAGGTTGCGATGGAAAACTCCTATCTTGATTATGTTGAGCATAGAAATTACTATTATAGTTATTATGAAATTGATTATTTTGAAAGGGATTTCTGTGATATTGATTATTTCGGGTATCGGATGTATTTCTATTCATGGAATTTGATCTGAAATTTTTATTTTGTAAATAACCGTGTTATTTTTGACTAAGTGTGAAGTTTTCTTCTTCTACTACGTATGACATGGCTAATTCTAAAGAGTTGGGGTTTCTTAATCTAACTAAATCTTGTACACGGCCAGTTAATCCGCGAATAAAAGTTTTTAATGCTAACTCATCGTAATTTTTTACATGAAATTTACGTTCTTCTTCGGCTAAATTCATTGATATTAACTTTGAAGAAATTGAACTTCGAGTTTTTTGAATTCTTTGACCAAATGCAATAAAAGATTCATATTTGAATGGTTTCATAATTATTAAATCTTGAATAAGACAGTCTAGATTTCTTTATCACCGAAACTAAGTCTAAGTAAACTTTTTAAATAGTTCCAGACCCTTACTTCTAGCCTAGAGCCTATTAAAATAAAAGCATCGCCTGATAGTTTACCAATCACAGCTCTTAAAAGAAAACTATTTAAAGGATCATTAACATTTTGGATATTTTTATACAGGGTGTTTTTTAAGTAATCTAAAATATTATATGGGACGCTTCGTTACTCAATTTTAAGACGAAAAGTTCATATAAACATGTGTGATAGGTGTTGTCGTTTATGAGATACAGGGTGTTGAATTTATTGTAATAAGTCAGTTCTGATTGTACGTAAAATTAATTTTTCACGGTGACGCTACTGGTTTTTAGAAGTAATACGCAAAAACATGCTTATTCTAAGTGGCCTTTGAAATAATGTTGACAAGTGTCAAATTTGAAAACCAACGCAAAAATCGTACATTTTTATTTGATTGACTCTGTGTTTAGTTAATAACTATGCCAGTGTTTACTAATGTTGAAATGGCTAATATGCATTTTTTGTACGGATTAGCGAATGGTAATGCCTTAGAAACTAGACGTACGTATGCCCAGCGTTATCCAAATAATCGTTTACCATGTTCAGATACGTTTACTAAGTTACATATTCGTTTACAAGAAACTGGAACTTTTGCTAAATCGAAGAATATTATTGGACGACCCAGAACTGTGAGAAATCTCCAATTGGAAAACCAGATTCTTCAAATTATTGACCAACATCCAGAAACGAGTACAAGAAAAGTTGCAGATGAAGTAAATGTTAGTAACAAAACTGTTTGGAATATTCTAAAAGATATTAAGGATAATAAAAAACTCTTCGTTTTAACAAAACTTCCAATATTTATTTAAAAACTGCTTTTTTAAAAGACTCAATGACAGCTGTTTCGCTATGAAGCATCGTCAGATTGACATTTAAGTTACATTTTGTTTGTTTGTAGCTAGGTACCTGATGTTTAGGTAGTATTAAGGCTAGACCAAGTATGGAAGTAATAAGACATAAAAATATTAAAGCCTAGATGTTATGAGCCCTAAGGGATTATCCTGGATGTACTTACCTCTAAGATCAGTATAACTGTGCAATGATATAGAAAAACCAGGAAAAACTATATCATGCTGATCTTTACAATAACTTAATATATTTGCGTTACAATTACGTCTTATCTATGTATAAAATGAAGACTCAATCAAAGCAAACACTTTAAAAGTGGAGAACTTCCCAGATTTATTTGTTCATTAACAACTTTAAATTGTGGATCTGCTAGATGTCTTTTTATTTCAAGTTCTTCAAGGAAATCTAAATTTTGTTTTTTATTACAAATGTGTAGTATTTGGATGTCATTGGTGTGAAAGAGTGAGGTTGGATGTTCAAGTAGGTGTTTTGCATAATTTGACTTATCTGGTTGTTTTAATCTATATGCTCTTAAATGTTCGTTAAATCTTACTTCAAAATTTCTTTGTGTTTGACCTATATATACAGCATTACACTTTGGACAATTAATTTTGTAAACACCAGATTTTTTTAATTTAGGTAATTTTGTTTTTACATTTAACAATTTTGTACCAACATTTTGTGTTTTAAATGATATTATTGCTGATGTTGCCGAAGATATTATTTTTGATATTTTATTGGAAATACTTTCACAATATGTAATATTTTTATAACTTTTAATTTCTTTAGTTTGTTTAGGAAATATTAGTTTTAGTGCCAGTTTCTGTTCTTTTTTATTAATTAATGTATTTATCAAATGAATTGGGTAGCCATTAGATGTAGCTATTTGTTTTATGATATAAATTTCTTTATCAAAGTTAATTTTGTCCATTGGAATTGAAAATGCCCCTTTGTATCATAGAATTATAAGCTGCTAATTTATGTGTTATAGGATGATTTGAATTATATGGTATGGTTACATCTGTTTGTGTTGGTTTTCTGTATATTGAATAATTTAGTAAATTATTTACTTTTTCAATTTTTAAATCTAGAAAAGCGAAAGATTATGACATAATAATTCGAGAAAATACTGAACAAGTCGTCAAAATTCCTGTAGATCAAGAAACCGGCATCGGGTTACTTGATCATATTAAGTTCGCAGATAATGTTGTAACACATGCTGGAGTTGTAAACATAACAAATTTTTTTGCCATTACAACAATATCAAATTTTTCTAGCAATGCACAAAGAATTAGTATTTCAACACCTTATCATGTAGAAAAATTAAATTTAAATGAATTAAATTTCATGCCAAGTAATCCAATACACAATGTGAGCAAAAATAAAGATGATATTTTAAAACAAAATTTATCCAAATTAAATTTAGATCATTGTAATGCAGAAGAAAAAGAAGCAATATCTAAATTATGTTTCGATCGAGAACTGAGATATTTTTTATTCAGATAAAATCCCTCTAAGTTTTTCTAACGAGATTAACCACTCGATTAAACTAACAGACGATAAACCAACCTTTTGTAAGTCATATCGTTTCCCTGAAGTGCATAAACAAGAAGTTTGTAAACAAATAAACCAAATGTTAGAGCAAGACATAATAAGACATTCGGTTAGCCCATACAGCTCCTAACCGCGCATTTGGAAAACCAAGGAATAATGACGGAAGAACAAAAGGGATGCCGGAAAGGTACCAAGGTTTGTAAGGAACAGCTAGTGATAGATTCCATCATACTCAGTGAAGTCAAGAAGAAGAACCGTAAGTTATCCTGCTGTTACGTAGACTATCAGAAGGCGTATGATTCAGTGCCACACCCCTGGTTAATTAAAGTATTGAAACTATACAAAGTCCACCCAACGTTTGTAACATTCCTAAAGAACACCAAGGAAAATTGGAAAACTGAGATCCAGCTAAATAATATCCCAACTTTCACAACACAGCAAAAACCTATTTCAACACCGATGACCTCCCCTGAAATCCAAATCACCATAGGCATTTATCAAGGGGATGCCTTAAGCCCGTTGTGGTTCTGTATGGCCTTAAATCCATTATCTAAACAACTGAACAGAACAGGAATAGGTTACACGTTGAAAAATGGTCAAGCAACACATATCATTTATATATGGACGACCTCAAATCGTACGCAACATCACAAGACAAACTGAAAGAATTGATTATGATAGTAGACAAGTTTTCCACGGACATTTGTAAGACATTTGGGCTCGATAAATGTAAGACCATCCAGATTGACAAAGGAAAAATTCAAACAGGAAATGTACAGCTTGCAGATGGAGGCTTGATAGAATCAATGGACCAGCAGGATGTTTATAAATACCTAGGTTATCAACAAGCAAGAACAATTGAGCAAACAAAGATTAAGGAAAGTATAAAAAAGGAATATATGAACAGAGTGTACAAAGTGAGTAAAACTGAACTAAACAGCCGAAATATATTCAAAGCTCTCAACACACTGGCTATCCCAATCCTAACATACTCTTTTGGGGTGATAAGATGGACGGAAACCGATTTAGATAACATTATGCGAAAAACAAGAACAGCACTGAGTTTAGAAAACATCATTCCAAGTCTAGCACACTACGTATGACGTTACCAAGAAGGAGGCCGAGGATTGATAGACGATAAGAACTTACATAACAACCAAGTCAAAATGTTGAGAACATACTTCCAAGGTAGGAAAGATTCTTCACTCTTACACCAACTCGTATGCCTGACGGACAAAGGATACACACCATTAAACCTAGCTAGTGAAGAAACTCAAACGAACGAAACCATAGTGAGACCAGAAGAAAAGCATCAAGAATGGAGAAGCAAAGCCCTGCACGGGAGACATCCGCACGATCTCGACAAACCCCACGTCGACAAACAAGCGTCGAACTAATGGCTCAGAGCGGGCGAACTTTTCCCGGAAACAGAAGGCTTTCTCATGGCCATACAAGATCAAGTGGTGCACACGAAAAACTATCGGAAGCATATTGTAAAGGAACCAGGATTGACAGATGACAGGTGTAGAAAATGCATGGAGAAACCGGAAACCATACAACACATCACGGCAGCATGCAGCATGTTATCGCAAAATGACTACTTACACCGCCACAATCAAGTCACATACTAATTAACAAACTAGTCATTTGTATATTTTACCTTGTATGTAAATTGTTTAAATATCATGTTATGTAAACTTGTATGTAAAGAAACAAGCATGTTTGTAAAAACAACTGTACCATGTTATGAGTTTATAATGTATCATGTTTTGTAATATTGAAAAGTACTGAACTTGTTCGGATGATAGGGAATAACCCTGTAGATTCCGTCTGTGTGTGGTGGTGTGAATACCCCGTATATTTCGTATTTTTAATTAAATTGTTTATTAGATATATCGATGGCCTAGACCACCGTAGTTTGTTTATAATATGGCACGTTCAAGGTCACATCGTGTCTGCGAGTAAGGTTGAATAAACAAAAGATAGAAAATAAATACACAGCAAGGCATAGACGACGGGTTCAATGTATGATATTCATGATCAAGTTCACTATGTTGCTGATACAGCATTAATATAATTTATTTATAGTAATTAAGTGTTGTACTCTAATCCAGTCATTGTAAATATAGTTTAATGTCTTTAGTGTAAAGGTGTTTATTCCATACAACCCCCGATATTAAATATTACAATCATTAAAACGAATCGGCAAACTTCGAGTACGTATATTACGTATGGGCCACTCGTTTGCTGTTTGTTCTAAATCAACAATAGTATTATTTACTACAACTTCATGATCATTGTTATTATGTATTTCAAATGAAACTTTTTCTGAAATATCAGATGTTTCTCGTTGTATAACTTCCTCTGAAACTGATAAATGTTCTGAAATATCTTCATCTGTAGAGACGTTTTTCAACTCTTACTTCTTCTAGAAATTTCACAGATCTAGCATTAACGATTTTACCAGGATTTGACAAATCTGCTAATCTGTAACCTTTAGTATGATCGCAATATCCCACCATCATATATGGTTTGCATCTGGGATCTAGTTTCTTTCTTTGATGTGGTGTCAAAACAAAAACTCTAAGATGGCTTAAGTCAACTTTGGAACCTGTTCATATTTCTTATGGTGTTGCATCTTTAATTTAATAGTAGCTATAGGAGAAGAATTTTTTAAGATAACCCGCAGTATTTACTGCTTCTGTCCAAAACTTTCTATTTACACCAGAATCCTGGAGCATAAATCTAGCCTTCTCCATTATTGTTCGGTTTAATCTTTCAGAAACCCCATTCTGTTGCGGTTTATCAGGTACTGTGGTTTCATGGATAATACCACATTCTTTAAAATATTCTGAGAAACTTTTGTTACAATACTCAGTACCATTATCACTGCGAAACCGTTTAATTTTTAAATTTGTTTGATTTTCAACTAAATTTTTAAAATCAATAAACGAATTAAAAACACTTTTTTGGTCTTTACTTTTTAAAAAATATACAAATGTTTTTCTACTTAAATCATCAGAAAAAGTTATAAAATAACTATGTCCTCCCCAACTTTTCCCAGACATTGGCCCACACAAATCTGAATTAATAAGTTCCAGTAGCCCCTATAGATTGACCTTTAGGAAAAACCAAACGTTTTTGTTTTCCTTAAACACCCTGTTACAAAATTGCAACCCTCGTTTATATAAAATAAAGCCGGCAACGCTGGGTTCCCGGTCTACTTGACTAAAACGTGCCGTTGCTTAGCAACCGCGACTAAGAATTTCATAGTTTTTGTTTCACCCCGCAACAGGTTTCTTAGAGTTAGTTGTATAGTAAACGCAGTATTGAAAGGGTGTAAATTAAATGTTAGGAAAATATTACGATGTTACGTTGATGTTTATAGTATGTATATTAATAAATTACCGATAAGTGCTCTCCACTGAGTATAATTAAACCTCACAAATAAAATCTTGGTCCAGCCGAGTTGATGAAGTTACATCACGCAGTAGAGGTGTGTCATTTTATAAAGTTAAATAATTTGATACATCCCATTTTGGTCCTTCGAACACGGATATTTATGGTTTTTTGGTGCATATCCCTCTGCATTTATTGATATTTTGGAAAATACGCAAGAAAAAACACTGGTAGAAACATTTAAGCAAATAAACAAGTTTGTTATTGCTCTCAAACAAGTAAAGTATTGAAATATCACAATCTCTCTCTCCACAAAAGGTTTACTAGTTCATCTCAAGAAGGAAAAGGTAGCATCTCGTCTCTGTCGCTCGCAAGAACAATATTTCTCTACGCTCTACACCCACAGAAAATTGGTTTTATCTGAAAACAACGAAGCAAGTCGAAGTCCCCGACAAACAACAACTATAAGCACTCAAAAAAGGACATTGGTGAGCTAGTTTCATTTTTTATGACAATAATATATAATTAAAACACTCGTTGTTGTTGTCAAAGCATTTTTTACATTATTTTACCGCATTAAAAGCATTCTAAAGTTATTTTACATAATGGATAATTTAAAAAAGACACGCAAATCGTTAAAAAGCAGTATCACTAGAGTTTCTAATTGGTTCAATTTAAATCAAAACACAGAAAACATTGTTTTATTGACGGAAAAACAACTTCAGCTAACTTCTTATTTTTCTCAATATGAAAAAGTGCAACAACAAATTGAAGAACTCGATGATACTGAGTTGGAAACAGATGAACGAATAGAAACAGAGGATAAATATTTCACTACTATTTCAGATATAAAAAATCGAATTCAAAATTTAAGTTCAAATACCTCTTTTGAAAATGTAAAAGTATCCACTTAAAATTTTGCAAAACCAACTGTTAAATTACCAGAAATCGCGATTCAATCATTTTCGGGTGAATTTTCTGATTGGAATTCATTCATTCAACTGTTTACCACATTAGTTATTGATAATTCAGACTTGAACAATTTACAAAAGTTTATATATTTGAAATCTTTCTTAAAGTGTGAACCTCTAGAACTAATAAAAAATATTGAAGTTGTTAGCGATAATTTTCAAATAGCATTAGATACACTTAAAGAAAGATACGAAAATAAATCAAGGATTGTATCCTTACTTATTAAGCGCCTGTTAAAAGTTCCCTCCTTAATAAAAAGTACACCACAGACATTAAGAAGTTTTATCACATCTGCAAAACAAAATCTTATGGCTTTAAAAAATATGAAAATATCTGTAGATCAGTGGGATCTTATTTTAATCGAAATATTTTCCGAAAAATTAGATTTTAATACTCTCAAAGCCTTTGAATACGAGGTAGGGACAAAAAAGCTGCCCACATTAACACAATTTTTTGACTTTTTGGAAAATAGATGTAATGTTTTAGAAAAATTAAACAATTCAGAATCACAACAGAAACCGGTAAAAAACATACAAAAAGTTTCTTATTTTACTAGTTCAAATACTCAATTTAATTCTACCTCTGGTATCAATTATTTAAAATGTATTTTTTGCAAACAACCATCACATAAAATCTATCAATGTGAACAATTTAAAAACACGTCTCTAGAAGAAAGAAATAAATTTGTCAAAACTAAACAATTATGTAAGAACTGTCTCGGAAATAAACATTTTGCTGATAATTGCAAATCTCAAAAAACTTGTAATAAGTATATGTAGCAGGAAGCATCACTCACTCTTGCACAATGCCAACGTTTCGTCAAACTTACATGATCGCCCTCAGTCTAATTTTGTTTCGATTGGCTCTAACAGTCAAAATCACTCTCATCAACCACAAAACTCTTTACCAATTGAACAAAAGAATTCGCAAAAAACGTTAACGCCTACACAACACGCAGATGGCTCTCAAGTCACACAAAGTAGCTCTCCTTCTCACATTTCTGTCACAACTCAATCATTTTCGGCTCTTTCTCTCAAACAGGAGGTTGTTTTGGCAACAGCCTTAGTTACCCTTTACTCGTCGGAAAATAAACCGATAAAAGCTCGCGCTCTACTCGATAATGGAAGTCAAACTTCATTTATTACAGAAGAATTGGTAAATAAACTTAACCTTTTTCCGTATGAAAGGAAATTGGAGATATCAACACTCTCTCAATGTTGCTCTGTTTCAAACAAAATGGTTGATATAAACATTTTCTCTCATCATGATAAAACTAAAAGTTTTATAGCATCCTGTGCTGTGCTCGACAAAATAACATGTAAGCTCCCACAAGTACCACTTGATCAAAACAGAATTAAACTCCCGCACTATGTAAAATTAGCAGACTCTTCTTATTCAGTTCCTGAAAAAATAGATATTCTATTAGGATCAGACATTTATGGAAAGCTTCTTACAAATGACGTCATACAACTTGGTGATGATCTCCCTACTCTTCAAAATACTCATTTGGGATATGTTATTTTTGGACATTTGTCCGCTTACTCTCACTCAAACAGTCTTGAGGAACGTGTTGCTCCTAATACTCAACAATTTTTTTTAAATTCTCCCTCGAACAAGGTTTCACTCTTTGTCCAATCAACTTCAGACGACTCTCTTGACAAACTAATTAAAAGGTTCTGGGAAATTGAAGAAGTCCCGGAAAAAACTCTTTTAACCCCTGAAGAAAACTTAGCAGAAGAAATTTTCAAAACTACAACCCAAATTTTATCGAATGGCAGATTCCAAGTAGATTTGCCATTAGTCTCAAAAAACGCTTATAATAAATTAGGCCACTCATTTTATATGGCACGAAAAAGGTTCTTTAATTTGGAAAACAAACTTCACAAAGATAGTGAACTCTTCTCTCAATATAAAAAGTTTATTCATGAATACCTCACTCTTTCTCATGCAAAAATAGTACCCCTATCCCTAGTAAATGAACATTCAGAGAACAAATACTTTCTCCCTCATCACTGTGTACTTCGTGAAGAGAGTCTTACTACCAAACTTCGGGTAGTTTTCGATGGATCGATGAAAACATTCTCTGGAATCTCACTCAAGGACCTCATGTTAAAAGGTTATCCTACTCAACCCGAGTTATTTGATATTTTGCTACGCTTCAGAACTTTTAAACTTGTCTTTACTGCAGACATTCAAAAAATGTTTAGGCAAATTAAAATTAATCCATCTCAAACATTTCTGTTAAACATTTTATGGCGTGACTCACCTCAAGAAGATTTAAAATGTATTGAACTACAGACTGTAACCTATGGAACAAAAAGTGCCCCTTTTCTTAGTACCCGTTGTTTAGTTGAATTAGCTAATATGTATAAAAACTCATACCCTCTTGCTAGTAATGCTTTATTACACTCTTGTTATGTTGATGACATTCTCTTTGGAACTAAAACCCTTGACACTCTTTTACAAGCTCATAGAGAACTATCTGAGCTCCTTGGAAAAGCAGGTATAACACTTCACAAGTGGTGCTCAAATTCAAGGGAATTTTTAGATAGCATTTCTACCCATTCTGTTGATTCAAGCTATACTATCGCTCCAGAAAAATTCTCATCTAACAAAGTTTTAGGTCTTCACTGGAATGCCCAATCCGATAGTTTTTCAATTTCCATTCCACAAACCTCTGTTAAAGAGTCTTACACAAAACGAGAAGTACTTTCAACAATCGCTCAAATCTTTGACCCGCAAGGCCTTATAGCCCCAGTCACAGTTACCGCAAAAATAATTATGCAAAAGATCTGGTTATCAAAAATTAATTGGGACGACACTCTAGACTCTTCGCTTCTATTAGAATGGATTACATTTGTTAAAGGTATCTCTTCACTAGATAATATTAAAATAGCTAGACCTCTACTTTCAAAGGATAAGGACACAGTAGCTCTAATTGAAATCCATGCTTTCTCTGACGCAAGCCAAAAGGCATATGCCGCCTGTGTTTATTTACGCGCTCTTTATACCTCTCAAAAAATATCTTGTGTTCTAGTAGCTTCAAAAAGCCGTATATCTCCTCTCAAAGTCCTTACTATCCCAAAACTTGAACTCATGGGTGCATTGTTGTGCGCTAAACTTAGTCAAAGAGTTTTATACACCTTAAAAAGTACTTTTACTTAAATAAAATCTATAAATTTCTGGTCTGATTCGGAAATAGTATTGGCGTGGCTCAAAGCACATCCCACTCGGTGGTCTCAATTCGTCGCAAATCGCGTATCTCAAATTCAAGAGATCACTTCCTCATTTCATTGGAGATATGTGAAGTCTAAAGATAATCCTGCTGATATTCTGTCTCGAGGTATCTCACCTTCGGAACTAGCAAAATCCAGACATTGGTGGCATGGACCACCTTTTCTGGCCTAACACGATTTAAATCTTGCCGATTTCGATAAAAAACCTGTTATACCCAATCCACCAGAAGAACGTAAAGTAGCTCATATTCATACTCAAGAATCAATTAAAAAAAACATCTTTTCTATTTCACAAAAAATGTCAACTTTTACAAGATTCCAACGAACAATAGCTTATTGTCTCAGATTTGCGAACAACGCAACTAAATCATCTATAAAATTACTTGGCCCTCTTTCAGTCACAGAATTACGCAATGCAGAACAAAAAATTGTCAAATTAACACAAATCATTTCCTTTGCACAAGATATATCAGAGATCAAAACTGGAAAATTACTTTCAAACAAGTCTCTTATCTCTCTAAACCCATTTTTAGATGAAAATGGAATGTTAAGGGTCGGTGGGAGATTAAAAAATGCTAATGTACCTTTCGATCAAAAATATCCTCTACTCCTACCCTCAAAAAATCACATAGTAGAACTAATGCTTAGAAGAGAACATATTCGACTATGTCACGCAGGTGCTCAAACCACATTATCAAACTTCCGTCTCAAGTATTGACCCCTTAATGGACTAAGAGCTGTAAAGAAAATTATTCACACTTGTATCATTTATTTTCGTTTTAAATCCCAGCCCGCTTGTCAGACTTACCTAAAGAAAGGCTTTTAGTCTCAACCCCATTTACAAATGTTGGAATAGATTTTGGTGGCCCTTTTTTAATAAAAAGTTCGAAGCTTAGAAAAGCCTCGTTACTAAAATGCTATACCGCATTATTTGTATGTATGATCACTCGTGCAGTGCATATCGAACTAATATCAGGCCTTTCTACTGAAGCCTTTTTACTTACACTTAAACGCTTCATTAGCAAACGTGGTAACCCTCAGTTAATTTATACTGATAACGCAACGAATTTCTTTGGTGATAAAAATCAACTAAAAGAGCTCTCTTCTTTTTTGAAAAACAAAGAAACTTCTCTCGCTATTCAAAATTTTCTTTCTGTCTCAGAGATTAGATGGAAATTTATAGAAATTCATAGAATTTAGTACCATTCTTGCCCAAATCGAAGCGGTATTAAATTCACGCCCACTTTGTGCCATGTCAAACGACCCTTCAGACTTCTCTTGTTTAACTCCGGGACATTTCTTAACTGGTAAACCACTTACCGCACTCCCAGACAAGAACATCATGGACATACCCGAAAACCGATTAACATTTTATCAATCATGCTCTAAAATTCAACAACTATTTTGGAAACGTTGGACGGTTGACTATTGAAATAGACTCCAGAACAGACCCAAATGGACTTCCATTCGAAAAGACATAGCCCCTAATGATTTAGTTCTGTTAAAGGACGAAAATACTCCTCCGTTACATTGGCCATTGGCAAGAGTGATTGAAGTTTTTCCTGGGAAGGATAACAAGGTCCGAGTTGCCAAAGTAAAAACAAAGGATGGAACTTTTACTCGCACAATAACAAAATTATGTCCATTACCGCTACCAAATTGTACTAGTATATAAGACATTCTTTATTTTATCAGTGCCTTTACAAAGTGAATTTAAATCTCTCTGTGACGTTCATAGTGCTAATATATGTGTATTTAATTAACTATACCGTTTCGTTGAGTCTATATATATGTTTACTTTGTGTTTTATTTTTTGTATGTATATTCAGATTATTTTGTGTTATTCTTGAAGTAAATACTTCAACGGGGGGGAGTATGTTACAAAATTGCAACCCTCGTTTATATAAAATAAAGCCGGCAACGCTGGGTTCCTGGTCTACTTGACTAAAACGTGCCGTTGCTTAGCAACCGCGACTAAGAATTTCATAGTTTTTGTTTCACCCCGCAACAGGTTTCTTAGAGTTAGTTGTATAGTAAACGCAGTATTGAAAGGGTGTAAATTAAATGTTAGGAAAATATTACGATGTTACGTTGATGTTTATAGTATGTATATAATAAATTACCGATAAGTGCTCTCCACTGAGTTTAATTAAACCTCACAAATAAAATCTTGGTCCAGCCGAGTTGATGAAGTTACATCACGCAGTAGAGGTGTGTCATTTTATAAAGTTAAATAATTTGATACACCCCACACCCATTTACACTTTACAATATTAGTACCGATGTTAAGTATTGGACAGTGTAAAAGTTTTTTAAACTTACTCTTGTTGAAATATAAAACCATAAACTTTAAGGAAAACGAAGTCTTGTATGTCAGCTTTTATTATAACATATATTGAACTAAACATTTTAAATAAAACCATGACAATATTAATAAATACCTAGTAGATACTAGTAGATAAACTATAACAACTAACAGCTTTAACAAAACCTATGGATTTATTTAAATTAAATGCACTGTGGAGATAAATTACAACAAAATTAAATTGTCTGTGTTCACCTAAAACAATAAAACAGTGGAAACACTATACTTTTGTTTTATAATACACTTAATCAAGGGGAAAAATCTGTATCATAAAGAAATATATTACATTACAATACAGATTTTAAAACCTTTAAAAAAATAAGCTTTCTGTGTCAATGACTACCATTATATAAAAAACTACTATAATATTTAGGGCCATTTTATAACTTAAATGTTATTTTAAACTTTAAGTAAAGGGAGGAAAATATTAAAAGAAGGACAAGGGACATTAAATATGGTCCCCAAGGCACAGGAGGAGGTAGTCCAGTTAAACCTTTGACTTAGAAGAAAGACTACTGGCCCTTATTTTAACTATTAGTGAATGAAATGGAATCTCTCAAAATTTAAATAATTCAGTTGATAAATACCAGACCGATTATATATATATTGAGATGAATAACTAAGCTCAGAAAAATTAATAAGTAAAACTTACCTCAATAAGTTATAATAAAAAGGATATCTTAATAATTTTCTTTTAATCATCAGCTACTTTTTCTTTATTCCATTAAAAGTATTCAATATAATAATTTCTTATAGTAAACATTCAAACAGATAGAGGATGTACTTGACAAATTTATCTTGGATAGGATCCTTGGTGATCAATCAATAACATTCTAAACATGTACAATTCCAATCACTATTCTCAATTCATGTATTCATATACAATTATTGACATAGTTTTATTTTGAATTTAAAGTGAAACCTAAAACAAATATAAAAGGGAACAAAATTAAAAACTATTAATCTCTTTCATATGTTTAACAAAGAAATGTGTAATTTTAAGTAGTTAAATTTGATTTATAAAGTGAAGTACTTACCAGGTTACAAGGAGACAAATATTAGTCTTCGATATTAAATAAGTATTTAAATAAATTATCACAACCTGAGATGTACCTAAAAAAACCACAAAAACAGTAAAAAAATGTAACAAATAAAGTTAAATTCAGTGTACAAATTCTTATATCTAAAGTGTTGGACAGAATACCTTGTACTAATGATAAAAACACTCATATAGTGAAAAGTGAAAGGACTATTTCAAAACATAATTAATAAACATTAATAAAGGTCATATTATTTAACAAAACTGTATGTAAGTTAATTAAGTAAGTTTTTATATTAGTTATAAGATGTTAATCTTTTATAATATCAAGAGCAAGTAATTGGATCATTGCTTAAAATAGTGAATACATAGTTCAGATAATAGAGTCACTAAAAAGTTTAAATTTTAGTTCTTAGAGGATAAATTAGTATTTAAAAGTTGAAATAGGATTAGTTTAATAGATTTATGAGTAATTTTAAAAGTAATTTATAGTTTTAACTCAAACTTTAAAAGTGTAGAATGTATTTGACAGAACTAAAAACAGCCTAATTCAAATCAAAATTTTATAGGGAAAAAGTGAGATAAAAATAATTTAAATATATTTTTATATAAGAAGATAAACTATCTTTATACTATCAAAGATATGATCAAAAATGTAAAATCATTACCTCATTTTTTGAAAATTTAGGTTATTTTTTGAAAAGGTAAACAATTGAATGTTGAATTATAAGTCATTCTTGTCACAATCTGGCGAGACTATAAAAAGGCCACGAAATCAAATTATCACTCTCTTGTTCCGGCTTGATTTACATAGAAGACATCGATTGACAACTAAAAGAAAAAAATCATTAATCAAAAGTTCATTTATGTTAAATTAAAACATTTAACACCAAAAATATTTGTATAAAAGTAATTTAAAAATATTAAATCACTTACCAAAGAAGTAAATTTGAAATAATAGATCCAGATTACCATAAAATTTATAAGATTCCATTCCATCATCATCACCCATAGTACAGCCAGTAGCCATATTGGAGTCCTGTTCCGAGTGTATACGACCGTTGGAGCCGATCTCTTTGTTTCGGCATTTTCAGCCTGACGTGGACGATATTACGAAAATACTTTGATATACAAGGTATGTTGAATAATTAAAAACCTATGTTTTCGTTTGTGATTGTGGATAATAGTGTGTTTATCATTTTAATTTTTGTCAACAACGAGAAAATTATAATTTTAAATGTAATGTATATGGAAACCCATTAATAGATTTGTACATTTTATTTATTGAACAATTATAACAATTGAGCTTTAGTGTATTAAGTATATAAAAAAATTATTAAATATTTAGTTTCTCTTGAATCCTACCCAAGATAAAGAGTCGGATTTCAAATTCTAACAGATAATAATTTGACTGAGCTAGTTAAAAAAAACTTTTATAAGGTGCCCAACTACATCAAACATAAGAAAAATTAATTATTATAGTAAAAACAATATTAAACATAAAACAAATAAAACCTATAATAATTATAAATCATATTAAATCAATTAATAAAACAAATAAATAGTAACAAATTAATTAAATTATAAAAATATATAAAAATAAATCATTACAAATTGACAGGCCCATCGTGAGGCTATTGATAAAATTATAAATTAGAGTAAATAAAAATAAATTAAATAAAATTAAATCATTACAATATATACGAATATTGAGTCTGATACTATACCTACTTATAATGAGACCCAAAATACACCTTTGTATAATAAAGCTGGCAATGCACCTATATGAGACTGTAAACATGGTAAGTACCAATTAAGAAATATTTATAGTATTTTTTAAACTCTTTTTCAAAATAGTGTTGAAGAAGGATAATTATATTCATAAAAACAACAATTGGCAAGCAAGATGTCAATAATATGCAGTAATATTTTATGAATTAATAATGCCATTATAATTATTAAAAACCAATTTATAAGAATCTTTGAAATAAAATGTTTGATTATTTATTATAATAATTGTACAATTATAACGAAACCTATCGTGACAAAATATTTATTAAAAAACGTAAAAACATTACTAGATTTAAAAAAAATCAACCATAAAATTCCTTGCAGAAAAACAAAAACAGTAACTGTTTCAATAAGTATATAATAAGATAACATCCCTTATTATAACAGTAACAACATGAGTAACACTATTTTTGTCTCTTTTCTACGTGTTTTTAGCCAATTGGTTTAAAACTGTGGCTAAACATCTGATAGAGCAGGATATTGCAAATTTGCTAAATTTTGCAATTTTGCTTATTGTGCGAGTTTATTGCATGTTCAGCACAAACTTTTCAGTTTTAACCCTTTTCCTTTGTATTTTATTTCTTTTTTCTTCTCTTGATACATTTCCAACAAGCAGAGGCAAGTTTACTTTTTCCAATTAAGGTGCTTCCTTGGTTGAGAATTCCTTGAATTAACATTAAATGAATAAATATTATTTAGTTTTGAAAACGAGTTTAAAAAATACTATGAATATTTCTTAATAGGTACTTACTATATTTACAGTCTCATTATATATATAGCTGCATTGCCAGCTTCATTATACAAAGGTGTATTTTGGGTCTCATTATAAGTAGGTGTAGTATCAGACTCAATATTTATAAATATAATCGGTCTGGTATTTCTTCAATTGAATTATTTAAATTTTGAGTGATTCCATCTGCTCCCTCTGCACTAATAGTTAAAATAAGGGCTAGTAGTCTTTCTTCTAGGTCAAAGGTTTATCTGGAGTGTTAAAATGGCGTATTTTGATATTGTTAGAGACATTTTAAAAGATAATAGTGTTGAAGAAGAAACAGTATATTAAGATAATCACAATGAGGATAATAATATTAGTAGAAATAACAATTGGCAAGCAAGATATCAATAAATAAAGGCTATGATTATGCAGCAATATTTTATGAATTAATAATGCTGATATAATTATTAAAAAGTTTTCCACTAACGTATAAAAATCTTTGAAATAAAATGTTTGATTATTTATTTTAATGATTGTATAATTATAACAAAATATTTATTAAAAAAATAAAAACATTACTAGATTTTAAAGTAAACAACCATAAAATTCCTTGCAGAAAAACAAAAACACTGATCTGAAAGTAACAACATGAGAAACACTATTTTTGCCTCTTTTCTACTTGTTTTTAGCCAATTGGTTTAAAACTGTGGGTAAACATCTAATGGAGCGGGCAATTGCAAATTTGAAATTGCAATTGCTTATTGTGTGAGTTTATTGCATGTTAAGTACAAACTTTACTAGTTTTAACACTCTTCCTTTGTATTTTATTTCTTTTTTCTTTTCTTAATACATTTACAACACGGAGAGGCAAGTTTCCTTTTTTCAATTAAGGTGCTTTCTTTGTTGAGAATTCCTTAAAATAATATTGAATGAATAAATATTAATTAGTTTTGAAAAGCAGTTTAAAAACTACTACTACATTTCAATTAAGGTGCTTTCTTTGTTGAGAATTCCTTAAAATAATATTGAATGAATAAATATTATTTAGTTTTGAAAACGAGTTTAAAAAATACTATGAATATTTCTTAATAGGTACTTACCATGTTTACAGTCTCATTATATATGAGTGAATTGCCAGCTTCATTATATGAAGGTGTATATTGGTATATGTATATGTAGGTATAGTATCAGACTCAATATTTATAAATATAATCTGTCTCATATTTCTTCAACTGAATTATTTTAATTTTGAGAGATTCCAGCCTCCAATAAATCTGCTTCTTCTGCACTAATAGTTAAACTAAAAGGCCAGTAATCAAAGGTTTAACTGGGCCACCTCCTCCTGTGCCTTGGGAACCATATTTGATGTCCCTTGTCCGTCTCTTAAAATAGCCATTAACACAAATAGCTTATTTTTTTAAAGGTTTAACAATCTGAATTGTAATGTAATGTATTTCATTATGATACAGATTTTTCACCTTGATTAAGTGTACTAAAAAATAGAAGTAAATTATTTTTTTAAATACTTACATTTTTCCACTGTTTTATTTTCTTAGGTGAACACAGACTATTTAATTTGCTGCCCATTAAAATTTTATTTTCTATTAGGAAACTTATAACGGCATCCTTTAAAATTACATATTTTTAACGGCCTTTAAAATTTAACGGAATAGTTACAGAATAGACCCCTATATAAATTAAAGTATTATTTAAACACATCTACATTTTTATTTTTCATTATATTTTCATTATGAAGGTGTATTTTGGGTCTCATTATAAGTAGGTATAGTATCAGACTCAATATTTATAAATATAATCTGTCTCATATTTCTTCAACTGAATTATTTTAATTTTGAGAGATTCCAGCCTCCAATAAATCTGCTTCTTCTGCACTAATAGTTAAAATAAGGGCCAGTAATCTTTCTTCTAAGTCAAAGGTTTAACTGGGCCATCTCCTCCTGTGTCTTGGGGACCATATTTGATGTCCCTTGTCCGTCTTTTAATATTTTAAAGCTTAAAATAACATTTAACCTATAAAATGGTACTAAATATTATAATAGTGTTTTATATAATGATAGCTATTAATACAAATTATTACAGTCAAAACCCCGAAGTACCCGCCCATGGGTACAACCGAAGGCCAGCGCGCCGGAGCCAACCCCGACGCCGACAGTTAGTGGAATACAAGCTACGGGAGAGGGTGCATCGATAGCGCGCAACGGCTTTCGAACCTTTTAATTCCGTACTACATAATTATACATTTTAATTTGCACAATATACGTTTTAGTTGAACGGAACCCTCTTTTATTTATTACCAAATAAATAATACCTCTTACAAACTCTGGCGCCCAACGTGTGGCCATTAAACTAAAGTGTAAAGTGCCGGTAAATGTTTTAACACGTGGAAAGTGCCTACGTGACCATTTAACCTGTGTACGTATAAACAGTGATTGTCCAAAACCAAAAGGGTTTTCTAGTAAGACAATTTTTTTTTCGTTTATTCCCAGAATCTAGCATTTTCTGCTAAGACGTTTTCAAAACCAACACACGTGTTTAACCTGATCGCGATTTTTCAGAACAATTCCTAATTTACCGAACAAAAACATCCGATCAGTAAACGTTGCAAACACCACTTGTGTATGTGGACTATTGACAAGTGTAAAACACCTTCAACACGGAGAACCTACCCAATAGAGATGTTACAAGAAGTTTTGCCAAAAAACAAACTTCCCAAGTAGGTAAAATGTCGAATCCGTAGGAACAAGGTAATATAAATCCAATTATAAGCATGACGCAAAATCAATTCGCAACTTTATTACAAACCATGCAAAAAACTATAGTTCAGCAAATACAAACCAGCATCGTAAACGCCACTCCTCCACAGGTGGTTGTTACTACACCCGGCGGCCTACCACCGGGAAGTTTTGCTACTTACTCTAATGACAAAAAACTCAAAAAAAAAACATTACATTGATATCTCCTGATTAATTCAACATATCTCATTTGACATAAACCTGACATTAATATAAAATAATTTTTTTTCATATTTTCCAAAATCAAATTAATGTATTTTTTATATAATTATCAAACCACAATAATTCCCCCCAATTTAATTTTTATAACAATTTTATGTATAAATTTTTTTTAAAATTCAATTTTTCACCTATTATATTCATTAAATAAATATTATTTTAAACAAATCTTTTTAATTTAATTTTTTGTAAATTTTAACCTGTATGTTCATAAAATTTATATAAATCAGAAATATGAAAAACACCTCTAATTTTCAAATTGTTTAGATCTATTAATTCATAACTAATAATTCCTACCTTATTTATTTTGTATGGACCCTCAAATGCATTTAATAATTTTAACTTTGGGAATTTTCATAATCCTATTTTCTTCTTGTTCTTGATCATTTATTAAATTACTATTTACTAATGATATTTCAGCTCCTGTATCAACTAATATATTTATGGTTTTATTTTTATACTTGGCTTGAATAAATTTTAAACTACTATTACTTTTATTCTTTTTGTGACTTTTTCAAAAACTGTCCTTCCACTCACTGTCACTGTCACTTACTCTAATGACAAAAAACTCAAAAAAAAAACATTACATTGATATCTCCTTATTTATGTCAACATATCTCATTTGACATAAACCTGACATTAATATAAAATAATTTTTTTTCATATTTTCCAAAATCAAATTAATGTATTTTTTATATAATTATCAAACCACAATAATTCCCCCCAATTTAATTTTTATAACAATTTTATGTATAAAATTTTTTTAAAATTCAATTTTCCACCTATTATATTCATTAAATAAATATTAATTTAAACAAATCTTTTTAATTTAATTTTTTGTAAATTTTAACCTGTATGTTCATAAAATTTATATAAATCAGAAATATGAAAAACACCTCTAATTTTCAAATTGTTTAGATCTATTAATTCATAACTAATAATTCCTACCTTATTTATTTTGTATGGACCCTCAAATGCATTTAATAATTTTAACTTTGGGAATTTTCATAATCCTATTTTTTTCTTGTTCTTGATCATTTATTAAATTACTATTTACTAATGATATTTCAGCTCCTGTATCAACTAATATATTTATGGTTTTATTTTTATACTTGGCTTGAATAAATTTTAAACTACTATTACTGGTTTTATTAATTTTTACTTCTTCTTCTAAATTTATGAACGCTGATGGATGTTCATATTTACAGTTTTTTAGATCGTGCTTTAAGAAAAATTTTGTTGTTCCAATGTGGAATTGGAAACTTCCGGTTCTGTATCCATTTTTTCATTTTCTCTTTGTTGAACAACATTCACTATTCTATTCATATTGTTTACTATAGTTCTATCTGGCGACCTTCTATAATTTTCCCTGTAATTATAACTTCTCTCCTCGTTCCTAATTACTTGATTATCTTCATTTCTATTAAGAAATTCTCTCCGAGAATTATTATTTATTTGATTACCATTACCATAATTTCTTCTTTTCCCCCTATTATAATAATTTATGTTACCTTGTTCATGCTGTCTATAATTATTTCCTATATTTTCTTCTCTTCTATTTAGGTTATCTCTATTTCTTCCATTTTCAGATCTATTTTGATTCACTCTTCCCTGTTCATATCTTCTGTAATTTTGATTTTCATTTACTCCTTGCCGATAATTTTGTCCATATCTACCTCTTATATCATCCCTCCGATTTGTATGCTCATAATTCCTCTCTGACATTCCATTATCGATTCTCATCAAATAATTTGTCAGTTGTTCCATTGTTTTTATATCACTCAAAATTATGGTTTCTTTTATTCTATTTTCATATTGTCTTGCCAAATAACGAACAATTTCTTCTTCTCTCATTTTTGGTTCTAAAAATTGAGCCTCCACATATAACTTCATAGCATGCAAATGTTTATTGCCTTCTCTATGTTTTCCAAAATATAAATTTTCTCGACAATTTTCCTGCTGTATCTCCCCCCAATATTTTTCTAAAAATAATTTTTCAAATACTTCTTCACTATCTATTACATCTTCTTTACTTGTAAACCATACATATGCCTCTCCTATCATAGTTCCTCTAATAACCTCTTTTATATCTTCTATTTTTTTAATTCCTTTTATCCTATTCTTCAAACTTCGAAGAAAAATCTTAGGATGAACTTTATTATCATCACCATAAAATTTAAGATTGTGATCCAAATTTCCTCCAATAATATGGATCCTTTCTCTACTTATCTCTTCATAATTTTCATTAATAATACCTCTGATGTTTAGTTTTTCTTGATCATTTTCTCTCTTTTCTTGGTCCAACCTTTGCACTATTTCCTCCTTAACTTCTTTTATGTGTCTGATATATTTATCTTCAATTTTATAAACTTCTATATTTAAATCCATCATAAACTTTTCCATTATTTTTATTTACCAAATCTTTACATTCATCAATAATACTTTCTTTTAATATTTCATTTACTTCTATCCATTTATTTTCCACTGCGTTATTACAGATATTGTCAATGTCTCTTCTTATTTCTGCATTCATTTTATCAATTCTATTTTCCAATCCTCCCACTAATTTTTGACTTTCTATTACCTTTTTTTCAGTCCTTTGTACTTCTTTTCTTATTTTCTTATTCTCCAACTCTATATTCGGCATCTTTACATTTAAAGTTTTACATCTTTTGTCCAACTTTTCTTCTAAACTTTTATTTGCTTCTTTTATTTTTTCTTTAATATACTCCATATTTATCTTGACTTCTTCTTTAATACCATCCATATTTATCTTAACTTCTTCTTTAATACCATCCATATTATTCATCATCTTTTTTAACATATCCATTTTATTCATCATCTTTTGTAATATATCCATTACATTTATTTCCCCTGTATTTTCCTCTGGATGTTCAACTATTCTTTCATCATTCATGTCTGATTTATCTTCTGTTATTTCTTTTTCAAATCCCTTAAATTGCATTTCCTGATCCAAACTGTCCCCCTCATCATCTTTATCTCCTTCTCCAATATTATTTCTGCATACTTCATCATTTTCTAACTCAGACATTTTTTTTTATTAAAATAAGATATGATTAAATTTATGAATTATAAAAATTACTTGGGAGGGTTCTTCATATATCTTATTACAATTTTTAATTAAAAATTTTCTAAATTTTAATTTTAATAGAGCCCCACGTTGGTTGCGTCATTTTATTATGGTTTGAATTCATAATTATAAAAAGATTTTGCTTAAATTTCAAAACCTCGGCTAGCTCAAATGATTTTTTTTTAAGTTTTAATTTTAAATTTCAATTTTTTAATTTTAAACGTTATTGATTTAAAAGAAATTAAAAAAGAATTATTTTTTTTTCAAGAAAATTTTATTACAGAAAAAAAAACTTACCTAATAAACACCCTACCTACTCTTATCTATTCCTATCTACTCTTAATTATATTTATTACTAACCTTAACTAAATTCGTCTTAATGTCTTTGTTTTGGATTGTCTCTCCACTTTTCTTTTCTATTGATTATATTTCTACACTTCTACCAAATTAAATCTCTTGTCCAGCAATGATCTTCTCTGATTCTATTATCAACTTTTTCTACAAACCACTCACCAGCTATGTAGAACTACGAATTTTTACTTATTTCTTTATCATTTTAATTTATTTATTTTAAATAATCGTGTAAACTGCTGCTTTCAATTATAGGTATTTTTAAACTCTAATTTTCTTCTTTAAAATTGACTAACTTCTTGTGCAAAAATTCCACCAAACTGCTGCGGCTTTTCTATTTTAATAATCTTTTATAACTGTCTCATTTTTCTAATATTAATTAAAACGTTTTCTGTTTAACTATTTTACTTCCTTTTCCCTTAACTGTCTTGACTTTTTATACATTCAACTGTTCCTTCTTTTTAAATTATCATTTTTCAACCTATTTAACTTTTCAAAAAAAATTTTATTCTTTTTGTGACTTTTTCAAAAGCTGTCCTTCCACTCACTGTCACTGTCACTCCCTTCATCCCACTTACTCTAATGACAAAAAACTCAAAAAAAAAACATTACATTGATATCTCCTTATTTATGTCAACATATCTCATTTGACATAAACCTGACATTAATATAAAATAATTTTTTTTCATATTTTCCAAAATCAAATTAATGTATTTTTTATATAATTATCAAACCACAATAATACAAACGCCTGTCACATTGTTGAACAAAACTAGGATTATAGATATTGTAGTACTGCCTGAGCTTTCACATAACCTCATTTTGGGAATAGACTTTTGAAGGGCGATGGAGATTATCCCAGACCTTAGGCAGGATGTCTGGCGTTTTTCGGAACCTTCAGCTGACCTCGAGGTGTCGTTTATAGAGAGTGCTGATAGCTTAAATGCATCAAAAAGGCGCTCCCTGGATGAACTGGTTACTATTAAATTTTCTGAAATAGGTATCGGTCTTGGTTGTTGTAAGGTAGCAGAACATGACAACATCTTAGAACCAGGAACCAAGCCAATTAAGCAACGATACTCTCCAGTATCCCCTTTTAAACAGAAGATCATTGACGACGAGGTTACCGAAATACTGAAGTTAGGTGTTATCGAAAAGTCAAGTAGTCCATGGTCTAGTCCAGTGTGTCTCGTTCGTAAGAAAGACGGCTCGTATAGATTCTGTGTTGACTTCCGTAAGGTGAATTCTTTCACTGAAAAGGATGCATATCCAATTCCTTATATCTCAACTCAACCTCGACTGAGAGATGCTCGTTTTATTAGTTCCATCGATATCAAATCTGCCTTTTGGCAAGTTCCGCTTAGTGAATCATTTCGTGAGTATACAGCTTTTACTGTTCCTGGTAGAGGCCTTTTCCAGTTCCGTCAAATGCCATTCGGACTTTCAAATGCTCCTGCAATCTGGCAGAGAATCGTAGACACCATTTTAGGCCCTGAACTCGAACCCAACGTCATGGTATACCTAGATGACATCATCGTTATTACGAACAACTTTCCTGACCACTTACGACTATTGGGGGAGGTTCTTGATCGTTTGAGTAAAGCCGGTTTAGTTGTGTCAAAGGAGAAGTGTAGTTTTTGTAAGCCGCAATTGAAATATCTCGGCTACGTCGTTGATGAGAAAGGGTTGCGCCCGGATTCGGAAAAAGTGGAAGCTATAGTAAATATCCCACCACCTCGTAATGTTAACGAAATACGTAGATTTGTAGGGACCGCTTCTTGGTACAGACGTTTTGTACCCAACTTTTCCTCCGTCTTAGCTCCTATCCTAAAATTAACTAAGAAGAATGCCACTTGGCATTGGACTCCTGATTGTCAATGGTCATTTAACACCCTTAAGGAATGCTTAGTGTCTGCTCCTATTTTAACAGCTCCTGACTTTGAAAAGACGTTTTATTTGCAAACTGATGCCTCTAATTATGGTCTTGGTGCTGTTCTAACCCAGCAATATGACGAAGGTGAAAAGGTTATCTGTTATCTGTCTAGGTCTATGTCTAAACAGGAAATGAAGTTGTCTGTGACGGAAAAAGAGTGTCTTGCTGTTATTTGGGCTGTCGAGAAGTTACGTCATTACTTAGATCATGTACATTTCGTTGTTATCACCGACCACGCTTCACTGCTGTGACTCCATCGATTGAAAGATCCCCAAGGTAGACTCGCGTGGTGACAGTTGCGCTTGCAGCAATATGATTTTGAGTTGATTCACCGCAAAGGAAAGGATCACATCGTTCCTGACTTTCTTTTTTGATCTGTACCTGCTCCTATCGATTCTATAACCGTTTCGGATCCTTCCATGACCACCAACGACAAATGGTACTCATCAATGCTTCGGTTGGTTCAAGCAAATCCATTAAAATACCCCTTGTGGCAAGTACACAATAACACCCTCTATAAACTCGTAAAACCATCGATCCCTGATCTCTCTTCACCTAATGATGACTGGAAAGTAGTAGTTTCCAAGAACAAACGGCTGTCTATCCTTCAACGTTGTCAAAATTTACCCTCTGCTGGTCATGTAGGTGTCTTCAAGACTTTTGGGAAAGTTCGTCAAAGTTATTACTGGCCTAAGATGAGAACGGATGTGGCTAAATATATAAGGTCTTGTAAGTGTTGTGCTCAGAATAAGGTAGAACAGAAGTTGCCCACCGGGTTGATGGGAGAACGACCGGAAATAACTGAACCATTCCAGGCCATCAGTTTCGATTACGTAGGACCACTTCCCCGGTCGAAACGGGGTTACCAATATATTCTTGTCGGGTCGGATTATTTTAGTAAAGCAGTCTTTTTATACCCTTGTCGATCGGCTACAGCTAAGTCTTTGGTAGAAATTATGGAGAGCTTCTTTCTTTTGTATGGGACCCCGATGACGTTGACTTGTGACAACGGAGTTCAAATGAAATCCAACGAATTTCGTAAATTGTGTGAGAGGTTTAACACCAAAATCTTCTATACTGATTCATACAACCCTCGCGCTAATCCCACTGAACGCCATAATAGGGTAATTAAAACTATGTTGCGTACCTTTGTGAAACAGGATAATCATCGAACGTGGGACAAACACCTGAATGAGATAGGTTGTGCTATTCGAACTTCTCCTAGTGAAACTACTAAGTATGGTACTGACCATCATACTAAGTTACCTTCCAACTCTATCCCTTTTAACCTTCGTTAAAAATCGTCGTGAAGGGTTTGTTAAATTATATCGTCAAATACAGGGGCGCATTGAGGCTACACAGAGGAATGCTAATCGGTATAATTTACGTCGACGCCCACTTTCTTTTAATTGTGGAGATAAGGTCTGGCGAAGAAATAAATCTCTATCGGATGTGCTAAATTACTATAGTGCTAAGTTAGCTCCGGTATACTTAGGTCCCTTCATTATCAAACGTAGGTTGCTACGGTTTCTTTTCCACAATGTACTATAGAAAAGAAGTTAGTAAGGGTGCATCTAATAAACGAAATTTGTAGGTTACAGACATTTATTCGGATAGTTCTGGTGTTAAGGGTAGGAGACAATAATTTATTTATATTATGTTTATATCTATGTTTCGTTGTTTTTAGTGATACAAGAAATAAATATATTAATAATAAGTCCCAGATAGATGGGGATCTATCGATATTTACCCAATTGGACCAATTGGTTTACAAAATAATAGGTTTTGTACAATTTATTGATATTTACGTGATAAAGAAAAATAAAATAGTAACAGAAGCAGTGTTGTAGTTTTCACTTAAAGAGTCTGAATTTCACTTAATACATGCAGAAAATTGTTGAAATAGAATTGGAAATCTCTTACTTGGTTTTAGGTGTTGGTAAAGATAAAATATCAGGTTTCCCTTGTTTAAAAACCAAAGTATACTCCGGATATCAGGCCAGCAAGGAAGTAACAGCTATATTTACCAGAAATTAATGTAAGTAATAATTCTAAAGGCGTTTGGCATGTGCAAGATTTGAAACCGTTTTGTGAATATCCACCCTCTGACGAGGAATAATCCACGGTAGGGAGTTACCTTATGTAGACAATTATCTTACATGGTGAATTACTTTACACCTTTGTTTCATTTTGTATCTTACCTTATCTTATCTTACCTTATCTTATCTATCTTATCCTATCTATATTATCTTATCTTACCTTATCTTACGTTCTTTTTCTTTTTTTTTCGTGCCCTGTGATTGGGGGCCGAAGAATACCATTCACCCGAGGATAGTCCAGGCGGGGAGGTAAAAATCCTCCAACCTAACCACTTTCTGGATTTGAGTAACTTCCTTATCTTACCTTGTACCTTATCTTACGTTACCTTGCCTTATCTTCTCTTACCTTACGTTGCCTTTACCTTACCTTTACCTTTTGTTGTTAGTTACCTGCTTCTTCGACTTTAAATTACCCTCATGGTTTTGGTCTCTCCTTTTTTTATACAGTTGTTGTAACTGTTTCACATTTTGTGGATTTTGGAGGTCAAACCTTCTAGTTTACCGAGCGGGCCATTGGTTTGGGTGTCCGGAGGTAAAACCGTAGTGGTATGGGGAATCTTCCGCTTCGGAGGATCTACGTCCATCTTATCTTTTTTCTCCTACCACACTTTGGGATTTAACGAGGAATTTTGGTTGACTTAGTGGGGAAACATGTTCGTTACCGTTCCTTACATGAATCCATTTTTTTCTCTCCGTGTGTTTCTATTTTCTTTCTGTCTCTAGATTGTCTTTGTTTTCGTGCCCTGTGACTGAGGGTTTGAGAGTTCCGTCACCCGAGGATAGTCCAGACGGAGAGGTAAAAATCCTTCAACCTAACCACCTTTTAGGCCACGGTTTCTATCATTTGGTTGAGGTTGGTGCAGTTAGTTTCGTTGTCATTTTGTGTCAGATTTGTAGTTGAGTTCAGCAGGGGTTGCTCGTGCCTTAGGGACCACATTATGTGAGTGCGAGGCTCTTGGCTGTCCTTTTATACCGCATCTACAATCCACAGGATAACTAGCTGAGTTATGTGCTGATTTATTCGTTCCAGCCCCATCCTACAAAACGAAGTAGGCCATGTATTTTCTCTCTTTTTCTCTCTCTACCTTTCTTTCTTTCCTTTTTCCCTTAAGTTTATTTTCTTTGTTTGGTTGTGATTGGTGGCTACTACAAATAAGTGCAGAAATCGATACCACATCTTCGAATATGACATCGTACTGTAAACATGTAAATGTAGGCTTGATTGTCTGTTCCAGCTTAGCGAGTACCGTATTTGTAGCAGTACCTTCCTTATCACGAAATTTTCTTTTGTTTGTTTTTTTGCTTTGATTATCCCGATTATGACGCTTTGATTATCCCGATTATGACGCTTTGATTATCCCGATTATGACGCTTTTATTATCCCGATTTTGACTCCATATTTTGCAATAGTATTCCCATGACGGAATTATCTGGAGGTTTTTTCTCTTTCCTGTTAAAAAAGTAGATTCCGTGTTACCTAGTTTTTTTTGTTACGGGCTAATACTATTATGGGTGCGAGCTTGGTTGTGTTGTCATCCGTTAGGAAATTGTTGAACCAGGGCCTTGAGTGGTGAAGCATCTACATTGATGGACCCGCCAGATTAGGGAACCATCGCCGTTGAGGGTGTAGGGTGTTTTTATCACGAGAGGACTTGGGGATATAAGACTGCACAGGATTGGGTCGCAGTGTAATGGGATTAGAGATCCATTCATTATTTCTCTTCTGGACTTAGTTCCATTTTACTAGTTTTTAAGTATCTCTTTTGTTGGTTATTCCTTCAGGATACCATATTATTATTGAGTTTGCAGTACTCTGAATTGCGTTGCGTTTCATCAGTGATCAATTTCCATTGTAGTGTGGGGTGATAGGAGTTGCTACGATGTAATGTGGAAGCAGTCGAATTGAAAGGGAGGCCCCCTTTGCCGCTAAGGGTCGCGCAGTTCAATTTTGTGGAACCAATTCCAACAGGAACCACCCTCGGCTTCTATATTGTGTTGTTGGGACTTGTGTCATCTAGCCTGTCTATGTAGACGTCTGGGTTGTCCAGTACCCCGTATAGAAATCTGGTCATGAATGTGTTGGGTTGTCCAGTACCCTTTGCAGAAATCTGGTCATGTATGCGTTCAGGTTGTCCAGTACCTCGTACATAAATCTGGTCATGTAATTTTTTTATCTACCGTACTTTCTTCAAAACTACGTGTAGCTTAGTTTGCCTATTGTTTAGCTTTCTACTTATATTTAAAGTTTACATTTCTGTTTCTGTTTTTTTTTGTTAATGACCTTCTCTCTTTCCCAGGATTTCCTTTTAGGAACCACACATTAACACATTAATATTTTGAGTCATCGTCGCAAATCTTCGGGAAGATTTTTTCCTTTCTTAGGAGGGGGGATGTTGTCACGTGTTTTTTTCTTCATTTACTTTTCTCTAGCATCAACTATTAGTAGTATGTAAAGGGTGTTGCGTACCCCAGTAGTACTAATGCGCAAAGCGTGTTGCCCAGCTGGGTTTGTTCTGTGGTTTAGGGAGAAAGGTAGTTTCGTTATTAAATTTTGCTTAGGTTAAGTCCAGGTATTATGTACGTGAGTTGTTTTAGTTAAACTAATACATATGTGTCTTTTAATTGTATCTCTCTTTAAATTTGTGTATGTGTAGTCGCCAATAGGTGCCTTGCGGTTGGTATCGACGATTAGTTCTATCAAAGTTTATGTTGGCCTCATTTGACAAAAGAATTCTGGTCACTCAGTGAGTGTGTAATTTTTCAACGCATTCTGGTCGGTGTTGGTGCTTAGAAATATTCTTTTTTTGGTTTTTATTTTTATCTTTGGCAATTTGGGCCATCTTAATTGGATTTAAGGCTCGACTTTACTTTAACGCACGCAATAAAAATGGTAATGTGATATATCAATCGAAAGCCCTTGAGGATTAACACCTGTCTCAGTTGGCGCATGCGCAGAATAAAAATGAAAAATTAAAAAATTCATAACTTTTTTTATTCTGCGCATGCGCCAACTATGAGGGATGTCAATCGACTCAGCTCCTCAAGGGCTCTTGATTGATATATCACATGACCATTTTTGTTGCGTGCGTTAAAGTAAAGCCCTACCGGATTTAAAAAGAAAAACCATTTTTATAGTTAGTCTATATTTTTATAGTTAGTCTATCGTACGTGATAACCATTTTTGGGATTTATTAAAAAGATATATTTTCTCACACACACACCACGTGTTCGAAATAACCCTTAACATCTAAAGGTGAGTTAATGACTTTGCATAATTGATATCATATTGCTTTGGTGTCTACTAAAAATGTAAATGTGATCTATTTTAATTTTAATTTTTTTTTAATCACCATCTTTTACTTCCTTTTTTTGTGTCACTAGCACATTAAAAAAAGAACATATCCCAATAATGGCAACAAGAAGCAATACTAAGGCCAAAGAAGACGATCTACAGTCAGTGGTGAAAACATTGGTTCTTAAAATGTGCTCATCAGAAGATTTTATTAATCAAATTACAAATTCAATTGTAAGTACACTAACAGATAAACTATCACATAAAATTGATTTATTGGAAACTGAAAATAAAGAATTAAAACAAAGCATCAATAATATACAGAAAATTATTGACACCAACAGTGATATAAATCTTAAAGAACGTAATAGGTCATCGCTAAGAGTCTTTGGGATTGCTGAAACTAAAAATGAGAATTGTAAAGATTTAATCATTGATTTACTAAGTAAAAGAATTAGAGTTAGCATCAGCCTATTAAATATTAATACCTGTTATAGAATTGGTAAATATAATACAAAGACGTCTCGTCCGATTTTTATCAGATTTGTGCAATTTGAAATTAAGAAGCAGATCTATAGTCTGAAGAAAAATATCAAAGGATCTGGAGTTGTAATACGAGAAGAGTTAACGAAGAATGAACTGCATTTACTGAAGGAATCAATTAAAATATTGGGTAATGGAAATGTAGGTGGAAACATCTTCGGAAAAAAAGGTCAAAATGTTTTTCGTATTAAATCAATTAATGATATTAAGTAAACAAACTGTTACTATAGTTACAGTCTTAGAAGAATAAGAAATGTTTAAGTTAAAACGCAATAACGTTTTTGTTTGTTTTGTTGAATTTAAAAAACCTTTTTTAGTTTAAACTTAATGATTTTGTTTACAAGATTTCTCATTGTTTTTTCATTGTTTTTATTAGTTTTAATGTAGTAAAAAAGATTTGGAATATTATAAATAATCAGATTTTGCGTTGTAAAATTATTATTATTATTATTCATTCATCATTCATCTTTAGATCTTTTGATTTTGAGCCGTAATCTTTTAGTTTTGAATTTGATATTTAATAGTATTGTTAAAAGTATAACATTTTGTAAAGTAGTAAATAAATATTTTTTTTAAAAAAAGCATCTTCGAATTCTTTAATCATAAATGGCGCAGTCAGTAGGATGGTAAAAGAAGAGACAGTCAAATAAAGAAGAAATTAAAATTCCAAAGTAGACGAACAAAATTTCGTTTACGTCCATTTTAATGGTTTGTTGGAGGACCTACGTTAGAAGAAGAAATTAATGTTGTTAAAATAAGAAGATATAAAAATTTTTAAGTAAATTATTAATAGCTAGAGAGGGATCAGTCTTGTCCACTCTTATTAGCAGTAATAATAATAAATAATACGAATAAAGAAGAAAGAAGTAAGAAGAAAGAAGTAAGAAGTAAGAAGAAAGAAGAACGAAGTAGAAACTACCCCGCTAGAGAGAGGATCAACCTTGTCTGCTCTTATTGGCAACTAGAATTCGAAGAAGTTCCGAAGAAGAAGTAGTTTATGTAAGTACATCCTATTATACCATCCATATGTTTTTTACCTTATATTTTACCTTGATACATTTTATTTAATGACAGGAATTGTTAATAATTTAATTGAACAAATTAGTAATTTAGATATAAATAACGAAATGGCTCAACCAAATTATCAATTAATAAGATACCAAGCAGATAATATTCCTCCATTTGATGGTAACCCCAAACAAATTAATAGATTTATTAGATGTTGTGAAAATTTTTTAAATAACCATAAAGATAGAAATAATGTTAATGCACCAATAAATATATGTTTATTTAATACAATATTAAGTAAATTAACTGATAGGGCTGCAGATTTGATTGCTTCTCGCACAGAATTAGATACTTGGTTAAAAGTTAAAGATGCATTATTAGTAACATTTTCTGATCAAAGATCCATAGATTGTTTAGTACAAGACATAATATCATTGAAACCGAACCGTAATGAAAGTCCACTAGATTTTGGATTACGAATTCAAGATTCGCGTAGTTTGTTATTTTCAAAAATTAATTTAAGTGATGATAGTAGAGAATTAAAACTATTAAAAATTCAACAATATGATGATTTGTGTCTGAAAACATTCATAAATGGATTGAACTATCATATGCAGTTAGTTGTAAGACTTAAAAATCCTGATTCAATAGAACAGGCAATGGCTTTTGTTAAAGAGGAAGAAAACTTTTTATATTTTAAAAATAATTCAAACAATAATAATAATAATAGTAATATTAGAAATAATTCAATTAATAACATTAATAACAGAAATAATTCTCGAAATCAAAATAATAGTTTAAATAGAAACAATAATAATTATAATAATAATTTTAATAGAAATAATAATTATTATAATAGAAATAATAATAATTTTAATGGAAATAATAACAATTATAGTAGTTATACCAGTAACGGTCAATCAAATTTTAATCCAAGTTCCACTAATTTTTCAAATTTTAATTCCCCATCATCTTTTAAAACTCAGTCTAATAATCCTAATTTCAGGCAAAATTTCAGACCCAATTTCCCAAATGCCCAATTCCAGTCATATCGTTCAGATAATATTCCAAGTCCAGAACCAATGGACATTTCTTCTAATAACTCCCGAAGGACCAGTAATAATCGTCACTCCAATAATTATTTTACACATCAAAATAATTCAAACAATAATAATATAAATAATTCTCGCAATCATAATAATAATAATTTTAATAATAATAATTATAATAGAAATAATAACAATTTTAATAAAAATAATAATTATTATAGAAGTAATAATTTTAATAGAACTATTAATAATTATCATGACAATTATAGTAATTATAATATTTATAATAGAAATGAACAAATGCAAAGATCTTCTAATTATTATAATAATTTAAATTATTCAAATAATCGACAACAATATTATAATAGACCTACAAATAATTTTAGAAATATGCCGAAATTCAAATCCCGACCCTTCTTTAATCCGCAATCGAACAATACTAATTTCAGATCTAATCTTAATCCTAATTTTAATCAAAACTCCAAAACAAAATTCAATCCGAGAAATAATAATTTCATACCTCAATTTCAATCATTTCGTCCAAGTAATATTCAAAGACCAGAACCCATGGATACGTCCATGACATCTTCCAGTAATTCTCGTAGAACTAACAGTAACAACAATAATTGTAGTTCCAATAACTATTTCAAAAATAAAAATAATTCTCCCCCAAATTTCAAACATAAAGAATTATTCACTCATTAAGCGAACGACAATTTGATATATTTTTTAATTATATTAATACCTTGCATCCTAAAATTAATTTTACTTTAGAAGTTGAAGAAAATAATTCAATTAATTTTCTAGATTTAAAAATTAAAAAAGTTAATAATTTACTAAATTATTCAATATACAGGAAACCAACACAAACAGATGTAACCATACCATATAATTCAAATCATCCTATAACACATAAATTAGCAGCTTATAATTCTATGATACATAGGGCATTTTCAATTCCAATGGACAAAATTAACTTTGATAAAGAAATTTATATCATAAAACAAATAGCTACATCTAATGGCTACCCAATTCACTTGATAAATACATTAATTAATAAAAAAGAACAGAAAGTGGCACTACAACTTATATTTCCTAAACAAACTAAAGAAATTAAAAGTTATAAAAATATTACATATTGTGGAAGTATTTCCAATAAAATTTCAAAAATAATATCTTCGGCAACATCAGCAATAATATCATTTAAAACACAAAATAATGTTGGTACAAAATTGTTAAATGTAAAAACAAAATTACCTAAATTAAAAAAACTGGTGTTTACAAAATTTATTGTCCAAAGTGTAATGCTGTATATATAGGTCAAACACAAAGAAATTTTGAAGTAAGATTTAACGAACATTTAAGAGCATATAGATTAAAACAACCAGATAAGTCAAATTATGCAAAACACCTACTTGAACATCCAACCTCACTCTTTCACACCAATGACATCCAAATACTACACATTTGTAATAAAAAACAAAATTTAGATTTCCTTGAAGAAATAAAAAGACATCTAACAGATCCACAATTTAAAGTTGTTAATGAACAAATAAATCTGGGAAGTTCTCCACTTTTAAAGTGTTTGCTTTGATTGAGTCTTCATTTTATACATAGATAAGACGTAATTGTAACACAAATATATTAAGTTATTGTAAAGATCAGCATGATATAGTTTTTTCCTGGTTTTTCTATATCATTGCACAGTTATACTGATCTTAGAGGAAATTACATCCAGGATAATCCCTTAGGGCTAATAACCATCTAGGCTTTAATATTGTTATCTTATTACTTCCATACTTGGTCTAGCCTTATAACTACCTAATAAACATCAGGTACCTAGCTACAAAAATAAATAGTAACTTCAATATGTCAATCTGACGATGCTAGTTGTCTAGCGAAACGGCTGTCATTGAGTCTTTTAAAAAAGCAGTTTTTAAATAAATATTGGAAGTTTTGTTAAAACGAAGAGTTTTTTATTATCCTTAATAAGATGGACTTCCAAAAAGTAAGGGTTAGTACAATCAATTTAATTATTCACTCATTAAGTCAATTCCAAAGAAAAACAAAATGAAACCCAAGATGATGAAGAAATGTTAAATAATAATATAAAATGCAATAATGTTAAAAATAAGCCCATTGATAATTGTAAATTAGAAGAATTTGAGTACTCAAGTATTTATAAACCTGAAAAAAATAATAGGGGTTTTGCAACTTTAAGTAGAATTGAATTAAATACGTTTGAGACGGCATCGCGAATTAATAATGTAGGTGATATTGATTTTGACATAAATGAATTTTTAAGAGAGTTTGATGAATTGCAAGAATTAAATAATCGAGTAAATAATAATAATAATAACAATAGTCCCAATCATTATATCAGCAACAGGAGTTACACCGAAAAGCTTTAAAAACTATCTTCAAACTCTGGATATCCACCCTAATATTCACAGTACGATACAGAGAGCAGTTATTCTTAAAACAGCATCAATAGTAAGAAAATTTCTACTACTGGAATAGAAACAAGCATCGTATACGACTTGGTATAAACCCGTCGTAAAACTGATATACCGCAGATGCGAGAATAAAGAAATATAATAATAATAATAATAATAATAATAATAATAATAATAATAATAATAATAATAATAATAATAATAATAATAATAATAATAATAATAATAATAATAATAATAAAAGGTCTGGCCGTGGAGAGCATTGTTGCCAGAAACGATGTGCTTCATTGCTACCGTAACGACGTAAACGGTACCGCCAGTAACGCTAGCTGTCCGCTGACCTTTACCCCATATCCTTTAAATACACATACTCGCCTTTAAAATACCTTTACCTAGAATTTCCTGTCCATCCCCGAGGAGATAACCTCGTCACAGGAAAAAAAAATCACCGGGCAGTAGGTATAAAATGCAAATATGTTTCAGAATGTACAATTTACGAAATAAACGGGTGAATCGGCATTGTACCACCATAACCTCTTGTCGCGTCCCAGATTTAGGTAGAGGGTCTGGTTCGAAAAATGAATTACGGTCTCCCTCGGCTAGCGGCAGTAGCAGCGTGACGCCGAGTATGGCTACTGCAACAACCACTCCTGAGGACTCTGACACCAGCCATCCTCAACCAGCTGCTGATGTTTCAAGGGCGACGCAAGTCAATATGCCTGCGACCACAAAAGCTGGAAAGCCTAGGAAGCGCATGAAGTGGACTTCGGAGTTAAACTCTTTCATTATGCGCTCCTACTACAGAATCACCAAAATGGAAACCGATTTGACCACCTATAGATACGCCCTCCACCGTGCTGTTCTGGAGAAATACCCTGACCTTCTGCACCTTACAGAACAACGTATAGCTGATCAACGCCGAGCGATTGTAAGAAACAATTTGCTTCCTGCACCGACCCTGCAGCAGATTCGGGGAGAAGTTCTCCTTGAGCTTCAAAGAGAAGAGGATGCTAACTCGACGGGTGGCGCCGGAGAAGTAGCACAAATTGCACGTGAAGGAGACCACAATGGCGACGACGAAACAAACACCAATCATGTCATAACCGTCGATTTGGACATTCATGCAGCAGTAAGTATTGACGACAGTGCTGTCGTCGAATTCTGCAGGGCATTAGCAGAATTCGATGGTACTAATCCAATACGAAGACCGAAATTGCCCAAACTAAAGACAGGTAAAAATACAAAAAATATTATTTCTGCCGTTAACAGTATTGTGCAGGAGTACAGCAGGGACTGCAGCACGCTAGAACAGCTTCATTGTATTATATACTGCGGTGCTGTGGCTGTACTACGTAGTCACAACCAGAAGGTCCAACAACCAACGCAGAAGCGCAATGATGATTGCAAGAATTTGAAACCATGGTGGCAACGTCGACTAGAAAATGCTATAGACGACATTCGACGAGAACTAGGACAACTCACTGAGTTTCAAAGGAATGCGCATCCTTCTAAACGCCTTAAAAATCGTGTAGGAAAAATATTTAAGAAATTAGGTACTCACTCAAAACATCCGCAACATCAGCAACATTTACGTGAGTATATTGACCTGCTGAAGCAAAAGTTAAAGGCAAAATCTAAACGGTTGTCAAGGTATATCAGGTGTACTAAAAGAAAACAACAAAATCGTTTATTTAATAACAATCAAAAATTATTTTATAGAGAGCTAGGCACAACTACCACCAATAACAACCAAGCTTTGCCGAGTAAACGAGATTTGACGAACTACTGGTCTTCCTTGTGGTCAAACCCGAAAGACCATAAAGGAGATGCATGCTGGATAACGTCAGAACAAGAAAACGTACATATCCCACAGATGCACTTCGACGAGATTACCACCAATGAAGTGACAGAGGCGATTGTAAACACGAACAACTGGAAGGCCCCAGGAGTTGACAATATCCAAAACTTCTGGTATAAGAAATTCACCTCCCTACACAAGTCTCTGGCGGTGCAGTTTACGCATATCCTACATCATCCAGAGGATACACCAACTTTCCTCACACTTGGTTCCACCTATATGCTGCCAAAAAGCTCCCAAACAGAGGACCCTACTCAGTATAGGCCTATTACATGTTTACCAACTTTGTACAAAATATTAACATCTTGCATTACAAAATGTATTTATAGGCACATTGACCAAAACAACGTCTTATCAGAGGAACAGAAAGGCTGCAGACGAGATCATCAGGGTTGTAAAGAGCAACTAATTATCGACTCCGTGATCCTTAAACAAGCACAAAAAGAACAACGAAATATATACACTGCCTTTGTAGATTACAAGAAAGCATTTGATAGTGTACCTCATTCGTGGCTTGTAAAAGTGCTGCAAATCTACAGAATACACCCTACTATAACTACCTTCCTTTCAGCTATAATGAAAAACTGGCGAACGAACCTCCACCTGAACGTTAATGGTAAGTATCTGAGTACTAATGAAATTCCTATCCGTAGGGGAATCTACCAGGGTGACTCATTGAGTCCACTTTGGTTTTGTCTTGCCATAAATCCACTATCTATAATGCTAAATAACACAGAGTATGGCTTTAAAATCAAAGCCAGCAGAAACAACAGCTGCACTGTCTCCCACCTGCTGTATATGGATGACATAAAACTTTATGCTGCAAATCAACATCAAATGCAACATTTGCTAAATATCACCCAAAAATTTTCGAGTGACATTCATATGGAGTTTGGGCTCAACAAGTGTAAAACCTTGAATATCGAGAGTGGTAAGGTTGTGAATGGAGATGTGCTGTTACCAAATGGTGAGATTATAAATGCTATGGTAAACGGTGAGACATATAAGTACCTAGGGTTTCAACAAGCCAGACTACTCGACCACAAACAGGCCAAAGTGAGGATTAAGGAGCAATTTACACAACGGGTAAGATCATTGCTTAAATCTGAATTAAATGCAGGTAATTTAACGCAGGCAATCAACACCTATGCCACACCTGTTCTAACGTACTCCTTTGGGATCCTTAAGTGGACTAACACCGAGTTAGAAGATATTCAGAGACTAATACGTACCATGTTAACTAAACACAATTCCCACCATCCAAAATCGTCAACAATTAGAACTACATTACCAAGAAAGGAAGGAGGAAGGGGTCTAACTGATATAGTAAATCTGCATTCTAGTCAAGTGGGTAAGTTACGTGATTTCTTTTTTAGAAAGGCACAAACATCTGCGCTGCATAAATTAGTAATGAAGGCGGATAAAAACTACTCCCCACTTAATCTCGCCTCTCCCGGTGCAAATCCTGAAATAATATCTGACAGTGAAAAGAAAGAGAAATGGTCCCAGAAAGCACTACACGGTCGACACTACCACGACCTAAATAAATCCCATATCAATAAAGAAGCATCCAACAAGTGGCTTACTAACGGTACCCTCTTCCCCGAGACAGAAGGATTTCTGATAGCAATTCAGGACCAGGTAATCAACACTAATAATTATAAAAAGTTTGTTATTAGGGATGCAAATACCGAATCAGACAAGTGCAGAAAATGCCATCAAATGCCGGAAACTATTCAGCACATAACATCGGGCTGTACCTATCTGGCCAACACCGACTATCTGCACCGGCATAATCAGATATGTAACATCATCCACCAGAAGTTGGCCAACAAGTTCGGACTCGTCAACACTTACACTCCATACTACAAGTACCAACCTCAGAAGGTCCTTGAGAACAATGATTTCAGACTCTACTACGACAGGCCTATTATCACCGATAGACAGGTGACGAATAACAGGCCTGATATTGTGGTGGTGAATAAAAGAAGCAACTCAGTCCTTCTGGTAGATGTCGCGGTACCAAATAATAACAACATTGAGGATAAGTATCAAGAGAAAATTGTCAAATATAATGATCTTGCTTTTGAAATTCGACAGATGTGGCACGCTGACCAAGTGGAGGTAGTTCCAGTTATTGTGTCATCTACAGGCCTGATACCTAGAACCCTTGAAGATAGCCTCGCCAGACTGGAACTCCATAAGAACACCTACATCGACATCCAGAAAGCGGTCATCTTGAACACCTGCCACTCGGTCCGTAAGTTTTTTAATACGTGACAAAAGAGCCTATTCCTCCTGATACTTGTATCTGGGGATAGGTGAATATTCCAGCATTACGCTGAGAAGTCTGTAATTCAGTCATAATAATAATAATAATAATAATAATAATAATAATAATAATAATAATAATAATAATAATAATAATAATAATAATAATAATAAATAAAACAGAAATGCAAGGACTCCTAAAAATAGTTGAAGAACTAACTACAGATACAGGTATGGAGTTCGGAATTGAAAAATGCAAAATGCTCCACGTTTACAAGGGTAAAGTTAATACCAGGGAAACAACACAAACACTTAATAATGAACAACTTAAAAATATGCAAACAGAAGAGACATACAAATACCTAGGCTTTGAACAAAACACAAAAATAAACCATACTCACCTAAAACAACAACTTAAAAGAAAATATAAACATAGATTGACACTCATACTTAAATCTAAACTTAATTCAAAAAATTTATTCAAAGCTATAAATACATTTGCAATACCAATTCTAACTTATTCATTTGGAATAATAAAATGGACTAGCACAGATCTAGAAGAACTTAATAGACTAACAAGAACAACACTAACCCAGTATAATAAGCATCATCCACACTCCTGTATTGAAAGAATCACCATAATTAGAAAAGAGGGAGGAAGAGGACTAATAGACATACAAACACTGCACAACTCACAGATTGCAAGTTTAAGAAAATACTTTCAAAATAAAAATACCCCAATACATCAAGCAATCATGCAGGCTGACAAACAATATACACCCCTTAACTTATCCAAGAGAAATATCCAAGAAGAAATACAACCACCACAAACTGAAAATAAAAAAGAACAATGGGCAAAAAAACCTCTTCATGGTAGACACTACAATATTACACAAGACCCACATATAGACAGGGAACTAACATACAAATGGTTAGCACTGGGACAACTCTTTCCAGAGACAGAAGGCTTCGTCCTTGCTATACAGGATAATGTGATAGCAACCAGAAATTATAGAAAATACATACTAAAAGAAAATATAGACAACGACATGTGTAGAAAATGTCATCAGTTTAAGGAAACTATAGAACACATAACAGGAGGTTGCAAGCTGCTCGCCGGGACAGATTACACAGATAGACACAATACAGCCGGCAAAATAATACACCTGGAACTTGCCTTTAAACATAAGCTTATCGAAACAAAGATTCCATACTATCAATACACACCCGAAAACGTGCTAGAAAATAATGATTACAAATTATACTGGGATAGAACAATATACACCGACAAAACAATACCCTGTAATCGTCCGGACATTACACTAATTAATAAAAAGACAAATAAAACCTATCTTATAGATATATCTATTCCAAATGATATTAATATCTTACAAAAACAACAAGAAAAAATAACCAAATATACACCACTAGCATACGAACTAAGAGAACTTTGGAAACAAGAACAAGTTACAATAGTCCCAATCATTATATCAGCAACAGGAGTTACACCGAAAAGCTTTAAAAACTATCTTCAAACTCTGGATATCCACCCTAATATTCACAGTACGATACAGAAAGCAGTTATTCTTAAAACAGCATCAATAGTAAGAAAATTTCTACTACTGGAATAGAAACAAGCATCGTATACGACTTGGTATAAACCCGTCGTAAAACTGATATACCGCAGATGCGAGAATAAAGAAATATAATAATAATAATAATAATAATAATAATAATAATAATAATAATAATAATAATAATAATAATAATAATAATAATAATAATAATAATAATAATAATAATAATAATAATAATAATAATAATAATAATAATAATAATAATAATAATAATAATAATAATAATAATAATAATAAAAATATTCAAATAAATGATATACCTTTAGAAAATTCTGATACTGAAACAGCACATAGTAACGAGTCATCACCAGACCAATGCTTTAATATTTTAGATGAAATTATAAATAACAAACCTTATCAAATTATAGTAAAGAAATCTCCGTATTCCCCATATTTTAAGAGAAATTTAGAAACCTTTGATGGAAATTATTATATTATATATTTATTTTTTATCCCCCGAATTAAGAAATACATTTCAAGAAGTATGGAAAAAATATTTTACTAAATTAAAATTAATAGAATGTACTAAGTTAATTAATAATGTTATGCCAGATGAAACAATTGAATTAATAAAATATAAACATGAAGGTAAAACAAATCATAGAGGAATTAATGAAACTATTCAATTTTTAAAAAATAATTATTATTGGAAATCAATGAAACAAGATGTAACTAAATATATTAATGATTGTGAAATTTGTCAAAAAACTAAATATAATAGAAAACCAATTGCTGAACCATTAATTTTAACTAATACACCCTCTAAACCGTTTGAAATAATACATATTGACACTTATAAAAATGGAAATCATAAATTTTTAAATATATTAGATAAATTTTCAAAGTACGGTCAAGCATTACCTTATTTTGGCACTGCTGTGTCAGCTTGCCAACAATTGGTACAATTTTTTACATATTTCGGTATACCAGAACAAATAGCAGATAACGGCGTAGAGTTTAAAAATGATATATTAAAAGAATTATTAAAAGCTCATAATATTAAAATACATTTTACTACACCATATCATCATGAGTCAAATTCACCTGTAGAACGATTTCATTCAACAATTACAGAACATATTAGAATTTTAAAAGAAAAAGATAATAATAGTGATATAAATTCTTTAATGCCATACGCAATTATTGCTTATAACAGTACAATTTATTCGACAACCGGATTTACCCCTTTTACCCCTTGTCAATATTGCCATCAGCGGCTTACACACAATTTGTTAATTCTCATAAAGAAAATACCCAAGCATTGTATTCAGCAGTTAAAGAAAAATCATTAAAACAAAAACAAAAAGTACTTGATAAAATTAATCAGAATAGAATAAATAGAAACCCTCCAATTGGTTCAACAGTATATAGAAAATTAGAAAATAGAAAAGGAAAACAAAAGAATAAATTTGATGGTCCATATATTTTAACGAAAATATTAGAAAACGGTAAAATCGAAATTGAAAATCCTCAAATAAAAAACAAATATATCACGCATTTGAACGAAACTAAAATAATTCCTCTAATTACAGATACTTGTTTGGTTGATTCGGAATCTAACGAATCAAACATAGAATAAATTATTTAATTAAATAAATTCAATTACATTATAATAAATTTGAGAGCTCAATCTTTATATAAATAAATATATTTAATTAATTTTAAACATTTTTAAATTTATAAACAATTATTATTTAAACAGTTTATGTTATCTTCAAGAAAACTTAAGTTACTTTATTTTATAAAAATAAATACTTTGCATAAATTTTATTTTATTTGTAGAAAGCAATTGAAATGTGATTTTGAATTATCATTCTAAAATAAAATTTAAGTTAGGAAAAGAATTCATTATGAAATAATATTTAATTATAAAATGCCAATATTTAAAAAATGTATCAATCCTTTATTCCTTTAATCCAATCCAATGATTCAACCCTTCCTTTACTCACAGAAGATGATTGTCGGATTATGTAATTTTTAATAAATATCAAAACATTTTCAATAGTGCTAAAGACATTTTCTAAGTAAAGACAATTTAGTTTGAACATTTAATTTTAGTAAATTTATGAACTTTTGTAAGTGAAAAATTAAGAACTTTTAAAAAAAGTAACATGGAAGAAGGAAGATGGATAGTTTAAGAAGATAAGAAGATTGGAGAAGCTCAAGAATTCGCTTCTTTCTAAGGAGGGAGGAGTTACAGTCTTAGAAGAATAAGAAATGTTTAAATTAAAACGCAATAACGTTTTTGTTTGTTTTGTTGAATTTAAAAAACCTTTTTTAGTTTAAACTTAATGATTTTGTTTACAAGATTTCTCATTGTTTTTTCATTGTTTTTATTAGTTTTAATGTAGTAAAAAAGATTTGGAATATTATAAATAATCAGATTTTGCGTTGTAAAATTATTATTATTATTATTTATTCATCATTCATCTTTAGATCTTTTGATTTTGAGCCGTAATCTTTTAGTTTTGAATTTGATATTTAATAGTATTGTTAAAAGTATAACATTTTGTAAAGTAGTAAATAAATAATTTTTTTAAAAAAAGCATCTTCGAATTCGTTAATCATAAATCTATAATAAGTAATAATCTTTTCAAAGAATATAAGTATTAATGTATTCAAATAATATTTACGTTTTTTATTTTCTTTCAATGTTTTAAATTGATATAGAAAGCGGAGCGTTCGTGTTTTTTTCTTTAAATTTTGTTAATTACTTTTATTTCTTTATTTAGATTTAAAAGTATAAGTAAGTCAAGTTTTTTTTGTAATTTACGTTTGCTGGGATTTATGATTAACGAATTCGAAGATGCTTTTTTAAAAAATTTATTTAATTACTACTTGACAAAATGTTATACTTTTAACAATACTATTAAATATTTTAAATATCAAACTAAAGATGAATGATGAATGATTGAATGAATTATAATTAATAATAATCAATAATCTAATAATCATATTACAACGCAAAATCTGATTATATATAATATTCCTAATCTTTTTTACTATTTTAAAACTAATAAAAACAATGAAAAAACAATGAGAAATCTTGTAAACAAAATCATTAAGTTTAAACTAAAAAAGGTTTTTTAAATTCAACAAAACCAACAAAAACGTTATTGCGTTTTAACTTAAATATTTCTTGTTCTTCTAAGACTGTAACTCCTCCCTCCTTAGAAAGAAGCGAATTCTTGAGCTTCTTCAATCTTCTTATCTTCTTAAACTATCCATCTTCCTTTTTCCATGTTACTTTTTTTAAAGTTCTTAATTTTTCACTTACAAAAGTTCATAAATTTACTAAAATTAAATGTTCAAACTGAATTGTCTTTACTTAGAAAATGTCTTTAACACTATTGAAAATGTTTTGATATTTATTAAAAATTACATAGTCCGTCATATCTTCTGTGAGTAAAGGAAGGGTTAAATCATTGGATTGGATTAAAGGAATAAAGGATTGATACATTTTTTAAATATTGGCACTTTAAAATTAAATATTATTTTATAATAAATTCTTTTTCTAACTCAAATTTTATTTTGGAATGATAATTCAAAATTACATTTCTAATTGCTTCCTACCAATAAATTAAAAAATAAAATCTATGCAAAGTATTTATTTTTATAATATATAGTAACTTAAATTTTCTTGAAAGGTATTTCTTAATTCGAGGGATAAAAAATAAATATATACTGTATTTTTACAAGCATTTTCTTTTAAAAATTTAATTATTATTTTCGGATCGTCTGGTAAACCTACTCTAATAATTTTATTTCCATCAAAGGTTTCTAAATTTCTCTTAAAATATGGGGAATAGGGAGATTTCTTTACTATAATTTGATAAGGTTTGTTATTTATAATTTCATCTAAAATATTAAAGTATTGGTCTGGTGATGATTCATTACTATGTGCTGTTTCAGTATCAGAATTTTCTAAAGGTATGTCGTTTATCTGAATATTTTCATTATTATTATTATTTAATTCTTGCAATTCATCAAACTCTCTTAAAAATTCATTTATGTCAAAATCAATATCACCTACATTATTAATTCGCGATGCCGTCTCAAACGTATTTAATTCAATTCTACTTAATGGATCTGCAATGTTATTTTTACCGGGTTTATAACTAATTGTATAATCAAATTCTTCTAATTTAAGTCTTCATCTTAATAATTTCGAATTCGGTTCTTTTAGATTGAATAACCAGACTAAAGGTCTGTGATCTGTTTGAATTGTAAATTTTCTACCGTACAAATAAGGTCTAAAAGTTTTACATACCCATACTATGCCTAAAAGTTCTTTTTCAATTGTAGAATATTTTTGTTCGGTGTTATTTAAAGTTCTAGATGCATAAGCTACAGGGTGATCATTAGGTGGAGTTCCTTGAGATAATACTGCGCCTAACGCAACATTAGAAGCATCAGTGGTTAATATAAATGGTTTCGAAAAATCAGGATATTTTAATATTGGAGCATTAATTAAAACTTCTTTTAAATGATTAAATGATTTTACAAATTCTGGTGTATGGATGACTCTAGCATTCTTTTTTAATGAATTAGTTAAAGGTTTAGCAATCTTTGCAAAATTATTAATAAATTTTCTATGATAACCGGCTAATCCTAAGAATGATTTAATTTGTTTTTGATTTTGTGGAATAGGAAAATTTTGAATTGCCTTAATTTTATCTAGGTTTGGTTTTACTCCATCTTTAGTTATAACATGACCTAAATATGCAACTTCAGTATGTAAAAATTCTGATTAATCTAACTGTATTTTTAAATTTGATTGTATGAGTCTTTCAAAAATTTTCTTTAACCTATCAATATGTTCTTGTAATGAAGTGGAAAAAACAATAATATCATCTAAATATACATAACAAATTTCATTTTGAAAACCGCGTAAACATTATTCATTACTCTCTGAAAAGTTGCCGGAGCATTTTTTAATCCAAAACTCATTCTTAAAAATTCATAATGACCCGTTTCTGTTGGAAATGCTGTTTTAGGAACATCATTTGGATCCATTTCAATTTGATGATAGCCATTGGCTAAATCTAATGTAGTGAAATAACATGCTCGACCTAATCTATCCAAAATTTGATCTATTAAAGGTAATGGAAATTTATCATCAATTGTTTTTTCGTTTAACTTTCTATAATCAATAACAATCCTATATTTTTTCTTTTTACTAGCATCTAATTTTTTTTCTATAACCCAAATTGGTGAATTAAAAGGGGAATTTGATTCTCTAATTATACCGTTACTTAGCATATTTTTTATTTGATTTTTTACTTCATCTCTATAAATTTCTGGATATCTATTTCTTGTAAAAATAGGAGATTCATCAATTAAATTAATTTTATGTTTAACTTAATTAGTAAACGTTAAGGGTGTACCTTCAACATAAAAAATATCTCTATATTCATAACATAACTTATAAATTGCTTCATACTCTTCATCATTACAATGATTTAATCTAACTTTTTTAAATTTTCTATTTGTAATTCATCTAAATCTAAATTATTAATTTCCATATTTTCAATATTATTACATTTTATATTATTACTTAATATTTCTTCATCAACTAACTCTACATTTATTGGCTCCTTAAAAATTATTTTTACTGGTTTCTCATCTGTATTAGTAATTACTGTTAATGCATTAAAATTTTCTATTTTCACTAAACATTCAGGGATTTCTGCTGTACCAAAATTTATATAGTTTAAGATACCGGTGCCATTAGGTTTATCTACTGGGACTTTAATTTTTTTTTACATTCTGGGGGGAATAATTATTTCAACTTTTTCAAAAACTTTTTTTGACTTAGGTTCATCAGAAGCAGCGTAAAGAGGCAAAATAGTATTGGGAGTTTTAATCACAAAATCTTTAAAATCAATTGTTGCACTGACATGCTTCAAGAAATCATATCCAAGTAATCCATCAAAATTAGGGGAAAAATTAAAAATATAACATTTGTGGAAGTCTTTTTCTTTAAATATTGGGAATATCGGAATTTTTAAAGTCTCATTATGTTGAGAAATAGCATGTGGGGTTTCTACAGTGAACTTTTCATTTGTAATATATTTTTTATAGAATTTATTCGCTAAATTTTCATTTAAAAAACTTTGACCAGATCCAGTATCAATTAGGAATGTAGCATTTAATTCAGGAATAATTATTTTTGGCAAAACTGAATAAACAGCGTTTATTTTTAAGTTTGATTCGATGAGGAGGCTTCTATCTGAAAATTTTCTTGATGCTGATCATTATGTTCAGAAACATTTTGAGTAAATAACTCTTCATGTTTAAAATTAGGGGGAGAATTATTTTGATGTCTGAAATAATTATTGGGTTGACGATTACTACTGGTCCTTCGGGAGTTATTAGAAGAAATGTCCATTGGTTCTGGACTTGGAATATTATCTGAACGATATGACTGGAATTGGGCATTTGGGAAATTGGGTCTGAAATTTTGCCTGAAATTAGGATTATTAGACTGAGTTTTAAAAGATGATGGGGAATTAAAATTTGAAAAATTAGTGGGACTTGAATTAAAATTTGATTGACCGTTACTGGTATAACTACTATGATTATTATTTCCATTAAAATTATTATTTCTATTATTATTATTATTATTTCTATTATAATAATTATTATTGTTAAAATTATTTCTATTGAAATTGTTATTATAATTATTATTATTATTTATATTAAAATTATTATTATAATTATTATTGTTTCTATTTAAACTATTATTTTGATTTCGAGAATTATTTCTGTTATTAATGTTATTAATTGAATTATTTCTAATATTACTATTATTATTATTATTGTTTGAATTATTTTTAAAATATAAAAAGTTTTCTTCCTCTTTAACAAAAGCCATTGCCTGTTCTATTGAATCAGGATTTTTAAGTCTTACAACTAACTGCATATGATAGTTCAATCCATTTATGAATGTTTTCAGACACAAATCATCATATTGTTGAATTTTTAATAGTTTTAATTCTCTACTATCATCACTTAAATTAATTTTTGAAAATAACAGACTACGCGAATCTTGAATTCGTAATCCAAAATCTAGTGGACTTTCATTACGATTCGGTTTTAATGAAATTATATCTTGTACTAAACAATCTATGGATCTTTGATCAGAAAATGTTACAAATAATGCATCTTTAACTTTTAACCAAGTATCTAATTCTGTGCGAGAAGCAATCAAATCTGCAGCCCTATCAGTTAATTTACTTAATATTGTATCAAACAAACATATATTTATTGGTGCATTAACATTGGTTCTATCTTCTTACTTCTTACTTCTTACTTCTTACTTCTTACTTCTTACTTGTTACTTCTTACTTCTTACTTCTTACTTCTTACTTCTTACTTCTTACTTCTTACTTCTTACTTCTTACTTCTTACTTCTTACTTCTTACTTCTTACTTCTTACTTCTTACTTCTTACTTCTTACTTCTTACTTCTTACTTCTTACTTCTTACTTCTTACTTCTTACTTCTTACTTCTTACTTCTTACTTCTTACTACTTACTACTTACTTCTTACTTCTTACTTCTTACTTCTTACTTCTTACTTCTTACTTCTTACTTCTTAATTCTTAATTCTTACTTCTTACTTCTTACTTCTTACTTGTTGTTTACTTCTTAATTCTTCTTCTTAATTCTTATTCTTAACTTCTTACTTCTTACTTCTTAATTCTTACTTCTTAATTCTTAATTGTTAGTGTTAATTATGTTAATTCATTAGTGTTTAATTGTTAATTCATTGGTATGTTAGTGTTAATCATTCAATGTTAATTTATTAGTGTTGGTTAATTTAGTGTTAATTCTTAATTCTTAATTCTTCTGTTAATTCTTAGTGTTGTGTTAATTTAATTATTCTTGGTGTTCTGTTGAGTGTTAATTCATTTAATTCTTAATTTATGTCTTATTTATTAATTCAGTGTTAGTGTTAATTCTTAGTGTTAATTCATTATAATTCTATTTAATTATTGGTATTTAGTGTTAATTCTTAATTCTTATTGTTCTTCTAATTCTTAATGTTGGTATTTCTTTTAGTGTTAGTGTTAGTGTTAGTGTTATTTCAATTTGTTAATTTCTTAGTTTATTAATGTTGGTATATTTAATTTATTCTTATTTAATTATTTAGTATATTTAGTGTTATTGTTAGTGTTAGTGTTGGTATTTATATTTAATTAGTATTTAGCTATTTAGTGTTTATTTCTTAGTGTTGGTTATTTCTTGTATTATTCTTGGCTGTTATTTACTTACTTCTTACTTCTTACTTCTTACTTCTTACTTCTTACTTCTTACTTCTTTCTTCTTTCTTCTTTATTCATATAATTTATTATTATTCTTGCTAATAAGAGTGGACAAGGCTGATCCCTCTCTAGCTATTAATACTTTATTTAAAAATTTTTAAAACTTCTTATTTCAATAACATTAATTTCTTCTTCCAACGTAGGTCCTCCAACAAACCATTAAAATGGACGTAAACGAAATTTTGTTCGTCTACTTTGGAAAATAATTTTAATTTCTTCTTTTATTTAAATATATCTTCTTTACCATCCTACTGATCTTCTTTTCAATCTTCTTTTAACATCCTACTGACTGCGCCATTTATGATTAACGAATTCGAAGATGCTTTTTTAAAAAATTTATTTAATTACTACTTGACAAAATGTTATATTTTTAACAATACTATTAAATATTTTAAATATCAAACTAAAGATGAATGATGAATGATTGAATGAATTATAATTAATAATAATCAATAATCTAATAATCATATTACAACGCAAAATCTGATTATATATAATATTCCTAATCTTTTTTACTATTTTAAAAATTAATAAAAACAATGAGAAATCTTGTAAACAAAATCATTAAGTTTAAACTAAAAAAGGTTTTTTAAATTCAACAAAACAAACAAAAACGTTATTGCGTTTTAACTTAAATATTTCTTGTTCTTCTAAGACTGTAACTTGGGACTATAACAATAATATATTTTACTGCTTGTTTACAAGGGATATCCAAAAAGTACATTTTCAGTGGTTTTATATTTTTCTTGGGTTTATATAATTGCATTGATTTGCTTGTGAAGTAGAAAGGTTGTAATATAAAAAACTATGCTTATTAAGATTATATTTGATATTTATTAATATAATAGGATTTGTGTAATGACACATCAAAAACATTTAAAAATTCAATATGTCAATATAAGATCCTTATCAAAGTCTATAAATGATATGAGGCACTTTGTAATTTCTAGTCCGTGTGATTTATTTTGTTTAACAGAAACATGGTTGCATAATGGAATTCCAGATAACATTATTAGTATTAATGGGTATAATTTGTACCGAAATGATCGAACCTCCCATGGAGGAGGTGTTTGTATTTATTTAAAAAATTGTTTTTCTGTTGAATTGATTCCTAATTTAAATAATATAGTAGAACAGCTATGGATAAAAATAAAATTAAAATCGGGTAATATAGCGATTGGTGTGATATATAGGCCGCATTCTCTTGAAGTATCATTATTTTTATCATATTTAGAGGATACTTTTTCTTCAATAATTCCAGCAGTATGCACTGGCGATTTTACTATTGATTTGCTTATCTCTCTTAACAATAATGTATGCGATTTTTATTCGGTTTTGGATGAATTCAATTTAAAACAAATCATTACATCTCCCACTCGTATAACAGATACAAGTGCAACACTTATTGATCATATTATTACATCTGTCAATGAAGTAGTTATAGATAGTGGTGTAATGTGCTTTGACCGCACCGACCATCATTTATGTTTTTGTACAATAAAAGCTGATTTTCATTGTCCTAATTCCAAAACTTTAACCTACAGAGATTTTAAAAATTTTATTACTATAGAGTTTGAAATGGATTTGTTTAGTATTCCTTTCTTTTGTATATTCGATTTAAAAAGTATGGATGAAAAAGTTAAGTTTTTAGTTGACAATATTTTAAAAGTATTTGACATTCATGCACCTGTGGTAACAAAGAAGGTAAATAAGCCCTTTGCGCCCTGGTTGACAGATAACCTAAAAATTCTTATGAAATTAAGAGATAAAGCATACACGAAATGGCAAATTACTCGTTCGAATAATGACTGGGACTCTTATAAGCAGTTACGAAATTTTACCTCCAAATCAATAACTAGAGAGAAAAAAGCTTACTATTCTTATAAGTTTGAAAAATCGTCGAGTCGTCAATGTTGGAATATATTAAAAAGTAACTTTTTGTATGTTAATAATTCTGTCTTACCTGAGGAACTCAAAAATCCACATACAATAAATGATTTTTTTATAAATTCTATGCCGCGAAACCAAACTTTAGAGTCGACTTTATTAAATTATAAAAACAAATTTATTTGCGACAATCAATTTAAATTTCAACTAGTAGATGAGATAACCATATATAAAATAATTTTACAAATCAAAACAAACGCTATCGGTGACGATCAGATTAATATTAAAATGATCAAATTATTTTGTCCTCATATTTTACCCTATATTAGACATATTATTAATGAATGTTTGAAGAATGGTGTTTTTCCTTGTTTGTGGAAAAAAGCTGTGGTCAAGGTCATGCCAAAGAAGTCAAATCCTACTGACTTTAAAGATCTTCGTGGAATAAGTATTTTACCTACACTTAGTAAAATTTTAGAAAGAATTATGGACTGTCAACTTAGAACATTTTTAAATCAAAATTAATTATTTCCCAGTACACAATCAGGCTTTAGAAGCAACCATAGTTGCACAACAGCTCTTCTTCATGTGACTGATGATATTATAAGAAGTATCGATCAAAAGATGTGCACAATTTTAATTCTTCTAGATTTTAGTCGAGCGTTTGACACTCTCAACCATAAAATACTTTTATCAATTTTAGGTTATATCGGACTTTCAAACGAGTCACAAACATTGTTTGGAAGTTATTTGTCAAATCGTGAACAAATGGTTAAAGTAGATGGCGCCGCATCGGATTATAAGTATGTAGAGAAAGGTGTACCCCAAGGATCTATTTTTGGGGCCTCTTTTATTACTATTTACACTAGTCAATTAGTAAAATATTTGAAATACTGTAAAATTCATTCATACGCTGATGACACCCAACTGTACTATTCATTTAGAACGGATGTTAAAGAAGCATGTGAATATATTAACGACGATATAAAAAGGTTTGTTGAAGCAGCAGATCATTGTCTCATAATTAACTCATCCAAAGTTTGGACCAAAATCAATTCGTAATTCTTTAAAAAGCCACATTAATATTAAGATAAAAGGTAGTTCTCTTGAATTAGTGGATAACTCAAGAAATTTAGGAGTTATTATTTATACAGATCTCAAATTCGAAAAACATGTCAACACCTTAATACAAAAAGCTTATAATGCAATAAAATTAATTTACAGCTGTAGACACCTTCTTTCAATTAAAATTAAAACAATGCTTTGTGGGAGTCTGGTTTTGTCAATTTTTAATTTTGCTGATTGCCTGTACGATTCCCATTTAAAATTAATTTATCAACAAAAGATACAAAAAGTGCAAAATTCTTGTATTCGATTAATTTTTGGTATTCGAAAATTAGAAAGTATTTCTCAATGTTTTAAGAAAGTTGGTTGGTTAAATATGAAAAATCGACGCATATTGCATTCAGTATGTACTTTTCATAAAATTATAGAAAAACGTATACCGATTTACTTATGCAATAAAATTACCTTTAGGACAGATGTTCATACACTAAATTTAAGGTTCAAAGGTTTAATAACGCCTCCAATACACAAAACTGAATTATTTAAACGTTCATTTAGTTACAGAATTGCCAAATTGTACAATGAGATACCAGAAGGTTTTAAAGCTTTGAATGGCCATCTATTCAAATATAATATAAAATCAATTTTGTTTCGCGAGCAAAATAGTGTCCAGCCTCATGTTTTGTCAATTACTTAGAACTTAGAACTTGGTATATGTATATTTATTGTGTTGTAGTACCTAGTACTCAGTGACTTATTTTAGTTGTTTCAATATCAGGTTGAGTGGAAGAACAACAATACTTTTTCACTCATTTATTTTTTCTTTCTTGCTAGTACTCAATGTTAGTTGAACTCCGCCTTTTATTCTGTAAAATCCAAATATTTATTGTACTGTATTTACTGTATTTCATCTTATAAGAATAATAAAGACGCTTATTATTATTATTGTTATTATTATTATTATTATTATTATTATTATTATTATTATTATTATTATTATTATTATTATTATTATTATTATTATTATTATTATTATTTTTTTTTTTTGTGTATAGCAGCATCGATTACTAAGATCATTAGCTGCGTCTAGATATTGTAACGAACCGTACGCGCTGCCTCGTCGGCGCACCCATACATTTGATTCCCCCATACCTATCCCCAGTAAACGTGATCGCCCCACTCTCCGAGAGCTGCATAAATTCATGTCCGCTAGCACAGAAAAGACACTTTCCTACGGATCGTCAACCAGGCTAGTAGCTTCCAGCGTGCTGAGCTGAGTGAACACTTGACTGGCTTCTTCCTTAGGAACGACTTACCTTCAGCGTGTTGAGCTGGGTGAGACGTTCAAGGCAAGAACGTATCCGTACTACGAACGCTTCGCCTACAGCGTGCTGAGCTGGGCAACAAGCGAAGGTAGAAAGTCCTGCGTCAGTTCCGCCGCATCGTGGAAGCACGAACGTTTCGTTTCTAGCGTGTTGAGCTAAACGAAACGACGGTGTTCTAGATCGAGGATTGACTGACCGCCGTCCTCCGATACCGACCCGTCCCTTCCTGTCCTGTTTTATCCCCGACTAGGACCGTAGTCCACAGAGTCCGGGATCCGTTGTAATTGCACTCCGATACCGCGGAGCGTGTTAATTAGTATACCGTAGAAGGTTCGTTACGTTCTTTCTGTCACTGTAAAGTATTTGTACATATTGTAAATAGTTGTTTTCATTAGATAAGTTTTAGCGATGTATATAGTCCAGGAATAAATATTTATTTTTACCGACCGTTTGCGTTTCCTTAATTCAGACCTTTCTTGGATAAATAAATAAAGTCCGATACAGATCCAGAACAGAAAACCGGTGACGTCCGGAAAACACGTCACATAATTTGGCGCCCGAGTATTTTTTTTTTAACCGAACGGAAACGCCCGAGTATTTTTGTTTGAACCGAAAGGACGCCCGAGTAATTTTTTTAACCAAAAAGGGAACGCCATAATTTGGCGCCCGAGTATTTTTTTTTTTTTGAACCGAAAGGAAACGCCCGAGTAATTTTTTTTAACCAAAAGGGAACGCCATAATTTGGCGCCCGAGTATTTTTTTTTGAACCGAAAGGAAACGCCCGAGTAATTTTTTTTAACCAAAAGGGAACGCCATAATTTGGCGCTTGAGTATTTTTTTTGAACCGATAGGACACACCCGTGTATTTCTACTGGAACAGACAATAAACGACATAACTTGACGCCCGCGTATATTTACTAAAAAAGAAAACGCCCGAGTTTTACATAAACCGATATAACAAAAAAAAATGCAGTCAGAAGGCGAAGAAACAGTTGGTTTGGAAATCGCAGATGTCTCTGTTGGTTGGATTTACAAACTAAAAAAGGAAGAACTGCAAGTTGAACTGAGCAGGTATGGTTTCACAACTTCCGGGACGACAGATGAACTGCGACAAAGATTACGAAAGTTTGTTAAAAACGTTTCCAAAAATCAAGAACCGGTAACAAAACCAGAACCAACTACGAACATATTAGACCAGGTACGAAAATGGAATACACGTTTCGACGAGAAAAAAGATCCGATTTCATTTCTGGAACGAATCGAGGAATTGAGAGAAGCATATGGTTTCACTGCAACTCAAATGCAGAAAGCAATACCAGAAATCTTACAGGACAAATCACTTCTGTGGTACCGAAACAACAAACATACATGGAATACATGGGAGGACTTCCTCATAGCCTTTAAAAGTTTTTATGTACGACCAGAACAATACCAGAGAGAACTAGAAAAACAAATTGAAAAACGTAAACAAACACCAGGAGAAAGTGTAAAAGACTATGTAACCGCTATACAAACTTTACTTCGACGCCTAGATAACATCACACCGGAAAGCCAACTAGAACGGATATATTCCAACCTCAAAACAGATTACAAGAAGTACATAAGAAGAAAAGATTTTTCTACAATCTCAGAGCTTATGGAACAAGCTTACGAATATGAGAATTTATGCGAAGAAGAAACAAGTAGTCGAACACAAAAACATGAATCCGAAAAGATAAAAGATACACCAGTCTTCGAAATCCAGAAAAACAAATGCCACCGAAACGATCACAGGAAAATAAGTCCAGTATCGTCCAGTTATAACAAACAAAACAATACACAGTTTACGCCGAAAAACCCACAATACATAAAAGGCTTCGATAGAAGAAAAGACTGTTGGAAGTGTGGTGGTAGAAATCATTCCCGTTTCCAATGCCGAAATAAACCAAAAATTTTTTGCTCCCACTGCGGCAAACTAGACATTTTAACAAATAATTGTCGATGTCAGGGAAACGAATTGTCGACTGGACTAAGGCGAGAGACGTCCAGTCGAGTCATAATAAACTCTCGCAGAGAAAAAAATCCAGACGAGTATTAGAACCGGTTACATCGTTGAATTGTTTAGAAAATAGATTAAAATTAAAAATAATATTATCAACTAAAAACACGGTCGAAGCATTAATTGATACCGGATCTTCAAGGTCATATATTGGAAGTAAAATCGCAAATTTAAAACAAGCAAAGGAAATACACTGCCCGCCGTATACCGTTCGGCTAGCGAATAAGTCAGAAGTTCTGATAAACCGCGGTTATATTAGCAGAAGAACAAGTAGATACTACAAGATGCCGTCACCACTACCATTAACACCGACTAGATGCCACACTCCGGAACCTAGAGTAGATATTCTAGACTTGGAGACGTCCCCACTATCGCCCCAAGCGAAGAAGAGAAAAACCGACGAACTACTGTGGAGGCTGTTCGGCGACTCTCCAGTAGGGAAACCACCCACACCGGGCAGAAATATACCGTTTCTGCTTGCCGGAGTCTCCGAAGAAGTAATCCCGAAGTCCATTCCGGCCCGCACAAAGAGGAAGTTCCGGACCAGAAACAAAGATGGGTCAACCACCCGTGTGCAGATAAACGGGATAACGCCACTACCGAACAAGGACCAATAAAAATGTCAATGTTTCTTTTGTATTTTTTTTTTACCGTTTGTAATAAATCTAATTAAGAAAAATAAATTTTTCTTTTGCTATGTAGGGGGGGGATGTAACGAACCGTACGCGCTGCCTCGTCGGCGCACCCATACATTTGATTCCCCATACCTATCCCCAGTAAACGTGATCGCCCCACTCTCCGAGAGCTGTATAAATTCACGTCCGCTAGCACAGAAAAGACACTTTCCTACGGATCGTCAACCAGGCTAGTAGCTTCCAGCGTGCTGAGCTGAGTGAACACTTGACTGGCTTCTTCCTTAGGAACGACTTACCTTCAGCGTGTTGAGCTGGGTGAGACGTTCAAGGCAAGAACGTATCCGTACTACGAACGCTTCGCCTACAGCGTGCTGAGCTGGGCAACAAGCGAAGGTAGAAAGTCCTGCGTCAGTTCCGCCGCATCGTGGAAGCACGAACGTTTCGTTTCTAGCGTGTTGAGCTAAACGAAACGACGGTGTTCTAGATCGAGGATTGACTGACCGCCGTCCTCCGATACCGACCCGTCCCTTCCTGTCCTGTTTTATCCCCGACTAGGACCGTAGTCCACAGAGTCCGGGATCCGTTGTAATTGCACTCCGATACCGCGGAGCGTGTTAATTAGTATACCGTAGAAGGTTCGTTACGTTCTTTCTGTCACTGTAAAGTATTTGTACATATTGTAAATAGTTGTTTTCATTAGATAAGTTTTAGCGATGTATATAGTCCAGGAATAAATATTTATTTTTACCGACCGTTTGCGTTTCCTTAATTCAGACCTTTCTTGGATAAATAAATAAAGTCCGATACAGATCCAGAACAGAAAACCGGTGACGTCCGGAAAACACGATTAATTAGATTAATACATTTCAGATAAGTTAGCGTTTTGGTAATGTTTTCTTTACTATTCAGCATGCTTGTTATTCTAGGAGCAATTCCACACAGTGTTCTAAAGAGTTCAAAATTAGGACATGTAAAGATATGCTCAGGAAAAAATCTACATTTACAATGTAAGCACTTTGGTCTGGGAGTACCACTAAGAAGATATGAATGAGTGAGGTAAGTGTGACCTATTCTTAGTCTGCAAATTAATACTTGTTCTCGTCTGGATAAATTTGTAGGGTATAACCATTTTTTTATACTTGGTTTAATAGACCTAAATTGTCCCTGGTAGTTAGTCCATCTTTCTTGCCATTTTGTTTTGATGACATTTTTTATTTCCTGTTTTAAATCACTAAAAGGAATAGGGATGCCTTCATCGGGTGGATCTTCAGTGGCCAGTTTTGCTGCTAAGTCAGCCATTTCATTTCCAGGAATTTGGCAGTGTCCTGGTATCCGTATTATTTCGCACATTTTATCAATAGATTGCAGATATGAATTTAATTCTAATATTCGGACGCAAATGGCGTTTTTTGTAAATCTGTTTTTAATAGACAATATGGCACTAAGCGAATCTGAACATATAATACAAGATTGGTGACTGGACATAGAAAAAAATAATAGGGCTTGCCAAATTGCATATAATTCTGCCGTAAATATCGAGCAATAACTATGAAGCGACCATTTATACGCGTTATTATTTGTGACTATAGCTGATCCCGTACCTTTTTCACATTTTGATCCATCAGTATAAATTATAAGACTGTTTTCGTGACATCTTAGTTCTGCGTTAAACAGCGATTTGTACGTTGAAGCCGGAGTATTTTCTTTTTTCCATAAAGCCAATTTTGTGTTTATTTCTGGAAGACAAAATGTCCATGGAGGAACTTTTGGTGTTTGTTCCATTAGTAGTTGTTCTTGTGATACGGCGTGCTTTTTACATGCTTCCGTATTTCTCACTCGAGCCGGACGAGTTGTAGTTGGTCTTAAGAGATAGTCATTAGTAGACGCAAAAAATTTATAATTTAGATGATGTGGCATAGATAGAACCTTTGAAGCATATATCATTATTTGCGAATCCCTCCTAAGATCAGGAGGAAGAGAGCCTGCATCACATTGTACTGCTGATTATTAATATTATTATTATTATTATTATTATTATTATTATTATTATTATTATTATTATTATTATTATTATTATTATTATTATTATTATTATTATTATTATTATTATTATTATTATTATTATTATTATTATTATTATTATTTTTATTATTATTATTATTATTATTATTATTATTTTTATTTTTATTATTATTATTATTATTATTATTATTGTTACCAAAAAACGATTTGAGAACTATTTGATTGAATAGATGAAACGCTAGCTATTTTGTAGTATAAAACTTTATTAAACTATATGCATTTCATTTTAAAATTACTTTACTGTAATCTTTTAATATGTGAAAAATAACTCTATTAGCAATTATCTCATTTATTAGCCATTCTGTACTCACATGTTAATTTAAATATTGTTTCTTTTCGTCTGTATTAGTAACCATTTTATTGTTAATAATTTTGTACTTACCTTTGATTTAAATATTGGTTCTTTTCATTTTTATATAACATCTGCAACTTAAATAGTATGTAAATTGACTTTATGAGTAACTAGTTCATTTGTTAGTAATTTTGTACTCATATTTTAGTTTAAATATTGTTTCTTTTAACTTTATAAAACATGTGCAACTTAAATTTTCATGTAACTTATGCTGTATTGCTAATTTGCATTGTTATAAAAATGGTTAAGTCTCTTTTCTAATTGAATTGTATTATCTAGGATTTTTTTTATTACGGGTTTTGGTACCCCCTACGTCCTGATATTGGAAGGATTACCATAGCTTGAGATCTAAGTCACCACCTCCTTCGAAGGGACACTAGTGACCCGAAGAGCTGTCTGAACAGCGATTGGAACACCTCCGGATTACAGATAAGCTCTTATAGATCTACATACACAGAACTTTTTTTTGTATCTCTTTCTCGAATTTATATTTATCTACTTGTTGCGTTGATTTCATTACTCGGTACCTTCAGTACCAGTACTGAATATTTATCTACTTGAAGCGTTGATTTCGTTACTCGGTGCCTTCAGTACCAGTACTGAATTGTATTTATCTACTTGAAGCGTTGATTTCGTTACTCGGTGCCTTCAGTACCAGTACTGAATTATATTTATTTGACCATTGTGTCAATTTCATTGTTTGAACCCTACTGTATGAGCAAAGCTCACAATTATTACTATTTATTTTTTTTTCAATTTGTGATATTGAAGACCTAAATTGTTTAGTAAAGTAATTTATATGTATTTTATCTCCTAGTTTTATTTATCTGGTTCACCATATTGATAAATTATTATTTGTTTATCTTGGTAGTTCTCTGCTAGTGCAGCGCATGGCAATGAAAACCTTATGCGTGTGTGTGAAGCCAAGTTTCAAACGTTTGACATATGTTTGGTGGTAAACAAATTTGGAATGTCGAACTGTATTTTTTTAGGTTTTTTATTAATTTTCACCTTTTTTAATTACCTGAATGGACATTTTAAAATGGTTAATTGTGCAGTTTATATGTGCAACAGTCAGAGTGCTAAAAAAGGGGAAGGAATTTCATTTCATAGGTAAAAAGTATTTTTTATATTTGCACTTATAAAAATCTTCATTATAAATCGCATTTGCGTATCGTAATGTAACTTTTTATATTTCGCACTTATAAAAATCTTCATTATAAAACGCATTTGCGTATCGTAATGTAACTTTTACGCACGCAAATTTTTGTTTTAAATAGTTGGCGACATGAGTGAAGTATCTAATGACAAGACTATTAACAATGACATTTGTGGCTAATAGCGATTTATTAATTTTATATTGTTCTTTAAAAAAGTATTTGTGAATATGAATATCATCTTTTACTTATATAATATATTATTATTGGTGTATTATTCATTTTAAAATGTTTTAAAAAATTAACATTTGATAATTTAAATGTCAAAACTGTCAAATGTTATAAATTACACAGTGCTACCGACATACTTTTTAAAATCAAAATTTTCGGAATTACGTAAAAATAATAAATTAATTTAAAAAATGATAAAATGGCAAAATATAAAAAATATTATAAACAACTTATTTCATATGGCTGTTGTGACACTCGTTCTTTAAAAAACTCATCGCTTCGTTTTTTAAACTTGAACTCGTGTCATAACAGAAATCCATATGAAATGCGTTGTTTAATATACTATTTACGCAGGCAAATTTTTGTTTTAAATGGTTGGCGACATGAATGAAGTATCTAATGACAAGACTATTGACAATGACATTTGTGGCTAACAGCAATTTATTAATTTTATCTACGAATAAAGAATAAAAAGGAAGGAGTATAATACGATTTGAACAAAGTCCGCAATGGTTCTTGCATATGGCGGATTTCAAATTTCCGGTTACCAGTGGTGTCACATAGGGTAATATATTGTTATGTCCCGTATTATTAATAAAAATAATCTTGTATTGAAATTGTTTGTACTAACCCTTACTCTGTGGAAGTTCATCTTACTAAGAACATTAAAAAATAAAACTTTTCAACAAAACTTTCACTTTTTATTTAAAAATTAGCTTTTCAAACTCAATGAAGATACTAGTTTTAGCGAAAAAGCTTTCTTTGAGTTTAAAAGTTTTATTTTTCAATGTTCTTAGTAATATTTTATTGATCTGTAATATTGTGATGAGGTTGTAACAATAAAACAAATTAATAGTTATATTATTTATTGTCCTTTAAATTGTATTAATTTGGTATACAAACATCTTATTTTTTCTACATTTGTTTGAACACTTTTACATATAAAATGTAATCTTGTATCTAAATACATATTGGATACACTTTTTAATAATAGGATAGCATGTGACTCGTGGGATACATCATGATAAGGCATATTTACAAAAAAAGGTTTATATTGGAAATGTTTTAAGACATTTAAAATTTTTTTTTTTATTTATACGTATACCTTTACTATTTTCTACCCGTAATAACTTTTCGGAACAAACACAAATTTGATGATTATGTATAACTTTCTGCATTTTGACTAAGTAGGTACTTACATGTTTTAATCTGTCAACAAGCACAATAGGAACTGCATTTGGCTGTAATTGCATTTTTAAACTGGAGGTCCTGTCAAAGGATGCTTCATCAAAATGTTCAGAACAAAGAAAGCTGTTTGTAGTTGGTTTCCAATTAATTCGATTCACAACTTCCATCCATGCTTTTTTCCTAGTTTCATCTTTAGGAAAACTAAAAATGAAAGTTTTTTATAGTCAACTACGTTACTTAATGCAATTAAATAAAAGAGTAGTTAAAAAATTTCAAAATAACTATAAAAAATAAATTGTCTACGTAACTACTATATTTATATTAAAAAATAAAGGGACGCCTATGGTAACAATTATAAAGTTATGTGGTTGTCATTGGGAAAAAATTTAATGTAAAACATTATTTTTCTTTATTAAGTTTTAATAATACAAATAAATAGACACTTACCGATGAAAAGTAATTCCCAAACGAGAATTTTTTGGGGTTTTAGAGCATCCACATGAGGCACAACTAACCATTTTACTTTAAAATCTTTATCACTTAAAAAATACAAAAACTAAAGAGTCACTACACTAGAAACACATTACACATCTACAAATTATTATACTAAATCACTAAAAATACATATAACCACTAAAAACTGAAATTAAAATAAGAAATAACATGAAAGAACCAAATTTATCAAATGTCAATATTGAAATGAGTCATATTTGGTTCTTCAATATGGCCGACTTCCGTCGCAATTATTTGCTACTTTAAATATGACAATCCTCCTTCCTTATTATTCTCTATTCACAGAATTTTATATTGTTCTTTAAGAGGGGCTTCAAAAATCTGACAGCTGAAAACGGGTGGCAAGCCTTAATTGTACCCAAAATTTCAATCATTTTGTAAACAACAAATCTAAAGAACGCCTTTAAATTACGTATTCAAATTTTAACAGGATATAGCTTAGGCCTTTCTCTAGAAAATAAGGTTTTTTAGTTTAAGTTTTTTATTGTAATAAAAGAGATATTGGTGTTTAAGTGATGGTATGTTTTTAAAAAGTTTGACAATTTGTGATCACGAATTTTGTAGGTTGTAACAATAAAACAAATTAATAGTTATATTATTTATTGTCCTTTAAATTGTATTAATTTGGTATACAAACATCTTATTTTTTCTACATTTGTTTGAACACTTTTACATATAAAATGTAATCTTGTATCTAAATACATATTGGATACACTTTTTAATAATAGGATAGCATGTGACTCGTGGGATACATCATGATAAGGCATATTTACAAAAAAAGGTTTATATTGGAAATGTTTTAAGACATTTAAAATTATTTTTTCTTTATTTATACGTATACCTTTACTATTTTCTACCCGTAATAACTTTTCGGAACAAACACAAATTTGATGATTATGTATAACTTTCTGCATTTTGACTAAGTAGGTACTTACATGTTTTAATCTGTCAACAAGCACAATAGGAACTGCATTTGGCTGTAATTGCATTTTTAAACTGGAGGTCCTGTCAAAGGATGCTTCATCAAAATGTTCAGAACAAAGAAAGCTGTTTGTAGTTGGTTTCCAATTAATTCGATTCACAACTTCCATCCATGCTTTTTTCCTAGTTTCATCTTTAGGAAAACTAAAAATGAAAGTTTTTTATAGTCAACTACGTTACTTAATGCAATTAAATAAAAGAGTAGTTAAAAAATTTCAAAATAACTATAAAAAATAAATTGTCTACGTAACTACTATATTTATATTAAAAAATAAAGGGACGCCTATGGTAACAATTATAAAGTTATGTGGTTGTCATTGGGAAAAAAATTTAATGTAAAACATTATTTTTCTTTATTAAGTTTTAATAATACAAATAAATAGACACTTACCGATGAAAAGTAATTCCCAAACGAGAATTTTTTGGGGTTTTAGAGCATCCACATGAGGCACAACTAACCATTTTACTTTAAAATCTTTATCACTTAAAAAATACAAAAACTAAAGAGTCACTACACTAGAAACACATTACACATCTACAAATTATTATACTAAATCACTAAAAATACATATAACCACTAAAAACTGAAATTAAAATAAGAAATAACATGAAAGAACCAAATTTATCAAATGTCAATATTGAAATGAGTCATATTTGGTTCTTCAATATGGCCGACTTCCGTCGCAATTATTTGCTACTTTAAATATGACAATCCTCCTTCCTTATTATTCTCTATTCACAGAATTTTATATTGTTCTTTAAGAGGGGCTTCAAAAATCTGACAGCTGAAAACGGGTGGCAAGCCTTAATTGTACCCAAAATTTCAATCATTTTGTAAACAACAAATCTAAAGAACGCCTTTAAATTACGTATTCAAATTTTAACAGGATATAGCTTAGGCCTTTCTCTAGAAAATAAGGTTTTTTAGTTTAAGTTTTTTATTGTAATAAAAGAGATATTGGTGTTTAAGTGATGGTATGTTTTTAAAAAGTTTGACAATTTGTGATCACGAATTTTAACGCCAGAAGCTTAACTCCTAAAGAAAGCATAGAGAATGCGACTAGCAAAATATGAAGTTAAAGAAAGGTATATTTTTTGAGATTTGTTGTACGCAAAATTTGAACATTGCATTAATCTGTCAATTTAGTTCAACAGTTTTGGTGGCGCTTTTTTCAAAGACGTATGTCGATTCTAATTCTCCAAATCCAAAACCAACCTAACCTTATTTCTCGTTTATAACGTCAAAATATAATTTTAGTGTTTTGCTTTTAAATATATATAATGGTCTATATTAATATTCGTTTATAATTTGCCAAAAGTTAAAAAAAAATAAATTTAAAGTATATTTTCACAATTTGCGTTGGTTTTTACATCGTTTATAGCATTATCCAACTGTGATATGTGCAAGGAGTTTAGTGTTGTGAACCGTTGTTATTTCCTAAATTACTTTTTACTTAAACACAGTTGTCTTATTTTAGTCGAATTGGTAAAAATGTGAGTTTTGAGAGACCTGATTTTTCTTTATACTTTTTTAATCTTTAAGTTACCTTATATCTTTATTTGTTAAATAACATAAACCCAACCTAAGGGATTTACATTTATAAATTAAAACTACATATGTAAATATTAACAGCTATGTGTTAAACTGTTTTTCTAAATAGGCAGGATAATGTCCACAAAGTAAGGGTTTCTACAATATTTATTTACATGTTTAATATGCATAAATATAATAGCTTTCTCTTTAGATAATGTGAAGAATGAAAATTTGCAGTCAAATATGTAATATTTTTATTAAAACAGTTTTACAAATTTGGGTTGGATACTGAATACGTCTGTTATCTTTATATATATATCCCCCTCACCATTGAAAGTTTGTTGGTAAATGATAAAACAGTCCTAAAAAAGAAAAACATAAAACATTTACTTGTTATTTACCATTAATATGCAGATGTTATTTGCTAATGTTTAAAATGTAATTAAACCCTAAAATAAACATTTGTATTTTAAAACACATAGTAGCTCACAATAGGTTTCATATTGATGTAGCCATGGGTTCTATAAGGGTCCAGATTCAATGTTTTTGAAGAAAGAGTTCTAAAAAATAAAAGATTAGAACTAACAGTAAAAATTATTAATTATTTACTATAAATAGAATAAAACCTGTGTAGGCAGTTACTTGAGGTCCAAAGATTTTGAGAAAACAGTAGCATATATTTTGAAAACCATTGATTTATTTCTCCAACAATTTAATTATCTAAACATAGATGAAATAACATATATGGTTGCCAGAAAAAGTATATTGCTAAAAATAGTATTTTCAGGACATTTTTGAAATACTCTAGAAAAGTAGTAACCTATTGAATCTTGTAGAATTATTTTGTTTTCCATACTCCACCTAATAAAATAATCAAAAATTAATCAAATAGTTTTGATATAGAAAATGATACTAATATTCTTCCTGATCTATCCTAGTATTTAAAGTACACAAAGGATGGCTCAAAGGACAAGTAGCATTAACACTTCTCTGAGATGCCCTATTTTTCATCTGTTTATGGTCTCAAGGTCAAATGTAAATGTATGTCGTGGAAACATTCAAAGATTTACGAAGCAAAATTCATATTTTCATCTCTGTCTTAGATAAAGAAAGTCAACAAGCTCTAAAAATATTCAAATTTATAATAAAAATACTAATTTGAAACCACTATCGCCATCTACTCTACATTCTTGTAATTTAAAAATAACCAGATTTTTCACTAAATTCAGGCAGGCTTACCAAATTAGAAACGCCCCTCTTAAGAAAGTATTTGTGAATATGAATATCATCTTTTACTTATGTAATATATTATTATTGGTGTATTAGTCATTTTAAAATATTTGAAAACATTAACATTTCATGATTTAAATGTCAAAACTGTCAAATGTTATAAATTACACAGTGCTACCGACATACTTTTTAAAATCAAAATATTCGTAATTTACATAAAAATAATAAATTAATTTAAAAAATGATAAAATGGCAAAATATTAAAAATATTATAAACAACTTATTTCATATGGCTGTTGTGACACTCGTTCTTTAAAAAACTCATCGCTTCGCGATTCGTTTTTTAAACTTGAACTCGTGTCATAACAGAAGCCCATATTATGAAATGCGTTGTTTAATATACTATTAAAACTATTTCCTTGAAATTTATTTCTATTAATATTACAGCTTTCAGGCAATAGATGTTTAACTAAATCACATATGTTATGTGTGATAACTTAAATTAATTGTACATACATTTTGAAAATGGTTTTCATTCAGTTTTAAAGATTATTTTTCATTTAATTGTTATTATTTGCTCATAGATGTAATAGTTTAGCAGTGGCGTGGAAAAAAAACATATATATAAAATAGATAAAATAGATTAAAATTGTAATATTTATTAAATAAATACGTTTTAAAATAATTGTTCTATTTTTCTGGAGCAGTATAAATTTAAAGACTTTTTTAAATTAGATTTGTAATACGAAATAATGAAAATGATTATTTATTAATCGTATAAGAAAAATCGAATAATACGCCTATGTCAATATTGTCCGCCATTAGTTTGGTGGTAAGTGGGTTACATAAATTGATTCCAATGCGCAGTCCTCTCTCTTTCCTTGTCTAAGCTATCGCCGTTTGAATTCGGTTACAGTAACCGACAGTTACCCGATGCCGCACCTTGACGAACTGCTTCACCTCGCGAAAAAGACCCTTTTTATGAGCACAATAGACTTACGGTCGGGCTACTGGCAAGTTGAAGTGCGCGAGTACGATCGCGACAAAACCGCTTTTACGTCACCATTCGGACTCTTCCGTTTTAAACGAATGCCGTTTGGACTGAAAAACTCGGGTGCAACTTTCCAAAGACTCATGGACAGGTTTAGAAACGGTTTACGCGATATTATAGTACTTACTTATCTAGACGATATTATTGTAATTTCAAGCAGTTTTGATGAACACTTACGCGATTTGATCTCGGTGTTTGAGCGACTAAGAAAATTTAAATTACGCGCTAGTCGGGAAAAGGGCTCATTCATTCGGGAAAATTGTAAATATTTGGGACACTTAATTACTAAACAAGGTATTCAGGCTCATCTCCAAAAGATATCCGCCATCAGAGACTTACCCCCTCCACGTAACCTTAAGCATTTACAGTCTTTTATTCAAACATGTTCGTGGTTTATAAGATTCGTGCAGAACTTCTCGGAAATTGCACGTCCACTCACAGACCTTACTAAGAAAAACGCAAGATGGGAATGGACCGATAAGCAACAAAGTGCTTTTGATGCACTAAAGAATGCTTTAATAACAGCCCCAATTCTACGACAGGCAGATGAAAAACTACCATTTATTGTCTGTACAGATGCAAGCAGTTATGCAATTAGAGCCGCCCTTCTCCAAGGCCAGCCGATTATTGACGAGTGTAGAGCGAAATTATAACACCGCGGAACGCGAAGCACTAGCTTTAAAATGGGCCATAGATGACAAATTTAAAGGCTACATCGAAGGTGCTGAATCTGTCATAGTCGCAACGGATCACCAAGCGTTGAAGTGGCTAATGTCATTAAAATCACCTACGGGACGACTTGCTCGATGGGCGCTAGCCTTGCAACCATACAACCTAAAGATTACATACACGCCAGGAAAGTGCAACGTTTTAGCTGACACACTATAACGGCCGACCTGCGGGGACGAAAACAACAGCAATAACTGCGGCATATGTTCAGTAATCACAGAGTTACCTTCCATAGATGCAAAACAATTAAGAAAAGAGCAACTTGCTGATCCGGAGGTCAAAAAGATAATAGACTCCTTCGAAATAAAAGATGACCCCAACCTAACAAATTGGGTTTCTAGAGGTTACATAATGGCAAGCGGAATCTTATACAGATACGTACCGGAGGAAGATTCCGAAGAAGCACAATTTGTAGTTCCAAAAAGCAGCCTTGCAAAGATCCTACATGAGTACCACGATATCCCATCAGCAGGACACTATGGAACCGAAAAAACAACACAAAAAATCTCACGACGGTACTACTGGCCTGGAATGCAAAAGGATATTACGTACACAAATGCGACAAATGTCAGAAATATAAACCGTCAAATATGAAACAGTCGGGCCTCCTCAAGACGCCAGCCGTAAACCAGAGATTTGAAACCATTTCAATTGATTTGTTTGGCCCGCTTCCTGTTACTCCGGAAGGATACCGATGGATATTTATAATCAAAGATACAACTACCAAATGGGTCGAGATTTTCCACTAACAGAAGCATCTGCCGAGAACTGCGCCCGATGCCTAATTGACGAAGTCATTCTTCGATATGGTTGCCCAAGAAGAGTTATTTCTGTTGGCAGAGTATAGTGGCGAACTTTAAGTGGCGAAAATAAATATCAACTTTAAGTAACGTTTATTCACACGTTAACATATAATATTACTATTACACTAATTAAAAAATATAAAAAACTGAACATCGCATAAATATGTATATTAAAGGTGCGTTCAAAGCACTTCCAACACCCCCACTTTATGTGAGGTTCAGACCCATTTTCTTGGAGTCTTCTTTTAATTTGTCTCTAGGTATTCCTTTCGTAAACGCATCTGCTATCATTTCTTTTGTTCCTATGTTCTTGACCTTAATCTCACCGAGTTCTTGTTTTTCTCTGACAAAGTGGTGTTTAACATCTATATGTTTACTTCTAGGGCGGTAGGCAGCATTTTTACTGAGGTCGACTGCTCCTTTGTTATCACAATAAATCTGGACAAATCCCATCTGATTTGGGATTATTTCATTGATTAAGTTCTTCAAGAATATTGCTTCTTGAGCTGTCAAGCTTAAAACCATATATTCGGCTTCTGTCGTTGACAATGCGACTGTATTTTGTTTCTTTGAAGTCCAGCTGACAGCGCCTTCAGATAGTAAAAATATGTATCCTGTTGTGGACTTTCTATCGTTTGTGTCACTGGCAAAATCGGAGTCACAATAGCCACATAAATCCTCGTCTGATTGTTTAAAAACTAACTTCCTTTTTGCGGTAGATTTTAAATATCGAAGTACGCGCTTGACTGCTGTCCAGTGGATCTTTCCGGGATTCTGATTGAATCTAGATAACACCCCCACTGCATATGCAATGTCTGGTCTAGTGCACTGAGCCGCATACATTATACTTCCTATTGCTTCTTGGAATGGTACTTTTAGCATGTCTTCTTCTGTTTTAGGTTCTTCTGCATTCGTAAGTATCTGATGTATGTCCAGGTGAGTATCTATACCATTGCAATTTGTCATTCCAAACCGTTCTAGAACATCTTGTATATAATTCTCTTGATCTAGACTGATTGTTTTCTCTTTCTTATTTCTGGTTATTCTCATTCCTAGGCAAAAATGTGCTTCACCTAAATCTTTCATCTTAAATCTTTTCATCAAATCATTTTTTACAGTTTCCTTCTGATGTTCATCGTCTGAGAAGAGTAAAATGTCATCTACATAGATGGCCAAAACAAGTATCTTATTCTTGTGATATCTACAATAAACGCACGGATCATATTTTGACTGCATAAAACCCATATTTTTGATTACTGTATCTAGTTCTTTGTTGCACATACGACTAGATTGTTTTAAACCATACAATGTTTTTAATAATCCACAAATTTTACCATCAGGTAATTCCATATAAATTTCTTCGTCCGAATTCGGGTGTAGAAACGCCGTAACAACATCCATTTGATTTATTTCCCAGTCATACTTCGCTGCTAGTGCCAACAATAATCGTATAGAACTGTATCTGACTACGGGGGAAAACGTTTCTTGGTAATCAATGCCTTGTTGTTGCGAAAAACCCTTTACCATCAGGTAATTCCATATAAATTTCTTCGTCCGAATTCGGGTGTAGAAACGCCGTAACAACATCCATTTGATTTATTTCCCAGTCATACTTCGCTGCTAGTGCCAACAATAATCGTATAGAACTGTATCTGACTACGGGGGAAAACGTTTCTTGGTAATCAATGCCTTGTTGTTGCGAAAAACCCTTTGCAACCAAGCGGGCTTTGTAGCGTTCTACTTCACCAGTAACCGTAAGTTTGGTTTTAAATGTCCACTTGCTCTTGACTGACTTTTTATTAGGAGGAAGATCACAAATCATCCAAGTTTTATTTTTATTGTGTGCTTCAAGTTCCTCTTCCATAGCCTTTTTCCATAGGTGGGCATTAGGACCTGATAAAGCTTCTTTAACTGTTCTTGGATCTGGAGAAACGTCAAGGGCGGCTTGACATATAAAATCAGAGTTAAATACAGCTTTGTTAGGTTTTGGAATTCTTGTGGATCTTCTGCGTTGATAACATTCTTCTTTATTCTCTTCATAAGTTTCACTTTCTTCAAGAGGGAAATAAACTGTCGTTTTTCTGGTAAAATCATCGGTAAACGTCAAAAAGTACCTGGCTCCACCAATGGATACACTTTGTAACGGACCTGCAACGTCAGAGTGAACTAGTTCAAGTTTTCCAGTAGCTCTTTTAATTCCTGTCTTAACGAATGGTTTTCGGTGCATTTTTCCCTTTAAGCAGGTTTCACACTGTGTATAACTGTCATTAGTGTAGTCGATTCCAGTTGCTAATTTGCCTTTTAAAAGGTTCATTGACGGGTTGGTTTAATGGCCTAGACGACTATGCCATAGTTCTTGAGCGTTTAATAACCTTACCGGGCTTGCTGAAAATTCGATTTCATCCAATTTATACATACCATAGGTTTCAGTAGCAGTGCAAATAATTTCTTCCTTTTTCAGGTTTACTTTCCTATTTGTAATTCGACATCCAAACTCTGAGTCAAATATAACGGTTCTGCCATTTTTAGTAATTTTGCTTACCGAGAGTAAATTCATTGCCAAGTCCGGTGCATGAATTACATTTGCGATCGTTATCTTATCTTCGGTTTTCAGCAGAATTTCAACTTGACCTTGACCAGTACCTTGCAATTTAGTTCCATTAGCGACTCCTATTTTTTGATGTGAGAGCTCTTGATAATCTCTCAATCGACTTTTGCATGGGGTAAAATGTGATGTGGCTCCTGAATCTATAAACCAATCAGAACTGTGAGGTTTCTCAGTAGATTTACAACAATTTAAGGCGTGCTGTTTGTTTTTGTATCTGTTTTCATTTTTTGGAACAGATTTCTTTGGCTTGGGACATTCATTTGCTTTATGGTTATATTGATTACAGTTGAAGCATCTTGGACCTGATTTTCGGAATTTTGAGTAATTTTTATTTTCACTGAATAAAGCTGCTTCAGAGACCGAATTTTTGTGGCTGATATTTTTAATATTTTCCTGCAGTAAAAGATTCTTAACAAACTCTGTACTTGTAGTTTGATTTGATCCCTGAATACCCAAAATTAAAGGCTTATATTCGTCTGGAAGTCCACCAAGAATAATACCACCAACGACGTTGTCTTTGAATGGTTCGCCAATGTTTTCGAGTTGTTCAGCAATACTAATAATTCTGTCTATATATTCTTGAATTGAAGAACAAGTTTCGAATCTAGTTTTAAATAGGCTTGAATACAGACCAACAAGACGTACAATTCCAGTATTTTCATAGGCTTTCTTAAGATTATTCCAGGCTTCCAAGGCTGTTTTTGCCTTTTTAGTTTCCGCTGCAGCACAAGGTTTTAAAGATAAATTGATTTTGGCAAGTGTTCGTTGATCTAGTTCTGGATCTATAGTTTCCTCATTTTTAGGCTCAACACAATGCCACAAACCTGCATCAATTAGGTAGTTCTTCATCCAAAATTTCCAATCACTATAATTGGATTCGTCCAAGTGCTTGCTTTCACTAAGGCCACCAATGGCGTTTGAAATAATAGTTGTAGACCTTTTTTTGTCATGCAACTCCTTTCTGAGGGCTTCAATTTGAGCCTCCATAGCTTCCAAATTCATGTTTTTGAAGTGTGTCGGTAATGTTATAATAACTATAATAGTGTAACGCTTCCCTTATACTAATTGTGGATGTTGAACCTTGACAGCATTAATAAAAAGAAGAAGAATAGTTTAGTTCCGTGTCAACTTAATTTTTAGTAGTATAGTAGTATGTATGTATGTATGGCCATCTGTATAAATTAATATAATAAAAGCATAGAAAAGGATCAACAAACATTTATTACATCCAAAGAAATAACAGGTTATGGGCCCAGGCTCGACATTAAAAGGTAAAATAGAATATCTCGAAATAGCACTCTACAAGCATGACTGCAAATGCCAAAAATAGTTTTAACATCGATGTACTAAACAATTATAATTACCACACGTGGAAATTTCGAATGATAACTTTACTGGAAGAAAAGGAAGTTAAAGAATTTATAATTAAACAATTTATTGCTACTGATTATGATGATCCTAGAGAATTGGAAAAGGCGAAGAAAAAGGAAAGGTTATGTAAGTCATTAATTGTACAATGCTTAGAAGACTCCCAGATTGAGCTAATTAGAGAAAAAGATAGCGCATATAGTATATGGAAAACCCTAGAAGAAAGATATGAAAAGAAGGGAATACCTGGTCAATTAGTGCTACGTAAAAGAATGATGGCAATGAGATTAAGAGAAAATGAGGACTTAGATAAATTTCTATTAGAATTTGATGATATCGTAAGACAATTGAGAGCCTCAGGAAGTGAGCTAAATGAAAAAGATATTGTATGCAGTCTTTTACTTGCAATGCCTCAAACATTTCAGACTGTCATAACACTGTTGGAAAATATGTCAGAAGATGAACTTGCCCTAGATATAGCCAAGTCAAAATTAAGATGCGAAATGAAAAGAAGGAGAGCTATGAATAAAAACATACCATATAGAAAACAGGGTTTAGAAAAGCCAGCAGCCTTTTCATGTTATTTTTGTGGAGAAAAGGGACATATGCAAAGAAACTGTAACAAGTTAGTACAAAGAAGAAATTTTGATACAAGTAAAGCACAGCAGTATAATCCTAATTTTAACCAAAACAGAGGTGGACCTAGCCAAAACAGAGGTGGACCTAGCCAAAGCAGAGGTGGACCTAGCCAAAGCAGATTTTCCAGACAAGGATTTGGTCACCGCAGATTCAATGAAGGAGGTAGATATAACAGATTCCATAGTAGAGCAAATAATAGAAATCAAGAGGAGTTTGAAGACAGAAGAATAAATTATGTGGAGAATGATGAAGGTGATGTAGAAATTATTATGTATTTTATTAATGCTTCAATAAGTTGAAATACAACATAATATACTTTATCATTGAATATTTTAATATATTTCACAATTACAAAAATATAATAATGATAATGACAATGTGTGACATTTGACTACTCTCTACAAACAATATAATAAATTAAAGTATTAGTACATAACAGTATTCCCCCCAAAAAACAAAATTATTATAAGTTTAACCTTTTAATGGGTTTTCTTAATCTTGTTGATCTTCTCAGCTCATTTGATTTCTTTTCGTTTTTTGTATTAACCCCATTCTCGAATTCAAATCCGGTACTAGTCGATGGCTGCGCTAGTATGGTAACATCGGTCACATGTACTTATGTTGTTCAGATAAAATATTTATTTTCGGTGACAAATGGTTTGTCAATAATTCTATAATTTCCTGATAGGTTCTAGACGCAGGCGTTTCAGGAGCAGTTAGACTAACTAATAATTTATAAAGCTTCGCTCCTAGACAGTTATTAAGAATCATCTTTTTCGCTTCATTTGAATCTGCATCATCTTTATCTAAACCTTTAAGTTTGAAAAAATTGTCTAACCTTTGTAGGTAGTTTTTAAAACATTCCACATTTTCATCAAATGCCTCAAAATGTAATATTTGATTTTGGATCTGCTCTTTAATACCTACAGGTCTCTGCTGTGCTTGAATATTGGAAAAAATTCCAGTTAAAATTTGAATTAATTCTTCTTGAGTGGCCATTAAATTTTCCTTCTTTTTTTACTCGTCGCCAATTTATTATGTATTTTATTAATGCTTCAATAAGTTGAAATACAACATAATATACTTTATCATTGAATATTTTAATATATTTCACAATGACAAAAATATAATAATGATAATGACAATGTGTGACATTTGACTACTCTCTACAAACAATATAATAAATTAAAGTATTAGTACATAACAGAAATTGAACAAAATGTTATGGTATCTGATCATACCTTAACTATGTAGTTTGGTTATGGTTTGTTGGACACCCTGTGACGTCTGACAGATGTCAAAGACAGACAGCATAACCTGTTCCCCTTTAGAACAAGCCACATGCTTTGTTAAATGTAAAACAGAATAACTTTCAAAATAAAACAACACTTGTAATAGATACGTTGCCTTTTTAATATAAAACTAATACATGGTGTCAGGTCTGTAATAGTAAATTTTAACATGGATGGTGCTCTTGGATTTAAGCCTCCTAGAAGTCTAATATTCGATAAAGACGCAAATGTGAAATTGGATAATTTTTTACAAAATTTTAACATATACTTAAAAGCTACGGGCCTTGATGGAAAAGATGATGAAACAAAAATAGCTATTTTTCTCAATCTGGCCGGCGAAGAAGCCATAAAAAGGTTTAAAACGTTTAAGTTGACAGATGAGCAACGCGGCAAATATAAGGGGTGTGTTCGGGGAGCACGCTATTTGCGCCATTTGGCGCTATCTAGTACTATTCCTCGTTTGCGTTATATGGCTCTTGGCGCTACATAGCTCGAAAGCGTGCTCCCCGAACACACCCAAGGACGTGGTAGATGCTTTTAAAGCTTATTGTAAACCTATGCGCAATGAAACCTACGATAGATATAAATTTTTCACGAGAGTTCAAGAAGATGGGGAGAGTTTTGATCATTTTATTACTGAAGTAAAAACGTTAGCAGGCATATGTAACTTTGGGACTTTGGAAGACTCCTTAGTCAGAGATAAAATTGTTAGTGGAATATCAGATTTGTCATTGCAAGAGAAGCTTTTGCAAGAACCTAAACTAACACTCAAGAAAGCAGAAGAATTCTGTTTAGCAGCAGAGGCAAGTAAATCACAGGCTAAATGTTTAAGGAATGAAAGAGAAGTGGATATTGTAAGCCAGTATAGAAGAAACACCCCAGAATCAGGTAATAGTAACTTATATAACTGTTTAAAATGTGGTCGAAGACATGGGAAAATGAATTGTCCTGCATTTGGGAAGTTTTGCAGCATCTGTGGTAGGCCTAACCACTTTGCAGTTGGATGCAAATTTAAAAAAGCCAATAGTCAAACTAAGAAGCCTGAGTTATCTAAAAATAACACAGAAAAAAGTTACAAAAAAGTTGTTAATGAACTTGGAAATTGCAGTGAGGACAGTGATGATCAATCATTTGTTGTTGATACACTAAAATTTGAAAATGTTAATTCCCTTAAAAGTGGAAATTCAAATGGGTGGACAGTAAGCTTGGGTGTTAATGGTCATGAACTTATAGCTAAACTAGATACAGGGGCAAGTTGTAATTGTTTGCCTCTATCAGTCTTTAATAAAATTAACAAAAACAATACTGTTAAGAAAGAGTCATTAAAATTAATTTCTTATTGTAATAATAAAATAAATACTTTAGGTAGTACTGTATTGCAATGTAGCTTAAATGGGATAACATACAATATTAGATTCTATATTGTTGATATTAGTAGCAGTCCTATTTTGGGATTAAATGCTTGTCAAAAGTTAAACTTGGTCCAAAAAGTTAATTCTATTAATACTATAAATAATATTAATGATTTAAAAAATAATGATGTGTTTAAGGGTACAGGTAAAATACCTTTTGAATATAAAATTGTTTTAAAAAAAAATTATATACCATTTGTTAGTGCTTGCAGGAGAGTACCTGATACTATTAAAACTCGATTAAAAGATGCATTGGATGATCTAACTCAAAGAGATATAATTAAGAAAGTTGAGGAGCCAACAGAATGGGTCAATAACATTGTCATTGTGGAAAAGGCTGACAATAAGTTGAGAATTTGTCTTGATCCCTTACATTTAAATAAATTTATTTGTAGTGACCAACATCCAATACCCACTGTTGAAGAGTTGTCTTTAAAGTTAAGAGGTAAGTCCATATTTACAGTCTTAGATTTAAAAGAAGGGTTTTATCATGTACCCTTAGATAAAGAAAGTATGAAATTGTGTACTTTTATAACACCTTTTGGTAAATTTTGTTTTAAGAGACTACCATTTGGTCTTAATATAAGCCCAGAGGTTTTTCAACGCTTAAACGAGAAAATGTTTGGCAATCTTAATATTGGGATATATTTTGATGATTTTATAATAGCGGCTGACACAGAGGAGGAACATGATAAAATCCTAACTAAAGTTTTAGACACAGCAAAACAATTTGGAGTAAAATTTAACAAAAATAAAGTGCAGTATAAAGTAAATCAGGTTAAATATGTTGGTCAAATTTTTTCAGCAGATGGTGTCAAACCTGATCCACAATATATAGAGTCTATCCTTAAACTTGAGATACCTAAAAATAAAAAGGAACTGTTGAGAATATTAGGGATGATAAACTACCTTACCAAATATATACCTAATTTGTCAGATCTTTTAAATCCATTAAGACAACTAATAAAAAATAATGTTCCTTGGGTTTGGACAATTGATCACACTAAAGCATTTGATGATATTAAAAATATAATAACTAAAATTCCTAATTTAAAAATTTTTGATCCCAATTCTCAAATAGAAATTCAGTGTGATGCCAGTCAATATGGGGTTGCTGGGTGTCTGCTTCAGAATGGACAACCTGTAGCATTCTGCTCAAGGAGTTTGACAGATACAGAAATAAGGTATCCTCAAATTGATAAGGAACTTTTAAGTATTTGGTTCACTTTAAGCAAATTTCATAATTTTGTTTATGGCAGAAAAGTAGTTGTAAAAAGTGACCATAAACCCCTGGTGGCCATTTGTAACAAAGATTTCTATAAGGTTAGCAGTCGGTTACAAAAATTAAAACTAAAATTACTTAAATATAATTTCGAAATAGAGTATCTACCAGGCAAGTTTATGTTTACTGCGGATTTACTCTCCAGGTCATTTTTGAAAGTGAAACAAAGAGAGGATGATATAAAAACAGTTCAGATACATGTTTTAGATTTAGAGTTGCCCATTTCACAAAAGAATATCTCATTATTAAAAAATGAAACCATAATTGACTTAATATTAACTGAAATTATCAAGTTTTGTCAACAAGGTTGGCCTAACACATTAGAATGGGTTAATTCTGAATTAAATAATTTTAAAAAAATTAAGAATCAGTTAATATCCAGAAATGGCTTATTGTTTTTTGAGGATAAATTGGTAGTACCTAAATCCATCAGAAACTTAATGATATCCAAATTACATAATGCTGCACATTTTGGAGTAGAAAAAACAAAAAAGAGAGCAAGAAAAATATTTTATTGGCCAGGGTTAAGCAGTGATATTCAAAATTTTGTGTCTAAATGTGCTACTTGTCAAAAATTCTCAAGAAAACCTATTAAAGAACCATTAATACAACACAGTAGGCCTAATATACCATATTATAAAATTGGTGCAGATATACTCAGTTATGGAGGTAGAGACTATTTAACGGTGGTTGATTATTTTAGCCAGTGGATTGATTTGATACCTTTAAGTTCAAAAACTTCTTGTGAAGTTATCAATAAATTAAAACATTTATTTTCAAACCATGGAGTTCCTGCCATATTTGTGTCAGATAATGTACCGTTTGGAAGCCATGAATTTTTAAAATTTGCAAATGACTGGAATTTTAACATAATAACGTCAAGTCCTAAATACCCGAAGTCCAATGGTTTGGCAGAGCGTGCTGTAGGAATTTGTAAAAACATCCTTAAAAAATGCAATGAAAATGATGGTGATATAAATAACGCCCTTTTAGAATATAGAACTACACCATTGGGGGACTAAATGTATCGCCAGCAGAACTATTAAATAATAGAATGTTGCGTACAACCCTAGATATAACCTACGAAACTTTAACTAAAAAACCAGATGTAGATTTAAAACTCTTAAAAGAACATAGAGGAAAAGGTAAGAAGTATTATGATAAACAAGCTGTTAAAAGAGATAATTTTAATATAGGTGACAGTGTCATATTAAGAAAAGAAAAAATATGGGTTCCTGCTCAAATCGTTGGTTTAACTGACCAACCTCGGTCCTATCAAGTTAAAGATAATTTTGGAAATATTTATAGAAGGAACTCGTCTTTTATTAAACCATCCCCTAATGCCTACGTACAGAATAGATCTTTTACATCTAATGTTAACGAGTTTTTTGAAAATGAACCTAATGTTCCCTCAAGCTCAAACGAAAAGAGTGACTCAACAAATTATATTTCTCAAGAATCTAATATTGTGTTGCCATCCCAAAATGATTCTAAAATTTTATGTTCACCTAAGACTGTATGTAAAGAACCTGTCACTAGGTCGGGTCGTGTAATTAAGACCCCTATTAGATTTAAGAATTATTTGTGTTAAAAAGGGGAAGATGTTATGGTATCTGATCATACCTTAACTATGTAGTTTGGTTATGGTTTGTTGGACACCCTGTGACGTCTGACAGATGTCAAAGACAGACAGCATAACCTGTTGCCCTTTAGAACAAGCCACATGCTTTGTTAAATGTAAAACAGAATAACTTTCAAAATAAAACAACACTTGTAATAGATACGTTGCCTTTTTAATATAAAACTAATACACAAAACATTTGTTTTATGACAAGTTTAACTGATTGTAATGTAAGTACTGACAATTTGTTATTTTATATAGATTCAGGTTGTACAGACCATTTGGTTAATGATAAAAAATACTTTTCTAGTTTAACATTATTGAATAATCCTATTAAAATTGCTGTAGCAAAAAATAACTTTCATTTAGAAGCCATAGCAATAGGCACAATAAATGCTGTAAGTAATGTAAAAGGTAAAGAAATCAAATGTACTTTAAAAAATGTGTATTATGTTCCAAATTTAAGGCGAAATTTACTCTCAGTTAAAAAACTCGAAATGGCAAATATAAAAGTAGTATTTAATAATGGAGAAGTTAATTTGTTTCATAACAATAATTTAATAGGTATAGGGTTCAGAAATAATCTTTATGAAATTTTGTTTAAGGTTGTAGATAATGAATGTTTTAATATTGAGACTGAACGTGATGATTTAAAATTATGGCACAAAAGACTAGGGCATATCTGTAATGCTAATTTAGACAAATTAATTAAAAATAATCTTGTATATGGTTTAGAAAATGTAACTATTGGTAAAATTGGATTTTGTGAAGCCTGTATAAAAGGTAAAATGACTAGATTGAGTTTTGGATCACGCACTAAAGCTAAAAGACTACTTGAGATTATTCACACAGATGTTGCAGGACCTATAACACCACTATCACATAATGGTGGTAAGTACTTTGTTACCTTCATAGATGATTATTCCAATTTTGTTTATGTTTTTATTATTCAAAATAAAAGTGAAGTTTTTAACTGCTTTAAGCAATATGTTAATCTAGTCCAAACTAAATTTAATTTAAAAATTTCGGTATTGCGTTGCGATAATGGGGGAGAATATATTTCAGGAAATATGAAAGAATTTTGCAATGATAATGGCACGTCTATAGATTACACCACACCTTACACAGCTGAACACACATGGTAAGGCAGAGAGATTTAACAGAAGTCTTTTAGACAAAAGTAGAACATTAATTCAAGATGCTAACATGCCCAAATACTTTTGGAATGAAGCTGTTCAGGTGGCAGCTTATGTGCTGAACCGTAGCCCAAGCCAGGCTAATGAGAATAATCTTACACCAGCAGAATTGTGGTATGGAACTAAACCACGCATTACAAACATGAGAATTTTTGGATGTGTAGCGTATTCACATATCCCAAAACAAACAAGAGATAAACTTGACCCAAAATCTGAAAAATGCATAATGATTGGATATAGTAACACAGGTTACAGATTATGGAAAGTAGATGAACAAAAGGTATTTGTGTCAAGAGATGTAACATTTAATGAAAAAGATTTTTACTTTAAGAGCAATCAAGCAGCCATCATGACAGAAGATAAGAAAAACATGGAAACAGAAGAAAATGAAATGGGTAAAGAGGTGACAACAGATACCACAGATTTTATTGTAGAAAATAACTTAAGACCAAGTAGAACAAAGAATAAACCAATTTGGCACACTGACTATATCATGGAAAATAGTAAAGATGAAGATGATGAAGCATATTTAATTTTCGCACTTAATGCAGAAACATATGTAGAAAATACACCACAAGATATTTCAGATGTCGAAATTCATCCAAAGAGAAAAATGTGGCAAAAGGCAATGGATGAAGAAATGGCAGCTTTAAAAACAAATAAAACATGGACTCTGGTTGACTTGCCACCCGGTAGGACCGCTATTAAATGTAAATGGGTATTTTCGATAAAACGTGATGAATCAGGTAATACAACAAGATATCGTGCTCGACTAGTAGCAAAGGGGTGTTCTCAAAAGAAAGGATTGGACTATTCAGAAACATACTCACCAGTACTCAAACTAAACACTTTAAGAATTATGTTATCAATTGCAAATGAATACAAACTCTTAATTCATCAAATGGATTTCAAAACGGCCTTTCTAAATGGAAACTTGACAGAAACAATTTATATGAAACAACCCCCAGGTTATAATGAAGGAGATAAGGTTTGTAGGCTAAATAAAACCTTATATGGATTAAAGCAAGCTTCAAGAGAATGGTATAAGAAACTTACAAATGTCCTTTTGCAACAAGGATTCAGAAGTGGAGAATCAGATAAATGCTTATTTACTAGAATAATCAAAAACAAACAACTTTTTATTTTATTATATGTAGACGATTTACTCCTTATTGGGAATGACTTAAAAGAAATTCAAAATATAAAATTATTATTGTTTAAGTTATTTAAAATGAAAGATCTGGGGGAAACAAAGTTCTTCTTGGGAATCAAAATTAAGAGGGAAATAGAAAACAACATAATGAAACTAAGCCAAACTAGTTTTATTGAAAGACTACTAACCAAATTTAATATGAACGATTGTAAAGAAAAAGCAACCCCTATTAAAACCAATTTAAAATTAAGAATCGGTGAAGGAACACCATTGGAAAGAAAACCATACCGCGAGCTTATAGGGTGTTTAACCTATTTAACAACTACAACAAGACCTGACATTTGTTTTTCTGTCTCTTATTTTAGCAGATTTCAGTGCCAGCCGACAGAAGAAAGTTGGACTCATTTGAAACGCATCCTACGATACCTAAAAAAAACAAAACACATGGAACTGGTTTACAGTAAAAACCCCTCTCCAATTTTACAAGCTTATAGTGATGCAGATTGGGCGGGAGACATCAATGGAAGAAAATCTACTTCTGGATTTATTGTTAAAACATTTGGAAACACAGTAATGTGGGCATCTCGTAAACAAACCAGCGTTGCTTTATCTTCATGTGAAGCAGAATACATTGCTTTGAGCGTCACAATTACAGAAGTCATGTGGGTACAAAAGTTGTATGATTTGGGCTTTCGTCCTGAAGACATCCTTCCTATTACAATTTATGAAGATAACCAAGGAGTTATCTGTGTTGCCGAACAGAACAAATGCGAAACAAGATTAAAGCACATCGATATTCGCTTAAACTTTGTACAGGATAATATTCAAAAGGGTACTGTTAAATTGTTTTATATAGACACTAAAAACCAACAAGCTGATTTACTCACAAAAGGTGTTCACCAAATCCATTTTTACAAAATTTGTAACCTTTTAGGTTTAGAATTCAGAGAGGGCCAAAATGTACTATAAGAACTTATAACACTCTGTATTTATATATATATGTATGTTCACGTTTGGATTCATTTATTATTTTGGTTTGTTATGAAGTATTTTTATTTTATTTTTTTTAGATATGTAAGGACGCATTATATTGTAAACAATCAGTATAAGAGAAGCGTTAAGAGAGGGTGTTACAATAACTATAATAGTGTAACGCTTCCCTAATACTAATTGTGGATGTTGAACCTTGACAGCATTAATAAAAAGAAGAAGAATAGTTTAGTTCCGTGTCAACTTAATTTTTAGTAGTATAGTAGTATGTATGTATGGCATGTCAAGTTCATCTTAATTATGTATAATAAAAGTATCTGGTTTTATCCAGGCCATCTGTATAAATTAATATAATAAAAGCATAGAAAAGGATCAACAAACATTTATTACATCCAAAGAAATAACAGGTAAACGTCAAAAAATATATATATATATATATATATTTTATATTCGAGTTTTCCACTTACGGGTTCTTTCCTACTACTTAAGGATATGTTTTTTCTGGGCCCATAACCTGTTGGCAGAGTAAAGTGGCGAACTTTAAGTGGCGAAAATAAATATCAACTTTAAGTAACGTTTATTCACACGTTAACATATAATATTACTATGACACTAATTAAAAAATATAAAAAACTAAACATCGCATAAATATGTATATTAAAGGTGCGTTCAAAGCACTTCCAATAATTTCAGACAACGGTGCACAATTTATTGGAGCCATTATGCAATGTGCTTCATTATGCTTAGGATTTGATCAAATTTTAACTCCTGTGTACAGACCCGAAGCAAACCCATGTGAACGGAAAAATCGAGACATGAAAATCCAACTATCCATGTTGGGAATTCTTATCATTTTTCTAGTATTCATTGATTTGTTTTATATTTTATATTATATACTGTAGTTATAGTAATATAGATGAGAGAAATAGAGTTGTCAAATAAATTATTTTGAAGGTGTCAAAAACTTAATTTAAAAAGCCTTTAAAAGTAATATATTAGGAAGTTTCCTCTATTTATTTTATATTAGACGAACGTTCAAGTACCGGATAGGTGTTTGTACGTAAAATTATTGGCGACCGTGACAGGACAATTTCTGAGATGGAGGACTGCAGGAGACTCTTAGAAATCCACCGGATGTGGTATTCTCGCATTTACGACGCTACATTGAAGGTTATGCAGCTCACTGATCCTGATATTAATGAGGTACGAGGCAATTTATTACTCCTTGAACAGAAAATAAGAATCATCGCTGATATTGACAAACAACTGTTGAAGTTTCTCTTGGCATCCGATTGTACCGAAGAAGAAATCGACACAGAAATGACGGCAGCAGATGAAATAATGGCTGGTTTCAACAAACTCAAGTTTTCAGTAGAACAATTGTACGAGAAAAGACAGACTCAAGTGGCTGGAAATTGTGACACATGTTCCTTTCATTCCAATAATTCTTCACAGACCAAATTGAAGCTCCCCAAAATTGAATTCCAAAAATTTGGAGGAGGAATTAAAGACTGGTTGTCTTTCTGGTCCCAGTTTAAGAGGATTGATGGAGATGAATCGATACACAATGAAGATAAGTTTAAATATTTATTGCAAGCTACATTACCATGATCACGAGCTCGTCAACTCATCGAGAGTTATCCACCAACTGCTGAAAATTACCCGAAAGTAATCGAAAGCCTTACTGCCAGATTTGGACGAGAAGACATGCTAGTCGAATTCTATGTCCGAGAATTGTTGAAATTAGTTCTAAATAACTCTAACAATAAATCCAGCCTGAGCATTTTATTCGATAAACCCGAATCACAGTTAAGAGCTTTGGAAACTCTTGGTGTCACCAGAGAGAAATGCGCGGCAATGTTGTTTCCTCTCGTCGAGTCATGCTTGCCTGAAGAAATTCTCCGTACTTGGCAAAGAAGTCCATCCTGCCGTAGTGATTCGAATTCAAAATGCCGTTTAGAAAATATGATGGAGTTTCTTAAAAGAGAAGTGGAGAACGAAGAGAGGATTAGTTTAGATGTATCAGGTTTCGAATGTTCAAGGAAAAGAGATACAGACAAAGGAAATAGACTAGCAACAGCCACCGATCTTGTAAATCATGCACGCGAGTTCAAATGCGTTTTCTGTAAGGGTCAACATGCAAATCGGAATTGTGAAGCCGCTAGAAATATGACTCTATCCGAGAAAAAATCCCTGTTATCAAGTAAAGGATCTTGCCATCGGTGTCTCAAATATGGGCACATTTCTCGACGATGTGGGGTAAAAGTTGAATGTAAGCAGTGTAAGGGTCGTCATGATACCCTGATATGTTGGAAATCTCATTTGGCAGATAAACCTGAAGAACAGCAGCCATCCAGTGCACCGGTAGAAGTTAAGGCATCAGTAGAAAATTTGTCAAACAACACATATCAAGATATATTTTTACAAACATTGGTTGTTAGACTCGAAGGAGAACATTCATCCAGAAGAGTTAGAGTTTTGATAGATACCGGTTCACAGAGATCATACATCAATCATTTTTCTGCAGTGGGTTATGAAACTGTTCGACAAGAAAATTTGATTCATTCTTTGTTCGGAGGTTCACAGACTGAAAATCTAACCCATAATTGTTACAAAATCAAATTGAGTAACCCTGATAGAAACTATTGCTGCAATTTTGAAGCTCTTGATCAACCTGTTATCTGTCATAATGTAATTTCCATCAAAAATGGTCCATGGATGTCTGAACTGAAAACTCTTGGGATTACCATCAGCGACATTAAAGACGGTCCCATAGAAATACTTATAGGAGCAGATATAGCCGGAAAACTCCTTACTGGTAGAAAACACACGCTACAATGTGGTTTAGTAGCTATTGAAACATCATTGGGGTGGACTCTGATGGGAAAAGTTTCGCTTTCTTCCAATGATGCCTTAAATTCCTCTACATTACTTGTCACTTCACTTTTTTGCAATAACATACCTCTGGCCGACCTCTGGAACCTAGATGTCTTAGGAATTAATGATCCAGTAGTAAAAAGAAGCAAACAAGAAAATACCGAGAGGGTGATGAAGAATTTTCTGAATATACTGAGAAGAGACGTGGAAGGTAGATACGAAGTGAGCTTACCTTGGATAGAGAGACATCCACCATTACCCCATAACTCACCCCATAACATAACATAAGTCACGACTAGAAAATCTTTGGAAAAAATTAGATAAAGATGGATATTACGAAGATTATAATCAGGTATTCAAAGAATGGTTAAAAGAAGGTGTTATCGAAAAAGTCTCATCTACAGAAATTCAAACTGGTTTTCACTACCTTCCTCATCATCACGTCGTCAAAATGAGCAGCACAACAACAAAATTAAGGCCTGTGTTCGATGCATCATCAAAATCGAACAAACATCTACCGTCTCTTAATCAATGTGTCGAAAAAGGCTTAAATCTGATAGAACTTATCCCTTCCATATTGATGCGCTTCAGAACATCTAGAATTGGAGTAGTTTCAGATATTCGACTAGCGTTTCTTCAGATTGGTTTGAACAAAAACGATAGAAATTATTTAAGATTTTTATGGTTTGACAAGGATAAAAATTTGACAGTTTATAGACATGCAAGAGTTGTTTTTGGAATTTCATGTAGTCCATTCCTATTGGGTGCAGTCATTGATAGCCATTTGACAGATATTCTACGGGAAATCTCTACTGGGCGTTCTAAATATTCGGAATTTTACATACAAAAACTAATCAAAAGCTTTTACGTAGACAATTGTGTTACAAGCGTCAGTAGTACCGAAGAACTTCAAGAATTCATCCAACAATCAACCGATGTTATGGAAGAAGCTAAGTTTGAATTGAGAGGATGGGAAAATACGATTTTACAGGAGGAAGAAAAAATTTACTTGACCCCTGTACTAGGGTTATATTGCAATCGAACCTTTGACACAATAGAATTAAATCTCGAAGGATTATTGAGTATGAATGTTAAAAAAGTTACAAAAAGAACAATATTATCCGCAGCTAATAGTATATTCGATCCCATAGGATTTGCAGCACCAGCGCTCCTTTTTCCCAAATTACTTCTTCAATAAACGTGGCAAATGAAAATTGAATGGGATTATGAAGTTTCCAGTTATATGAAACAAAAGTTTTTTAGACTGGTTGAAAAATGTAGGCCATTTAGTTAATTTGAAGATACCTAGATGGTTTCTGAAAGTTCCAGATGAAGAGGTCACCCACTGGAACTTACACATGTTCTGTGACGCTAGCAAAAACGCATATGCCGCCACGATTTTTCTGAGAACTGTGTCCGTTGGAGAAGTTTCTGTTCAATTATTACAGGCCAAAAGTAGGATATCTCCTATCAAGAAAACTTCTATTCCCCGACTAGAACTTCTGGCTGCTACGATTGGGGTGCGCCTTCTGTCATCAGTGAGAAAGAATATTGAAACTGAAAAATTATCTATATTTTGTTGGACCGACTCAACTACAGTACTGGCATGGATCAAACGAACTGATATATGGAAACCGTTTGTATGGAATCAAATACAGGAAATTCGAAAATATACCTGTGTCGATTCATGGAATCATGTACCTGGCCCTATGAACCCGGCTGATTTACCATCGCGAGGGTGTTCGGCAGAACTGTTGAGAACATCTCAGTGGTGGAAGGGTCCAGCATGGCTGTATACTGATGACTGGCCAGTTCAAGATTTCTCTGTGGACGAAACATCCGTTCAAGAAGAGGCAAAGAAATGTATAAACTTATTGTCCACAAAATTAGACTTTTCGTGGTTCTATACATACTTTTCAAATTATGAAAAAATTATTAGACTCATAGCATGGATAAAGAGGTTTTGCTTCAATTCTTTACATAAATGTTGCAAGCATCATGGAAATTTGTGTATAGAAGAATTGGAAGAAGCTGAAAACAAACTTTTATGGATGATACAAAAGGAGAGTTTCCGAGGTACTAGTGATGAGAGGTTCGGAAGTTTGTATCCATTTGAAGATGATTCCGGGATTCTGAGACTAAAAACAAAAATATTAGAAAGAGAAGACACATCAAATTTCCGCTACCCAGCTCTCCTACCGTCCAATCATCCAGTAGTCTTCAGACTGATACATGATCAGCACGTTAGAAATTGTCATGCTGGAATTCAAAGTCTTATGAGTATTTTACGAGAAAACTATTGGATTCTTGGAGGTCGAAGAACCATTCGTAAAGTCATTTCGAAATGTGTTATATGCAAGAGAAATGATGCGAAAAATTTGACCAGTCCATCGCCACCATTACCAAGAGATAGAGTTAGCGATGCGGCAGTTTTTGAAATCTGTGGAGTTGACTTATTCGGCCCATTGTATCTTCGTGATAAACAGAAGGTTTGGGTGTGTCTCTTCTCTTGCGCCATATATAGAGCTATCCATTTGGAAATTGTGAATTCCTTGACCGCAGAGTCATTTATTCAACTCTGAGAAAGTTTATTGCAAGACGAGGAAGACCTTCAGTAATATATAGTGACAATTGCACAAACTTTGTTGGCACAGCGAATGCATTGGCAGCTCTGGACTGGAAAGAAATCGAGAAATTTAGCTGTCAGAAGAATCAAGGTGGAAATTCAACCCTCCTTAATCTCCTTGGTGGGGAGGATGGTGGGAGAGGTTGATTCGTATTGTTAAGCAAATATTGCGCAAGGTTCTCGGGAAAGCCGCTTTGAATTTCGAAGAGTTATCTGCCACACTCTGCGATTGTGAAGGAGTAGTGAATTCACGGCCTTTGACCTATCTACCTGATGCAGAAAATGAACTGGTAGCATTAACTCCAGCGATGTTCATTATGGATATCAGAGAAGTTGGTGTTCCTGACCTCGACGATATTGAAGCTAATTTCTTGAGGAGGAGGTTTAGATACAGGGTAAAACTGAAGGAAGATATCAGAAAAAGGTTCCGTATTGAATACCTTTCACAGTTGTCCCTGAAGAAAGCCAAACCAGATAGACATAAAGTAAAGGTTGGAGACATAGTCTTGATCGGCAGTGACAATTCGAAGAGACTCGACTGGCCCATAGCTCGAGTGGTTGAACTTTTTCCCGGAAAAGATGGAGAAGTTCGTCTAGCGCGTTTGAAAACTTCGTCCGGATTTTTATTGAGGACCGTTCAAAACCTATATCTTCTTGAAGTTAATGATGAAGAAGAAAGCAAGGATTTAGTAGAAGCAACGGAAAAAACAAAATGTATACGGAAAAATAGACAAGAGGTGGATGAGAAGATAGAAAACGAAGAGGTTCAAAAAATATCCAATCAGAAAAATGATACATCACAAGAAGTGGCAGAAAAGTGAGAATTCCTCGTAGATACGGCGAAGAAGAAAATTGAGTAATTCTTCCTCAAGGTGGGAGAATGTTGGGAATTTTTATCATTTTTCTAGTATTCATTGATTTGTTTTATATTTTATATTATATACTGTAGTTATAGTGATATAGATGAGAGGAATAGAGTTTTCAAATAAATTATTTTAAAGGTGTCAAAAACTTAATTTAAAAAGCCTTTAAAAGTAATATATCAGGAAGTTTCCTCTATTTATTGTCTATTAGATGAACGTTCAAGTACCGGGTAGGTGTTTGTACGTAAAAATCCATTCTAGTTGGTAATGATCACCAGGAATGGTCTCTAAAATTACTTTCGATAAGATTCGCAATGAATACCAGTATAACTAGAAACAACGCCAGCTTTTTTGAACTTCGCAAGAGAATTCCGTACCGTAGACGACGTAAAACATGATCTCCGGGCTATTACCGAAAACACGAATTTCGTCCCTGAGATCACACCGTATCTATTGAAAATGTCCGACACCATGAAACAAGTAAGAGAGAATATCGAAAACGACCAAGATTATTCAAAGAAATACGCTGATAAAAAGAAAACCACCGGCCCGAACTTTGAAATAGGCGATTTCGTCCTTGTGAAGACCCATATCCTAAGCAATGCAGCCAAAGGATTAACTTCCAAATTCGTTCCCAAAAGGGATGGACCTTATAAAATTTTCAGCAAAAAAGGACAAACATCATACGAAGTAGCAAACGTAAATGATGATATACCGTTGGGCAAATACCACATAAGCGACCTAACCCCATACAGACGAGCGGACGAAGACAAAGATGAACCTTCAACTGCAATGATTCCTTTAAGAAAAAGAGGCAGACCCAAAAAACCAAACCAAGAAGAGTCTACTGGACCGTCTACGAGGGCGTTAAGACGATCCAGAGGGGGAGTCCTGTAACAGTCAAAACCCCGATGGGTACAACCGAAGGCAAGCGCGCCGGAGCCAGAGCCAACCCCGACGCCGACAGTTAGTGAAATACAAGCTACGGGAGAGGGTGCATCGATAGCGCGCAACGGCTTTCGAACCTTTTAATTCCGTACTACATAATTATACATTTTAATTTGCAGAATATACGTTTTAGTTGAACGGAACTCTCTTTTATTTATTACCAAATAAATAATACCTCCTACAAAATAGCTTATTTTTTTAAAGGTTTAACAATCTGTATTGTAATATAATGTATTTCATTATGATACAGATTTTTCACCTTGATTAAGTGTATTATAGATTATTTTCAGTATTTAAACTGAACAGATACTTCAGAAAAAGGTTTAAAACGAAAATTATATTTTATTCAGAAAACTTGACAGTTTTAATTTTTAATTTTTTTTGACAACAACAAATCTTATTTATATTAAGTCATAACAACGATCCTTTATTATTTTCATGGAAAACTCAATCAAAATGAATATTATTAAATCGATTTTTTAACATTTCCTCCAATAATATTCATTTTTTCTTTCATCCTATGAAGCTTCTCTCCTGACAGGTTTTTTCGTCAAGAGGTCTGCTAACTGGTCTTCACTCTGTACATATTCAATACTGATATCTTGGTTAATCTTTTCTTTCACAAAATGAAATTTTACATCAATATGTTTTGTTCTTCTCATTGCATTTTCATTAGTCATCATTTTGATTGCATTCTGATTGTCTACAAACATTTTGATTGGTCTCTCGAATATCTCCAACTCTTCGGCGATTTTCAGAATACTCAAAACTTTTTTTAAACCTTCTGAAGCTGCAATGTATTCTGCCTCAGCAGTTGACAACGCAACAACCGACTGTTTTCTTGTAAACCAATCTACCACAGTTCCATTGAATGTTAAAATATATCCTGATGTAGATCTTCTTGTCATTTGATCACCAGCAAAATATGCATCTGTGTAGCATTTCAAAATATCTTTTCCCTCCGAAACTGAATGAAACCATAAACCTTCTGTTTTTGTTCCTTGTAAATATCTAAATATTCTTTTTATACTTTCCCAGTGTGTTTTCATTGGATTTTCCATATATCTACTGAGAATATTCGTCATAAATGCAATGTCTGGTCTAGAAACCATTGACAAAAATAAAAGACTTCCTATGGCCTCCCGGTATGGTACATCTATTGAAATATTTTTCATTTCATTCGGATTTATCGTCGAAGATGCAGGTGTTGCCACAGCGTTACAATTTTCCTTCCTCTGTTTTGCTGATTTCTATTCCCAAATAATTTTCCAGTTTCATTCTCTGTATTTCAAAATTGCTTTCTAGCATGCTTAATAAGTCCTAAATCTCCTTCTTGTCTTTTGATAAAATTAGTCCATCGTCCACATAAATAAATACTATCAGAATACTTCTTTCAAATCTAACAAATATACAGGGGTCATTTTCTAGTGGTATGAGTTGAAAAGCTTTCAATACAGTGGTGAATGCTTCATTCCAACATTTAGCAGATTGTTTGAGTCCATAAATGCTTCTGCTTAGTAAACATACTTTTCCTGAATCATCTTCATAGCCAGGTGGTTGGTCCATGTAAATTTCTTCTCTCAAGATGCCATTCAAAAATGCCGTTTTCACATCAAATTGCTGTATGCGAAGATGATTAACTGCGGCGATAACAAAAATCAGTCTGATGGATCTGTACTGTGCTACAGGGCTAAATATTTCTGTATAATCTTTTCCATACTTCTGACTGTAGCCTTTTGCAACAAGTCTTGCCTTTTTACGGCCATTTGATTTGATTGTAAATACCCATTTGTTTTTCACTGTTTTCCTGTTCTCTGGCAAGTTAACCATGGTCCAAATTTGATTCTTGATGAGAGAATCCATTTCTTGCTCCATTGCTTGTCTCCATTCAGCATCCTGCAGAGCTTCTTCATAACTAATTTCTTCGTCGATTGTCAAAAATGATACATAATCATCAAATCTGGTTGGTTTACTTACAAATATTCTATCTCTCAAAACAGGTCCTCCGCTATATTGTGATGGCTCTTCTAATTGCGTATCTTCCGTATTGTCTATTATTCTTTCGTTTTCCTGATCTGTTTCATCTTCTTGTGCTATTTCTTCTTGAATACTTTCTTCAGTTTTCACTGCATTTGGTATGATTTCTGTAATTCTCCTGTCATTTTCTTCTGAAGCGATAATAACTGATATTGACTCCTTTTTGAAAATTACGTCCCTGTATATGGCTAATTTTCGTTGATTAGGAAAATATACCCTGTATCCCTTGATATTTTCACCATATCCAACAAAAATACCTTTTTCACTTTTTCTGTCCCATTTCTGTCTTCTTTCTTTAGGTATATGTACAAAAACTTCTGATCCAAATATTTGAAAATGATCTATTGAGCATATTTTTCCAAAATATTGTTCATAGGGCGTTTTGTTTGGTTCTGAACTTGTGCCAGTGCGGTTGATAACGTAAACTGCTGTGTTTACTGCTTTTGCCCAATACATTTTATCCAGATTCTTGCTGTGTAGTAATGTTCTTGCAGATTCAACAATGGTTCTCATTTCCCTTTCTGCTTTTCCATTCTGTTCTGGTGTGTAGCATACGGTCAACTGATGTTTTATTCCATATTTACTTGTTATATCTCTGATGGAAGAGTTGTTTACCTCCAAACCGTTATCTGACCTGATTATTTTGATAAAATTTCCAGTTTCCCTCCTGAATTTTGGGATATATTCCTTCAGTTTTATGTAAACTTCATTTTTATGTTTTAGGAAATAAACTTCACGATAATGGGAAAAATCGTCCTTGAGAAGTAAGAAAAATCTTGATCCTCCTATTGATGTCTCTTCCATTAGTCCATTAGTGTTTGATTTGCCAAAAGGTTCTCGGTGCTGCTTCCCGTTTATACAATCTTCACACTGGAAATTCTTTCTGTCTTCTTCAGGAAATGTTATATTATAGTTTGCCAGGAACTTTGAACATTGTTGTATGTTCTGGTGAGCTAATCGTTCATGCCATACTTGCAAAGATTCAATTTTATTGAAATTTGCTTGAATGTTTCTTCAGTTTTCAGTTTCAGCTTTAGTTTGAACAAATTTTCATGTCGAAATCCCGATACAATTATTTCTGAATTCTTCTTGATTTTGCATTCTTCTTTATCTGTTATTATGTAATAGCCTTTGTCGACTACAGATGAAGCAGAAAATAAATTACATTTCAGCTGTGGTACATGAAGAACATTTGTTATATCTGCAGCATTCCAACCATTTTCTTCAGTCCAAATTTCAACAGGTATATCGCCGGTTCCAATAGCATGAATTTTAGTTCCATCCCCTATAGTGACTTCTTTTGCATTTCTGAATTTTTCGTACTTTCCGAACCATGACAGATTTGGTGACATATGATGACTTGCGCCGCTGTCCAAATACCATTCTATCAGATTTGTATCTCCCGTTTCGGTTTCATCCTACTATAGGTGCACACTAATTTCGAAGTTTACTCATCTGAAAATTAAAGGCACTTATTTTTTATAAGCTTTTAACTCAAATTAAATGCGGAAAATTAAGTTTTATATGCTAATTTAATTTATATTGCAATAAATTTTAATAAACCATTGATTAACCTATACATATACCTATGTATTAGTATATGATGCATATTATATTATTTTTATGTTACATTATATTTATAGATCCAAAGAAAATGGTGTGAGGCTTTAAATAGACTAGATTTGGTTAATGTGACTGAAAAGGACCGTTACAAATTTAGAATCTGCATTGACCACTTTACAAAAGACTGCCTTTTCTCATAGAATAGAAATGTTAGAGATTTTGACAGATTAAAAATTATTAATGTCAGTGTAAATATGGTGGTAATTTAAATACAGATAAATATAATGAATTCATCGAATAGTGAAGATGAATTTAGTAGCACACCACCCAATATTATGCAGTTAGCAGCGAACACTAACGAGAACCTATTACCAGAAAAATCTAGAGGAAGATATGAAAATGTATATCACAAATTTATGGATTGGCGTACAACAAATAATGTAAAGTCATTTTCTGAAAACGTACTCTTGGCTTATTTAAACCATCCTCATTATGGGAAATATATTCTATGCTATATAAATATAAATAATGTTAATATTGAAAATTACCCGAAATTGCGAGCTTATCTAATAAGGCAATGAGAAGGTTTTAAAAACAAAAAATCCAAAATTGTACATCCTGATGAAATAATCGAGCTCCTGATGTACAGTACTTGTTAATAAAGGTATGTTACTTAAAAGTATAACATACTTATAATACTTTTATTTTAAGGTTATTGCCTTGGAATATGTGGAGCTTGTAGGAAACAAGAGTTAAAAAATATTAAAGTTTGTGACATTTATGATTTAATACCATGTTATGTTAAAATTTCTGATACGAAAACCAAAATATGTAGATCGTTATTTCCGGAAATTTCTATAAAATCTGCACACAATATATAAAAATTCGACTACAGATTAGCGATCCGCAAATAAATCAATTTTTTTTAATTATCAAAGAGGTAAATGTACGAAACAGATGGTAGGATTAAACGAAATAGGCGGGTTTCCTAAACAAATAGCCGAATATTTAAAGTTACCAGATCCCAAAATGTATACAGGTCACTGTTTAAGACGGACTTCTCTGCCACTATTTTGCTAGATGCCTGTGGTAATTTAACGGCCGAAGGATATGTCGAAGAGTCAATAAATAATAAGACGTCAACAGCCAATAGAATTATAAACTCAATTGAAAGTAATTTACAGACGTTTACATACACTTAACAGTGTTAAAAAAGAATATCTACACTTTAAAGTTTACCTCATCTCACCATTCACCACGTATTATATTGAACAACCGTCAAACTCGGATAAGAGTATAGTTATAAATATTTGCCATAAGTTTACAATTAATTATTATAAATAAATGTTTAATTTAAATTGTTCCCGAATTTTGTTAAATAAATAAAAGTTACTTGTTACTTACTTTTTATTTTTATAAATAAAAATAATCTTAGAAAAAGTAAAGTACACAACTTGAGTTGAAAGCTTATTACATGCTTGTAAAATAATAAGCTTCTTACAACTCTCGTTATGTAATATACTACTCTTGATACTCTTGATTTAAATGGCCATAAACAATCGCCCTTATTAATATACCTTGTCGGTTAAAAAACTATTAACAAAGGTATATCTGGCTCTTTGTTTACTACGTTTACCGCGAATAACGGTTGTTAAATTGTTTCTGTACTTTAATGGGAGTTGGCTGATGAAGATATAAGCCTAAAATAAAGCTAATTTTTTTAAAACATTTTTATTGAGACGAAAAAGTACAATCAACACAATTAATTATTAAACTATTAGCTACTGAGTTATATTTAAATTGGAACCGATGCTTTGTAGCATACCCTGAATTATGCTTTTATTTTCATTTTTTTCTTCATCATCACTCCTTTGGGATGATCCGTTTTCAGATAACAGAGGTTTGACTCTTTTTTTCGTTATGAATATGTTACAGGCGAATTTCAACTCGATTTTCAGAGCGTGCATGTAACTGATCTGAAATAAATTCAGAAGTATAAGCTTCAATTCCAATTCCAATTAGTCCAATTAGTTTTAAATTAGTAAACACCTCATTTAAGTACTATCGGTTTAAGAATAGCATATACATTTTCAAACTCAAATTGCTTGCATTGAATTCATTTTAAGGATGGCCTATTTATTGTGTATAACCAATCACGGTTTAAATAATAATAAATTTGAAATCACTCAAACAGTTGTCCACGCCCACATCTTTAATTTTACACGAAGAGGGATAATATTGTATGATATGATATTGTTTTATTTGTTTTTTTATTGCAACCTCTTTATCGGCGGGTGAATAGTCGACGCATTTTATCACAACTACCTGCTAGAAAGAAAAAGGTTTATAATCCAACATGAATATTCGACACAGAATGTTCAGAAAACATATTTCTCTAATCCCTTTATTGCCAATAAAATCTGCCCCTTCCAATTTGATATTTTTATAATTAACAGGTAAACTTTTTACACTTAGGTACAATTTTCTCAGTAAAATATAAAATTGTATTACAATCAGTTTATTAGTTTATTTTTAATGATTTTTAAAAACCCTTAAACACCCCCTTAACATAGCCAATAAGTTCAATATATTAAAAAATAAAAAGCACTGATCTTATAAATGTTTTTGTCAATTTTTGTTTAAATCTGATATCTATTTCTTTTTTTGAAAACAATTATTTCGGGACAACACCAAAGAACTGGTTACGCCACCACCTCTTCCAAGTGTTTTTTTTATTATTTTTTTTTATACCTTAGTGAAGTAAGTAATTGTAGGCGTTTTAAAAATTGCCACTCCTATGTTGCTGAGCAGGGCGTTTTTATAACTTCGGTAGGTAAAGGAAATTCACATTTAACATGTATATGCTATTCTAAAGCCGACTGTACATCCTTTTTCCTTGATACATATAAAACAATTTTATAGATATTTCTTACCAATCATAAACAAAAAAAAATAAGCACAAGAAAGGCATAGGTAGGTATTTTTCTTTTTGCAGATAAATGTTAACTGCTTCATTTTAAAGAGTAAATCTTCTAAATGCTTATATATATATAAACATTATTAACCAAACCTGTAAAGTTAAGTTGTTTAAGAATTTTGACATTTCACAATAGACCCATCTCGTTAATGGCACAAATTGAATACTCATGCGCGAACCAACTCCCACTCTCGTAGTCCCCCTAAATGTTCGTGCTCCTTATAAAATTGTGTTGGCATGACAAGCAAAAGTAATCAGCAATCCAAAGTAAAGTAAATACCAAAGAGAAGTCTAGGTACATACACAAGTCGTTAATATTAAATACACAAAGACAAGAAAAACACAGTAACAACTAGCAAGCGGCGTACACGAATGGAATAAACATTAGAACTTCTTCTTTGTGGTTTATGGCCTGGGCTGCCGCGGCTATACGGCAAATAGAACGCATCCTTCGAACTGGAATGCAATCTAAAAATTTTGCGGGTTGTTTAAATAAAACTAGCGCCACACAACATCAAATTGAATTCATGTTTTATTCAAAAGGTGTATTCAGAACTAAAACACATTATTGATTTAGTTAAAATGTATACCAACGAAGTCAAAACCTTAGATAAATCATTTCAAAACTTAGTCAAACAACAAACGATGTCGATCTAGAGTTGCTTTGAAATTGTAATAATATATGTACTTACATGTTCTTGTACAGATATGTTTCTGCAATTCCATAAGAATTCTAGAATAGCGAATAAACAAGACATTCCTATACCGATCCCCAAGACCAAAAATACTCCGCCCACATTTGCCAGTCCCAATTTTAGAGAATCTTCTTCCTCGCTTGGCTAAAAAATACATAACTAAAATTAAAACATACTACTCGTATTAAGCTAAAAGAAAGAATTTATAGGAAATAGTCTTACTTTTTCCATTGTTTCCAACAGGAGTAAAATTTAAAAAATGAAGGTTGAATGTTAACGATCCTTGTTGGTTCAGTAGTTGCCAAAAAACATACTAAGTACAGAACTTATATAAGTGTACCAGAAAGGTAAGCAATAACTTTAATATTTCTATTAACAGGCGATTGTTACCACAGCCTAATGTATATTTCAAAAATATTTGTTTTATGTTTTTGGTCGACAAACGTCCCATGCAGTTCGATCTGGAAGATCTATTGTGGCTCACCCTTAGGTCAAAGTCGTTCAATCAGCCCTGTGATGAAGCCCATTAGGGTCCTTTGCGATACTATGAAGTCCGTGGGCTCGAGCTGATGCAGACAATATTTATTGATTCTTAATCTCTCGAAATAGTTGCACAAAATATGTTGCACTGTTGCGTCATCCGTCTGATAGTATCTGGGCTCTCTCTCATTTCAATTGCTTTTAAATGCAACTACGTCGAGTCAATACTTAGGTTGCATTGCATCTGGTACCATTTGGCACTGCTCTATCCTGCATCTTGACATTTTACCAGTCTTCAACATGCACAAGCCATCGCTTCCCTTTAAAACTAGATGTAAAGTGGAGGGCGATTTATGAAAACCTCAATGGCAGCGGGAGAAAAGTTGTACACATACTTGCCGTTATGATTAGGCAAGCTTGCCTTATTAGTAGTTAACTGCTGACCTTTAGCTTACCAGTCCGCAGCACCATATGTAATCATAGACCTTATAACGGACAGATATATCTAGTGCATTTTCTACATGTAAAAAGGAAGAGTTCTCTTTCTCTCCATAGAGATCGGATATTTGCAGTTTATACAGCTACTTCCTTCTAGCGACACTAATGACGACCTTATTTGTGTTGCTACAATGTTGAGCCACTTTAGAGACAATTTTTTTGTGCTTTCCTCTTACCAATATCACCAGATCATCTGCGTATACTTGTATAGTCAAACCAGATATCTAGTGATTTTTATAAATCATATTAGGCGACGACCCTCATTATTACCCATTGTTCAATTAATAAATAAGCCATAAAATTATCTGCTGGTTAAGATTCCCAGGCCTGGATTAAAATATATATTCTCAAAATAGTAAAGTGTTTTTTTAATGAAATAATTTCAATGAATTGTTAAAAGTTTTGATTGAAAACTATTTATATAATAAAAAATTCTTGGAATTTGAATCACTTAGAAATAAAATTTACCTGTCTGACCATCTGACTTTCCTATTAGGAAGATTAGCGATAATGGAATATAGAGTTTACAAATAAATTAAGATATCGAGAAAGATTAGAGAAGTTTTACATGTTCTGGTACTTCAGAGAAACTAGATCGCTCTTATTTAGACTGAATTCGAAGGAAAATATATGACTTGTATAGAGAGCAGATTGTGCCTACACTAGATATATTGATAAAACGACTTGAAAAGGACGAAACTGGCATCAAGTGTAGCAAAGAGACTTTAAGGAAGTTTCTTTTAAGAAATGGGTTTAAATTTAAAAAGTTTAACAGCAAAAAAGTCATTAATGGAATTTGTCTTCCTTAAGCAATGGAGATTTCAATATGTATTGTCGATAAATGATTTTAGAGAAACTGGCAAAACAATTGTGTATGTGGATGAAACTTGGTTCGATACACACGATATTCCGCAGGAACAAATAATGGTTTTATACCTAATGCGTTGTCGTTATCGGCAAAAAGTATTAAGAACGATACTACCGCCGAAATATTTGATTGGTTCCAAATTAAACTTAAACCAAATATTCCACCTAACATTGTTATCGTCATGAATACTGCGAGCTACCACTGTTGGAGACTAGATAAGGCGCCTTGCTTAAACGATACAAAAGTCATCATACAAGATTTCATGGTAAACAATGATTTGTACTTTGAGGAAAAGTAAACAAAAAAGCAGTTACTGGAAGTTTTAAAAAGCTATTCTGTACAAAAGAAGTATTTTTGTGCCATTAGTTAAGAGCTTGGGAAGGTGATCAGACTTCCTCCTTACCACTGTATGTTTAACCCAATTGAACATATATGACATCAGCTTAAGTCATCAGTTCGAAGAAATAATATTTCACCAACCTTAAGTTCGACTGTGATAGCTCTTATTCAAACAGAAGCTGCAAAAATTTCTGATAGCAGCTGGACCAAGTGTGTTTTCCATATAAAAAAGGAAAAAAAGACCCATATTGATATAGAAAACATACCAAGAGAAAGGTTCATTATTAATTTGGATAACGATAATGAAAGTTAAACTGAACTTCGTGAATTTTTAGTTTAAATTTGTTTAAATAAATAAAATATTAGAACATGAAATGCAAAAATTTCACTAAGTATTAATAAAAATACTGAGTAATTCAAAATCGACAATTGTTTCTGAAGCATAAACTATCGTCGGGATTTGATGTAGTGGAATTAAATGTAACAGTAGAAACTACCTACTTTTTCGTACTTTGTCATACTGATTATTATTTTTACCAAGTTACCACTTTATACTTTTTAATAAACATATTTTATATTTTCAACCCACATTCTGTATTAAATTGATTGTACTAACCCTTACTTTTTGGAAGTCCATCTTATTAAGAATAATAAAAAAACTCTTCATTTTAACAAAATTTCCATTAGTTATTTAAAAAATTAATTTTTTAACCTCAATGACAGCCGTTTCGCTAGAATTAGCATAGTCAGATTGACATATTGAAGTTACATTTTGTTTGTTTGTAGCTAGGTACCCGATATGTCAATCTGACGATACTAATTCTAGCGAAACGGCTCAGTGAGGTTAAAAAAGCAATTTTTTAAATAAATAGTGGAAGTTTTGCTAAAACGAAGTGCTTTTTATTATTCTTCACATTCTGTATATTTAAATAGTTTATTTTCTACATTTTAGTACTTCTATTACTTACCTACCTACTTTTTCGAGCTTTATCTAAGTAATTTTAGCTTTTACCATGCTACCATTAAACAGATGCTACCACATTTTACTTTTTATACATACTGTATAATTAAATAAGCAATTCTGAATTATGGCGATTTTTCTTAATATTTATTTTACCCTAATTATTGACCTATGGAATTTCTCTGTTGAGAAGTAAATTACCTGCTGTTTTATGTCACTAGATCTCTGGTTTGACTTTACCTCTATCTATAATACTGATATGCAAAACACACAAAACAAAGAAATGTAAATACTGGGCAGTTCCAATAGAAAACAAAAATTGGATTAGGAGACATCTAGCATTTTAGCAATGGAAAGCAATCAAGCAGATAAATTTGGGAATATTCGAACGAATATTTCATTTTAATAACTCTTTTACATTAAGAAAGTTTTGGTAACAACGTAGGTACCGTAGTGCTTAACTGGGATATTTGCAAGAACTGGAGAGATAATTAGGTTTGTTGAACAAGATTTGGCGTTAGAGCTTAAGTAAGTAGTAGCACAGGTTAACGTCAAAGATATCCTCAAAAATGACATAAGAGTCTAACTTTTAAGATGTTTCCATAAAAATTAATTGAATCACGGCCGTTAGATTTTTTCGCTTACACAGAGTTGTACTAAAGTATTTATTAGCTGAAAAGAAAGTATTACATACTGCTTCGCAAGATTTCTCCTTTCTTTTTAATTTCCACCATTTTTTCTTCAGTTCTCCTAGCTCTCCGGATTCTTGCAATTTAAGCACTGCTCTATTTATAGCACTTCTATATGGAGAATCTGTAACATATTTTCAATTGTAGTAAATATATTTATATATATTGTAATGAATATTTTGGTTTCAAAGATTATTTATTAATTGATTTTGATATTATTTAAAGGTTCTAATAGTAGCAAGATCTTCTTTTTCTCAAGGGTGTTTATGTTCTGCAAGCTTCTAGTTGGATAATTAGGTAGGTATGTGAATGAAAAATTGATTAATTATGATTACAAATTTATTATAAAAGAGTTAAGTTAAAACAGTAATATATAGAATGTATAATAATTATAATAATTAGTACAAAAATAAGAAAAAGGAAAGGCCTTTTATTAACCAGAAAAGAACTTACTTGATGTTGAAATTGTGCTAAATTAATTATTGTTATTTATGCAATGGTAAATAAGTTATTATCGAAATTTATTAATTATTGAAAATCAAATAAATTCTTTTGTTTTAAATTATATAACTTAACTAACTACTACAAAAATTCAAAATGTTTACAATAGGGCAGTTTTAGCGAGGATACCGTTAAAGCGATTCAGTAACCGAACACTAACCGTGTTGTTTTAGCGACAAACGGTATTAGGTGTAATGACGTAGTACGCTGACGTCATTGTTTGATACCGTTGAACTAAAACAATTCAACAGGTAAGGCCGCACCTATATTAGATCCGTATTTCTCCCAATCCGATCCGACTCGACGTTGTCCGATAATGGGAGAACGTCGGAAGAAAAACAAACATATTGATATTCATGTTAGTGCCTACAATTGAAACGAAGCTCCCGACGGCCTCCGACACTATCCGATCCGACGGCCGATCAATCATGTTTGTTTCCAGCCGACGTTTCTAGTCCGACGCGTGCGTAGTTGGTGAAGGAATTAAAAAGTTAAGTTGAACATTTTAAAAATTGTTTAAAAATGACGGAAAAAATAGTAAGGGAGTTGTTAATACAATTTGTTAAAGATGAAATTCGTATGTGGGACCAGAGGGTGAAAGCTTATCACAACTGTGATATAAAATGTGAGCTATGGAAATCAATTAGAACGAAATTTCAAATCAAGGCATATAATTTGTTTAAGACTTCTTTTGATAATTATTAGGTATAGGTATAGTAGTGAGCAACTATGTTTATTTTTAGTTTTATCTAATTTATTATAAATGCTGTAATGGTAATAAATAATAATATAATCCATTATTATTCAACGTGTAAAAACTCGATGAAGTAATGGGTGTGATGTACCTAAATTATGAAATTTAAATTAATCGAGTCGGATCGGATCGGGAGAAATACGGATCTAATATAGATGCGGCCTTTGTTTCCAGTCCGATGTTTCTAGTCCGACGCGTGCGTAGTTGGTGAAGAAATTAAAAGATTAAGTTCAACTTTTTAAAAATTGTTTAAAAATGACGGAAAAAATAGTAAGGGAGTTGTTAATACAATTTGTTAGAGATGAAATTCGTATGTGGAACCAGAGGGTGAAAGCTTATCACAACCGTGATATAAAATGTGAGCTATAAGAATCAATTGAAAGGAAATTTCAAATTTTAGGTAAATAATTTGTTTGAGACTTCGTTTAATAATAATATTATCCAATATTATTCAACGTGTAAAAACTCGATAAAGTAATGGCTATGATGTACCTAAATTAGAAAATTTAAATAAATTTAAAAGCAAAAAATATAAAAAAATTAGATAGGTATTTATCAAATTGATAAAATATTACAATGAGTTCCTACAGACGTAACAAATCATTCTAGACAAATAGTTATAAATAGTTAATCACTTTTTTATATTTAAGCTTTTGAACTCAGACAGAGGGTCCGTTGAACAATTCGGTAATCATCAAAATCACTCATGCTTACTGCAACAGCTTCTACTGCAGCCTGCAATTAAACGGATCACGTCGGGACCATTGTAGGTATTCGTGCCTGACGTTATCGGATACCAATCGTCGGACAATGTCGGATCGGATATAGGTGCGGCCTTAGAAGGTAGGTTACTGACGGTTACTAAGAATTTTGTTTAAAAACAAACAACATAAAATGGAAGAATCCGATACAAAGAAGTTTCAATCAACTACTTGGGTTTAATTTACACATGTGTAGTTGTTTTTGAAGAATTTCTTCAAAAAGTTTTTGAAATGTATTTTTTTTAATTTAAATAATTCGTAAAACGCTGTGTTATTATAACTGTTAATCCCAACAAATTCATTCATGGGCATTCTTCTGTGTTTCTCTCTAATTGCAGACATTAACTAAACATTAACATAATCAATTTGAAGAGTATTTATTAAAAACAAGCTTTCGTTTGTAATTTATCTCCCAAATTACTGGAAGTTACTGCGGATTTATTTCCATTTCCAAAACAAAAATAAATTCCCTAATATGTCAAATGCCAGCTAGTAACCGTAACCTTTGTTGTTTTAGCGATCTCTTCCAGTTACCGCTAGTGGGGATAACCAATTATATACCGGAATGATACCGACAACGGTTAGCATTTTTTCGCTTCCTATACGGCCAGCGCGATTGGTCGCGTAAACCAGCTAGGAAACGGAATCGATAATCGAGCACTCCGTTTCCTAGCGGGGCCCTTATTCTCATCCAGTGGATGTGAATACTGCTATAGGAAGATCCACCATCTTCCTATCGGACTTTCCTATAGGAGTATTCATATCCACCGGATGAGAATAAGGGCCCTGGTTAGCGCGATGTTGTGTTGGTTGCGCAGGTTGTTTTGGTCAGTCGGCATTTTCATGTGCACGATTAAGTTATTTTCGGTTTATTTGTTGATTGTTTGTCATGCGTGCAACAATACCTACTCAAAGCGAAGCTGTGATTCTTTTTAATTTCTCGGAAATTGAAGCGTGTGAAGTGTGTTCCTAATGTATGTATGAAACATTTACTTGTAATTAAAATGAATCTTGAACAAATCGAAAACTCGTTAAACGCATTTTCTAGTAGAAAATGTAGGTAGAAAATTTCTACCTACAAAATAGTGAACAAAACAAAACAATCAGAAGTCACTATTAGAACGTGTTTCGTCCGAAGTGGTGATCAGACTTTAGATGATTGTTGCACATAGTGGATTAAAACATTTTCTACCTTAACATTCACGGATTGGATTATAGGTAAAATATACAATAATTTGCAAAGGCTAGTCTTTAGGAAAGATTTTGTTTGCCAACACAGTAGCAAAAATAAAAAGCGTATAAAAGTAACTACTAGAAATAGAAATAAAAACTGTAGTGCAAAAATTGTTGTGAAAGTAAAAAAGAACAACAAGGACAGCAGATACAGAGATGCGTACTTAAAGGAAGGACTAGACACTGCGATTGTAGTAAGTATAAGGTTCTATTCTATGTAAAATTTTTACTGTCATCAATGTAGAGAAAAAGCATAATTAACTAGAAATGTGAAGCTTAAAAATTAGTGTAAAAAAACATATCTAAACAACAATAAGAGCACAACATAAGGTAAAGATTTAACCATGTTAATTCCTATGTTATAGAAAAACAGACTTTTCAAAAAATTAACAAAATTTTTACCCATTTTAATTTTATTTTCAGATTTGACCATTCCCATAAAACAAACGTCGCTGAAGCTTTCAGTTTTCTTAGAGTTTCACCGAAAACCAGAAACCTTTTTATACAGTATTTTGAAGACAACATGTCTCCAAGTGAAGCAAAGTCCTTCCACAGAGCTTCCTTAATGGCAGCTACACCAGTCGAAAAATTAGTAGAAGTTCTTGCGAATGCGCAAATAAACCCCATGGAACGAAGCATATATAATACGTATGAAACTTGTAGGTAAATTTGGCAATTCTTACTGATCATCATTATATTTTTTGGCTGATTGATCCCTCTTATAAGTTTCTGAATGTGTAGAACTTACAACTATGGGAATAGCTCAAGTAAAAGCATTTTGGGGAAACTAAAACAAAAAACTGCACAACTTAATGGAAAAGGTTTTAAATTTTGTGTCCAGGCTGAACCTTTTTGTTGCGTCATTTTAAGTCCAATAATGTTGCGAGCCCACGAGCTTTCATTTTCAAGAGACATTATGTTCGTTGATTCAAGTGGCTCTTGCGACCAAAGCGGATCCATAGTGACATTTTTTATTTGGAGCGAGTAAAATAGGAGGATTACCATTAGGTTTCATATTTCACTATGAACAAAATGAGCAAGTATATGAACATTGCTTTAGAAAATTCAATGAGCTTCTTGGAAGTAAGGGCTTTTATTTTATTTTTTTATTTATTTATCCTAATAGGTCTACTGGCCTAATTACAAGAATAAATCATAAAAATATTACAATACTCTACGTGCATAATATAATATTAATATAATATAATGCTAATACTAATATCAGAGACTCCGAATGTTAAATAGGTACTCATTGTTTTACTTAAAGGGATGTATTTAAAAATTGTTCAATGATTATTTTTTTAAATGTTTCATACTTTGCAGAACAGTCTATATCACTCAAATGGTTAATGTTATTAGCTAAACGAAGCATGATCACAAGGGGAGCCCTTGATGTAATAGTGGCATAAGGCAAAGTGAACATATTTGGGTTCCGCATTGGACGCGATGGAACGCAAAATGGTACTAGTGCTAAGAGATTAGACGAGCATATTTGGTTGTTTATTATCTTGAATAGAAATAAGTCTAGTTTCAAGAGAGAATATTTTAAACTCTGTTCTTAAGTGTGCTGTTCTAACGACGTTCTAATCGGGTCTGATGTGATACTTCTTAAAGTAAAGATACCTTAAGAATTTATTTTGAACTTTCTCTAACTCTTGTAAGATATTTTGATATTCCCCAAGCCAGATATTAACTAAGCCAGATAACTGAAGCAAAATCTAATTTAGAACGGATTAATGAGAAATATAGAATTTTTAACAAATTAATATCCGAGAATAGCTGTGTTTGTCTTATTAAAAATCCCAGTGAACGATTTGCCGCTTTACAGATGTTCTCAATGTGTGCAGAAAATGATAATTTACTATTGTATGTAACCCCTAAATCTTTAACTTGAAAACATTGTTTTAATGACACACTATTCATTTGATAGTCAAGTACAATCGGTTGTTTTTGTCGAGTAATACTAATATAACAACATTTGTTAATATTAAATTCCAATTTATACTTCCGACTCCATTCGTAAATTGCATTTAAGTCTTTCTGTAAAGCAACACAATCGCGTACTGTTTGAATTTGTTTAAAAAATTTAAGGTCATCAGCAAAAATTAAACCACTCGAGTGTTAAAGGACATTTTGTAGATCGTTGACAAATAACAAAAATAATAATGGGCCTAAATTAGAACCTTGGGGCACACCGGAAGCAGCACGGATTTTGTCAGAAGTATTACCACCATGTCTTACCATGAAGTATCTATCTTTCAAGTAGTTACCAATAAGCATTAAGATATTAGTTGTTAATCCAAATTGACTAATTTTCATCATGATCACTCGATCAAAAGCTTTACTAAAGTCGGTAAAAATTATATCAAGTTGAAGTCTTTTTTCTAATGTTTCATTTGCATAATTTGTAAAAGTAAATAAATTAGAATAAATTGATCTTCCTATCACAAATCCATGCTGCTTCTCAGCAATACTATTTGCCACGTAATTATATAATTTGTTGTACATTATCTGCTCGAATACTTTAGAGGGAGCACACATCACAGAAACCGATCTATAATTTTCCATCATACTTTTACTACCTGATTTATGTATTGGGGTACAAATCGCCGTCTTCCACAAATCAGGAAAAGTCGAAAATTTTACAATAACCTAACCTGCTGCCTTTTTTGGTTTTAATTTTTTGATAGCCATTAGATAATCATCATCATTTATTAAATTTAGAGTAAAACTGTCATTTTCCCATAGTTTGGCATTTTCTTCATTTAAAACATATGTTGATTTATTTGGTGAATATGTAGTTGCAAAGAATTCTGCAAACGATTTAGCAGTTTCTTGTGGATGAATTTCCTTTCCGTTAAGAGTAAAATTACCACTGCTTTCACCCCCACCTCTTTTTTTGTTCACATAATTCCAAAACTTATTTACATCTGCTTTCGATTCTTCCTGTATACTCCTAATGTAACTTAGATCTAGTTAATGATTTTAATTTACTCCTTATTTTATTATATTGTAACGGGTGACAGATGTGTGACGGATGAATGTGACGGATGATTGTGACAGATGCGAGAGGAATGCATGTATTTTTATGTAGCTGCTTGCCATAAAGGGTAGAGTCCGTGAATGAGGAAGACGGTTTTGACAGGAACTTGACATGATTTATAATTATTTTAGGTTGGTAGTTATTCGCGAACATTCTAGTAATATTTGGATTTTAGTAAATAGTTATTTCTAGAAAAATCGAGATGTCAAGTATTTTGATATATAAAGCGGGTCATTCGCGGTAGAGTAGAGTGTTCGTTCAGCTTTTTTGTAGTTTAAAAGTGTAAAAAGTGACAGTTAGTAATTTGTAACCAGCTGAATTCTTGTATTCTTACAATTTGGTAATAAATTGTGTTTAAAGTCCTCACAAGTGTTTCAATATTATTGTTCGTAAAATTCTGACATATGTCTTATGCGGCTTAATTTAGTTTTTTTCTTTAAAAGAAGTGTAATTTCCCTATCATACCAAATAGGGTACTTATTATAGCGTTTATGTAGCCTAAATGTTGTACACATTTATCAAATATGTTATGTAAAGTATTATAAAAATGTTTTAATGCATTATTAACATTAGTTTCCATATACACAGCACCCCAATCCGCATCCCTGATATTTTCATATAAAAGATTAAAATTTGCCTTTTTAAAGTTATACAAAAATTTTTTGTTTCCATCAATCTCATTATTACTCGATACAAAACTCTGACTTATTTCAATGACAATTTCCAATTGAGGATTACATACATCTTCTTTTGTTGGAGGCAACTCGGCTCTAGTATATTGCATTTATTATCATCTAAGCTTATTACTAAATCCAATGTTTTATTCTGAGAGTTTACAATATTATTAAACAATTTAAACGAATTAAAAATTAAAAAATTATCCAATGCCCGAAGTCTATCATTTGTCATATCCACCGATACTAATGAACCCTTTATTTCAGTTAAAATCCCCCATTATATAAGTTTCGTAAATACAATCTATATTGTCTTGCAGAAACCCAAAGCAGGTTTTGTATACTTGAAGAGAGCTTTTTGGTGGAATATAAACACAAGCCAATGTAACTTTAGCATTACGTTTTATTTTAATCTGCAATACTATGGCTTCAAAACTTGAACTCATTTTAGCCACTTTTAGAATTTTAAAATTTTTGTTTATCGCTATTAGCACACCTCCTCCTTTTGCTTTTTGAACAATTTCCTTGTTCCTGTCTGCTCTAATTATATTAAAAATATGTATATCTCTCAACTCTCCATCCAAGACACCCTCTCCCAACCATGTCTCGGAAATCATAACAATATCATATTCATTTTTTAAAATTCCGTTGGAAAAATCTAAAGTTTTCGTATTTAACCCTCTGGAGTTCTGGTAAAACAGTTTTAGTTCCAGTCCCTATGTATATACATGTTGCTGAGTCCCTATATAATAAATGATTTAATCATGTTTCATTACATAGATGGTTATCTAAAAAATATTATATATCTGTAACTACTAAAATTTCTACATTCAACGTATTAGTTAAACCCTAATTAAATATTTGTCAATAGGTGTCAATTAGACTTTTTAAGGACCTAGTGCTACAAAGATGTAAGGTTTTTAACCCTGCATCATTGCTTGATTTTATCTGTTTTTCGCTTGAGGATTTTTACAAGGAAAAACTGTTGGCAATTTTGTGGAATCCCATCCAGCATTACTGCCTATTGCCCAAAAATTTAATGCAAAAATAAAAAAAACATGGATACCGAAGCTTCATTTTATACTCTATGTTCTTCATTTTGCTATCAAAAACAGACTCGTAAAATCAAAATTCAACCTACCTCTATTGCTAGGAGAAGATCATCGTATAGGGGCGCCAAAGCAATGCAAGCTGGTCGGCCATCTAGTAGCGAAATAACTTCGAAGAAAAGACCACGCAAGAAGCGATCTTTAATGGAAAATATTTAAAAAAATACTACAAACGCGCTAAACCATGGTAGATCACACAAATAAATAAAAAGCAAAGGTGGATAAGAGGTTGTTATAAGAAATAATAATTTCTTTGTATGCAAAAAAGCTACAAAATAAACTTTTTATATTAATCGATGTTTCGTGTACCTTCAAACTTTCTATAAAATGTAAATTAATAAAAGTCATTCTTCAAAAATGTATTATATTATTGCCTCGTTTCACACATAGTTTATGATTTAAATAAAACATATAAATTGTAAGCCGTTTAATTTTCAAAGAAATATCGCAAAAAAAATTTTGCGATGCCAACCCAACCCAACTCTGTCCGCCGTCCAAGATTTTTTAATAACATCTTTCAAAAACTTAATAACACACACTTAATAACAAAATATGCGCAAATATTTATACTCGCGCTAACCAGCTAGGAAACGGAGTGCTCGATTATCGATTCCGTTTCCTAGCTGGTCTACGCGATCAATCGCGCTGCCCGTATGGGAAACGGAAAAATGCCAACGGTATCAGCGCTAAAACTGCCCTAATGTTATCTGACCTTATTACGTAGAGTCCTGCTGTCTGATTGGTGAAAAAGAACTGTAGTCGCTCTATGAAAAACGGAAACCAACAAAGGTATACGTGGAATCTCCGACTTTGGTAAAATATTGTGATTGTTAGACGTTTGGTTTCTTGTTTTTGTTCTTTGTTTGTTCCTCCAAATCGACTTATGGATATAGTTCAGTGTTTGTTGGATTATAGTTCATTTAATGTTATTATAAATAGTAGGTACTTAATTTCTTCCTTTTTTTAGACACTGAAAATGTTTTTAATGACACTTTTGATTACTTTGGTAATAATTTTAAACTTATGTTCATAATGTCACTATTTAGCACTTTGTTTTACTTTTTGATCACTTTAGTAATACTTTTTTTGCTATCTTCTTAATGTCACTATTTAACACTTTATTTTTTTATACTTTTAAAAACTGTTTGTTCACTTTGTTCAAATTGACTGTTCACTATGACCGATCTTCTATGTCTGACTTTCAATTATTCTTCCTCCACGACCTCTGCGCAAATCCTTTTATAGGTTTCTAACCTTCCAGAAACTTCTTTTATGGTTCTATGCAATGTAGGTATGCGTTGCTCTTCATACATGACATAGACTTTTCGTTATATTAAGTCCTTGTCGGCTTCGTCAAGACATTTGCTGGAACCGGCATCTTTTCGCTTTCTTTTTTCTTTGATGGGGATTGATGCGATTCTTTTCACTGTTGGTAGCTTTTACAGTACTCCTTTCGAATTCCGGACTCGGCTGTCTCTTCGTATGTAAACATCTCACAAGCACTATAAAAGTGTAGGTACTTTCCGAACTAGTAACGTAAATTTTTATTACAAGATTATAATTATCCAGACAATATTAAAGTAGGTACTTATTGTATAACTTCCACCTCTAACAAGGAAAGTCTAATCTACTCAATTTGCAATACATTGGCTCCCGAAATTCTGGAACATATACTACTTTATACATTGTCTAGCAGTTTGAGTAATTAATTTCTTAATTCGTTGGGACATTCAAATCATTTTGTGCTAACATTTTAAGACATTTACGTCAATTTTGTACGAATTCGTTACTCAATTCACAGTGTTGTCATTAAATCCAACTAGCTTCTCATATATGAGTAATTTTAATTTGAGTTTTTTTTTAATTTGAATTCCTTGCTTTATTTATTTATACATAAGATGAATAAAACTGTCTATTTGCCTATTAATTATTTATACTACCTACATACCGAAAATATAAAACGAAAGATGGTCATTTCAGGTCTATATTTCTTTGCCTATTTAAGAAACTTACTCATAGGCATAGCTATGCCGAAACTTTTACTATCCAACAACTTGCCAATCTGTTTCAAGTCGCATTTCGTCTCTGTTTCGTATTCGATTTGTGTTGATTCTATCAGAAAAGCGTACAAACCATTTTTGGTGGTACGAACTCTCTGCACTCCTTCCGCATTACTGTCTTCGAACACACTAGGCTTCGTCGTTTGCATGTTCATCCACATTCTAAAAAAAGTTTAAAAACCCTGTTCATTAAATGTTCCGTTAATTTATAAATATTTTTAAACTAGAGTAAACGCAAAACAAAAAGCGTAGCACGTCATAATAATTGTGATGATGTTGTAACATATCAATCGCCATGCTACCTTACTTTAGATAACCGTCATTACGAACCTTAAAATCAACCCCGACTCACCTTATTTTAGACATTCCCTTTCCACCGCTACCGAATATACCCCTTACAATGAAACGCACCTGAAATAAAACCCTTAAATGAACGCAACCGGAAACCATTGTCAACCCTCATCTATAAATTACGAAACTCCCAATATTGCCCTTTTTCTTGCCGATAACTCGACGAAGACAGTCGCACCTATACCTACTGCAATTTATCGTAGTATTAAATTCATTATTTTTCTATTTTTATCTTCTTTTTATCTTATATTTATTCTAAACTTTTTTAGAAGTAATTGTACATATTAATTTTATCTTAACACGTTTTTGAGGCCAAAATGAGCAATTTATGATTCAACTTAGGGCGTGGTCCCTGTAAACATTTTCCCGGATATTTTCAATGCAAATTGCAATATATAATTAAGTCTATGTAAAACACAATCAACTAACCCTAATTTTTTTAGAAGTCTATTTAAAATATACCTAACCTTTTTTGTATAAATATAATAATCAACTTTTTTTAAACATACTAATTTAACTGATAACTTTTTGTGCTAATAATAAAACTCTGAAAATCAGTAAATTCATAATTTTTTTTATTTTTATTTCATTTATTTATTCAATATGGGACATTAATGTTGGAAAGCTTTTAATATAAATTAACTTTTTTGATATAAAATATTTGCTGTCCTTTTGACCTAAAAGTTAATCATCATCGACGCCCACAATATTTTTACTTAGTGACTTATTTGATGTAATTACAGTAACAGTCCACTTTGATGTAACTGTGGTATTATTTAATAAACAAGTGTTGATAGTTTTACATGTTTCTTATAGTGTTGTAAAAGCATAATCAAAAGTGACATTGACACAATAGTTTCATTTGACTTTTTCTAAAAGTGCACTTCTTATTAAGAGTCCATCTCTTTCCTGTAGTCTAGTGAGAACAGCGTCTAATCTTTTATCATGTTCATCAATGTCCCTCCCAAAAACAATGATGTCCTTCTAGTCCTACTAGTGTTTCACTTATTTTCCTTTGAAACACCTCAGGGGCAGATGATATTCCAAATGGTAAGGGAAGAAATCTGAATCTGTCAAATGGAGTGATGAATGTGGTAAGTAAAGATGATTCACGAGTAAGGGGAATCTGCCAAAACCCAGAATTGGCGTCTAATCTAGAGAATATCTTAGCTCATTCCAGTTGTTCAAAAGTATAATCTACAGATGGGATAGGAAATAACTCTCTTTTTACACATTTATTTAATCTAGTTAGGTCAACACATATTTTTAGTGTGTTATTACTTTTGGGTACTATCACTATACCTGAACACCATCCTGTTGGTTCTTCCACTTTTTATATAACCCCTGTATCTAGCATCCTATTTAATTCTAATTTTAAGGCATTTTTCAAAGGCAATAATGGGTGATTTCGAAATTAATTGTTTTCTTCTTTTAATATTTGGGTAAGACGAAGAGAACAGTATATCTGGCATTTTTTGGTTTGGCAACAGCGATTTTTTGCAGAACAATACAGCTCTAAAATAATTACATTTTAAATGAGATGTGTTAATTTTTAATGATTTCATTGAATTCTATGAAATGCAATTCTTTTGGTTTTGCATTTACTTTATATAGTTTACTTAATTCGTTATTTTAAATTTATTGTTATAGTTTATTGGTTATGAACACTAAAGAAACAAATATTTAAATCAAAACTTCCACAACTTATTTGTAAAAAATAAACCTTTTTATTAATGGCAACAGTGTTTCGACTAAACACTCATCGTTAGATTGGCAGATTCGCTATAATATATGAGAAATTTATTTTTTATCAAATTATTAATTACCTTTGATAGGTTGAATAATTGGAGTTTTTAAAGAAAGATTCAGTTGCTCCGTTCGCTAAACATCCGTATTTTATTTTGGTTTGTTTGGAGAGAGCTTCGGCACCATCTATGGGTGATTCCAGGTTGGCTTTAGTCAAAAACGCCGCCAAGTTAGCTGTATAAGAACTAGTCATGATTAAGGAGAAGAACCACCACATTCCTACCGCAAGTCTAGACGAAATTCCCCTTAAAAAATGCTTAATAAGGTTATTAAGAATAATAAAAACTCTTCGTTTTAACAAAACTTCCAATATTTATTTAAAAAATTACTTTTTTAACTTTAATGACAGCCGTTTCGCTAGACTTAGCATCGTCAGATTGACATATTGAAGTTTGTTTGTTTGTAGCTAGGTACCTGATGTTTATTAGGTAGTTATAAGGCGAGACCAATTATGGAAGTAATAAGACATAACAATATTAAAGCCTAGATGTTATGAGCCCTAATAAGATGGACTTCCAAAAAGTAAGGGTTAGTACAATCAATTTACTTAATAAGTTTTTTTTAAGAAATTCTTACTTACTTTGGTAAAATGTCACAACCTTGCGTCATTATGGAGCCCAGAGTAAGCCAAAGGCAGTTTTTTACGTCCCAGATATTTTCCAACTCTTCCGGATTTTCTTCGCAGGGATGTGGATTTTCCCAATCACCTGGAGTCATTCTACATAAACAAAAAGTAGTTAAATATCAATAAAACACTAAGTCAAATTACAATAAATTTAATGTTAAAATTAGTTTCTTAGACCATCATCAGGCTAAAAATAAAAAAATGCAGTAAGGTAAGGATTAAGGCAAGAATTATAACAATAATAAATGATAATACATATAAAGTTGAACAACATAGTAAAATAAGTGAGGTACAAAAGTAATAAAGAAAAGCTTACCTGATCATGTAAAATTCAATGCATTTGTACAATATTAAAAGATATATTAGTCAAAATATATGAATATGTAAATAAAATATAAAATGTCATATTAAATTAAGGAGTAAAATAAAATAAAAAAATTATTAAGTTAAAATAAACATATAGAGAACATAGAGGGACCAAACGGGATTTTATTAAAAAACAACTAAAAGGTCCTAAGAAAGGACGTAAAATAAAGAAGGGATTCAATCATTATACCTAAACAATGCAGGAATATCGAAAGAAGAAATAAGAAATAAAGGAAATAAATAGTGTTGCATAAAGTTATACATAATCTTTACAATAATACAGAGTAATTCTATGAGCACTACAACATGAAGTAATCAAAATATACAACATTACGAACTTGCGAGCAAAATTGATATTATATTTCTTCCCATTGGATAATGGTGGTTAACTGCCAACTGTTTGAATATATTAATCTCTCTATTAAAATAATCTTGAGATAAAGGTAGGGAGAAACATCTATGAAAGAAGGATCTAAAAGAAGCTAATTTCTGGGAAAGGGGATGGTAGAAGTAGTAGTCAATAAGACAATCAGTGATAGAAGGTTTTCTATAGACATCAAAATAAAAAAAACCATTAACTAAGTCCTTAGTTATTAAAATATCCAAGAAAGGTATTAGTTTCCATTTCAATAGAAAATGTAATTCTGTAACTAAGAAGTAGTTAATTATATCGGACATACAAGATGGCCTTATTAGTTACTACTTGTTATTATTTGTGAAAAATATCTTTATTTTTAACTCAAAATATTATTAAAATGTGCATAAAACAAAAGCTTTTTTTTTTAAGTTTATAAACAAAAAGAAAATGCCATAATTAATATTAATTAAGTGATTGTGTCATCGTCATCACTCTCATCCTTTAAATCTGTGGGCATATTTTGGTAGTAATCATGAAAAGTTTTTGGAACCCACTGGAGAAGTGTAATTAAGTGATCCTTTTTCTTCTTGCTCACCCCTTTTTGGTTTTTTCTTATAGCAGGCAAGTTATCAGGTAATTTCAAAGGTTGTCTTACAGAACTGGAAAAATTTACTGTTTTAAAATCTTCCTCTTCAAAATTTGGTTTTATAAAAAATAATGGAAGGTGAATGTGCACGTACCTCTAGCCAAACAACTGTGGAAATTAGAAAATTTTCTTTTTCATTACATAAACTAGTCATGCTCACTACTGCTTGAGGAGATGCTATCGTTTACCTAAACGAATACCGGAGATACTACAGTTTCTTATGCGCATATCTGCTGAACTAATGCACTTACACTTACGATCATTTACCACAAGAAAAAGAAAAGTTTTATGTGTGGTATAATAAAGTTAGCCTAAATTTGACCAATTGTGGAGATACGACAGTTTACCTCTATGCTACAAATCTTTGTACTTTTGCCCATATAAGTTTTATGGAATTTAGTTCGCAATGAATTGGCGGTAGTCGCAACACAGTTTATTTCTGCTATATCGTCGTTTTTTTTCATTGCCATTAATCAACCAGACAAGGATACATAGAACAACTTTCTTTTTGTCGAATTAAACAAACAAACTTTGAATATAGCTAAGTGTTATTGGTATAATATAATCTATACTGAACGTATTTATTAATGAAGGTAATTTTGTTTCTTTTTATTTTAAGGGTTTTATTTTTATGCCTGGAGTTTTGCTTTGAAGTATTCTTATATACAGGAGGGACAAATATATTCTAGAAAGAAAGGTATTTAAGATATATTATAATTTAATTTGAAGTATTATATATTATTTTTTAACATCAATCATTTATTTTGGTAAATATAAATTTGGTTTTTATTCAATTTAAGCGTTTACTTGAATACATTATACTATAGGTACCTTCTTTGATCACTAAAATATTATTTAATGTTTTTAAACACCACTTATGGATGATTTTATCATCTGGCGCCCATTATAGTGAAAGAACGTGTTTGAACCCCTCCATCTTCACTGAAACAGTTGGCTATAATTATCCATGGTAGAGAGGGTATAGACAACGTATTGTAGTCATTCTGTGGATATTATTATTATCAGATTGTTTTTTTTTATTTGTACGCGCTACAAAGATCCTTCTTTACTTCCAATGTTAGCAATTATAAGTCTCTACACTTTTCCTAAAGGGCCTTTAATAGTTGTTGCAAGGCCTCCTATAAAATCTTGATTAACAATAGTTAAATTTATATCTTTATACATATTTTTGGACTTTGGAACCTTCCTTTATACAGGGTGTCTCAAAAAGGTATGTCATAAATGAAATCACGTATTCCGGGGACAAAAATAACCCAACTTACCTTAGTACAAAAGTGTACACAAAAAAAGTTACAGCCCTTTAAAGTTACAAAATAAAAATTGTTTTTTGCATCTCCTAAACTATATTTGACATCTTGTAATAAAAGTTACTTTCTTATTCTGAGAGATTTTTTTATAAAAAAAAAACAATGGACCCAATGAGGTCTAAGGGCGGATGAAGCTTTTGGGATTCACCCTCATTTTATAGATGCAGATGCAGATACAAAGATATCGCATAATTTTTCCCAATCTCTAATCATTTAAATCTTCTATTACTTTTCAATGAATGGATGGAATCGTGGCAAAGAAAATAATTTTTGTGATTATTATTTCCAAATTAACTCTTTGGTAATACAATACAATTTTTTATTTTATTATAAGTAAGATTTAGCAAAAAAACCGATTAGAAACTTTGGAATGGTTCTTAAATTCTTAAAAAAAATTGTCTTTTCTTATGCTACATGCCCTAAAGATTAATTTTTTCTGAAAAATTTACCTGGAGATGAAAAATAGCACTATAGATATTATAAGGTATAGTGTAGCGGTGTATATCCAAACTATAGGTGAAAATGGATCCAAAAACCCGAACATATTAACGTCCCCTTTATCAGGCATCTTGTGCAAGATTCCTATACCTGAAAAAGTTCAAAAGGCAATATAGATACTAAAGATATTGTTAAACTATTACTATTTTTAAAAAATAAGTACTAAGCAGCTAAGATTGCTCGCACAGGTGTAGTTCCTATTGGAAAGTTCCGTAGAATGGGGTGAATGGGATCGCTGGTGTAAATATAATCAAAAAGTGGGAATTTATCAGTTAAAATCAGAAAGCGCCGATATCGTAATCAAAGCATTCCCTTTTTGAGTTTGATTGGTTGCTTAACTCGTGTTCTCATAAAGCATGGTAATATTTTATCATCTGGCAGTTGGTAGCACTGAAAACTACGATATAACAGGTTGTACTTTCAATCAGCTTTTTTGCGTTGGTGTCTAAACTTTGTTTATACATACGAACTTGTTAAGCATATATTCAGTGCAGTTGGCCTAATTAACTCCAACAGGTAAGTCTCTAAACAAAATGATTTTAGTTTATTGGTATGCAAAAATAAAATGGGAACATTTTTTTAATTCGTTGCACGTATTTTAGGTTATCGAGGTGAATACTTAGAAAAGGAAAGAGAGAGGACTGCGCATTGGAATCAATTTATGTAACCCATTTACCACCAAACTAATGGCGGACAATATTGACATAGGCGTATCATACGATTTTTTTTATACGATTATTAAATAATCATTTTCATTATTTCGTATTACAAATCTAATTTAAAAAAGTCTTTAAATATGTACTGCTTCAAAAAAAACAACAATCATTTTAAAACATATTTATTTAATAAATATTACAATTTTAATCTATTTTAAATATATGTTTTTGTTCCACGCCACTGCAAAACTATTACATCTTTAAGAAAATAATAGCAATTAATTGAAAAATAATCTTTAAAACTGAATGAAAATAATTTTCAAAATGTATGTACTATTAATTTAAGTTATCATACGTATGTGATTTACTTAAACATCTATTACCTGTAATATTAATAAAAATAAATTTCAAGGAAATAGTTTTAAAATACTTTTTACCTATGAAATGAAATTCCTTCCTCTTTTTTAGCACTCTGACTGTTGCACTTATAAACTGCACAATTAACCATTTTAAAATGTCTATTCAGGTAATTAAAAAAGGTGAAAATTAATAAAAAACTAAAAAAATACAATTCGACGTTCAAAATTTGTTTACCAACAAACGTTTGAAAATTGGCTTCACTCACACGCATAAGGTTTTTATTGCCATGTGCTGTCCTCTCTCTTTCCTAGTCTAAGGGTGAATTGGATCAAGGACTGGATCAATAGGTAAACATGCCTAGAGATTATAAACCTAAAGTAGGAGGATAACGGTACAAGAAACCTGATCCAAACATAAATGAAGAGGCTAAAAGTGAGGTTAAAAATGGGTATAGTATGACAAGTCGCGAAAAACACAATATTGCTTACACCGTGCTGCAAAGATACCTCAAAAATGTAGCTGTTTAAAAACAAGGAGCTCAAACAGTGTTAAGTGAAGCCGAAGAGAAATTACTTATATACAGTAAGTGGGGCTACCCCTTGGATACCTATGATCCAAAAATATTTAAATAGAGCTGGTAAAGTGCTGTCCCGTTTTAAGGACAATCTTCCAGGTAAAGAGTTCACATATAGTTTTTTGAAACCACACATGCTCTCGGAGAGAATGTGCCAAAATATAAAACAGGCCCGTGCTGGTTAGGTTAGGTTAGACGAAAAAAATAATTGCAAAAAGGGGTTGCAAATATCCGGAACGAAATATGAATCACAGTAAGTCGTCAACCTCAATCATGTTTTCTGCATCTGGTAATGGCGATGTACTTCCATGTTATGTCGTCTACAAAGCCTTGAATATGTATTACTCTTGGACTACTGGAGGCCCACCCCGTAGTAGATATAATTGCAGTAAATCTGGATGGTTTAACAGTTGTTTTGACAATTGGGTACATTCAATCGCCATTCCATATTAAAAGAAGTTACCTGACAAGAAGGTATTAATTGGTGACAATCTATCATCTCACCTTTCAGTTCACCTTTGTTAAATAGATAGACAGATAAAAGAAATTGAATTTTGATGGATTTAAATATTTTACTAATAATGGTATTGATAAAAGATAGATGTGCCCAGATTTAGGATTCAAGATCCTCTACAGGGCTAGAGTGGCGTTATTTGTTGAGTGGGAGTCGTATTGTCCTTGGTGAAATATTAAGAGATTGTGAATGGGATATAATGGCTTGAAGCGACATAAGAGTGTCTGTTGGGGGTAGTGAGGTCTGTTCGGGTACAGAGCTGTCGCTGTATTGTTCCCTTCTTGCCAGCCATTCGGTAAGTGTTATAGGGAAACCTGACAGACCGCCGAGGGTTAGCTAGGCTAACGGGGTAGTTCAAGGAATTGTAAAGATTCTTCGAGGAAGTTACCTGGGTTTTGTAGGAGAAGATAATAGATGTTTTATTGCATCCCCCGGAGACGGGGGTTAGCCCCGGTATGGGTTATTCCTCGGGTAGGGATAGGTTAGGTTGCTTGGAGAAGGCGTAGTGACAGATATGTTGTTTTTATTTTGGGTTTTCTGGCGGTTGATTAGCTAACGGAGTTTTAGGGTATTTTTGGCTAGTGTATTGTCGGAGAGTAGGGTGCTCTGGATATTGTAGATTTTTCAATCGATCGAGGACTGGGGTGATGGTGTTTTCGTAGACAACATTGTTAGGGGTGAGACGGTTTTGATATTTACAATATCTGAGGATGGCTCGTTCACAAGATTGGAATGTACTCGTACTTGTTATGCTGGTGGAGGCGGTGCTGTATAGAATAGCTTTGTGGTCTAGGAGTGGACGAATGAATGTTTATTAGGTGTGCTAAATAGTAGAGGGGCTTTGTTAAATAAAAATGTAAAGCTTTGGAACTTTAAACACTTACCCAGTGTCATAAATGGCATGCTAAAATCAACTACTTCTCTTCGCTCGGGAGTTATAGTCAAATCGCAGATTGCCAAATGGGCCCTCTGTAACAAAATTAATTTTGAAAATAATTACTTTTTACTGTACGATAATAGATATTTATGTTACAAGTTCGATAAGTACCTACACTTTTACAGTACGAGTGATATGGAAATTCGAAATTATTAGGTACTGTAAAAGTTTACTGTACCCTAATATACAAAAGAACTGTGAACAATAAAATATTAATATATTTATCGGCGTTCGCTGTTTTTGAAATTTGCATTTAATGCCAAGATAGTTGGCAACCACAGATTAGGAAGATATTAATATAAGCAATAAGTTCTGTTTATTGTTTCGTTATTGAATTTCAATAGATGTATATTCATACGTTTGAAACCTTAATTTTTATTAGTTTTTAAAATACAAGCATGTCAAAGTCAAATTTCATTACATTCTATTTTCCGGATTGAAATCCAGTAAGTAAAGGTATGTTTTATGGTATACTATATGAAATCTACTTTATGGTACAATTTTAGTCTGGAAAAAGGAAAAGGAAAAGGTATTGTCGTAATGAAATTTATTGAACTCTTTTACTGGGGAAGTCCATCTTCCAAACCATTCTTCCATAGTAAATCACTTCCCGGACTAACTACACAATATCTATTATTTACGGACAAGTGAATATTTTAAAATTTATTTAAAAAATAAATCTTACTTTTTCTAAAACTTCTCTTATTAATCCATTCCATCTTTTTTCCACTTTATCGTAATTTCCGTACTTTTCGGTAATTTCGAACTGAAAATTAAATCCTATAATTTTAGCTATACCGGCTATTAAATCCATTGAATAACCCTCGTAACGATTGTTGCCAGTCAATATTTCACCCTCTGTAGGTTCGCGATGCATCAAATAAGGTTCACCGATCCTAAAACACAAATATACGATGAGGAAAATAAAAAAAAAATTATCAACCATCGTAAAATATTTACGGATTGTTATATTCTGTTTTTAATTCAAATTTCATTATTAATTATCATGGCATCAAGGAAATCCAGTTATCGTGTTTTTCTTTTTTCTTATTCATACAGATTCTGTCATATTTTGTATAGGATTGATATTTATCTTAAAATAGTATTTATAGCAAAAAATAATTAAATTGCACTTAGAAGTAGAATTAAAATTAAAAAGATTTCAGAGGGGCACATTTACTAATTTCATAAAAATAACAATTGTGTTCAATTCGTCAGAGCTAATGAACTTACTCACCTATAGCCGAGGTATTTTTTTATATTTGTGTCAAATTAGCATACTTTACTTAATAATTGTAAAACCTTATTATCTTACATTAATGGTTGGCAAATTCTATACTAAATTTTATTATTTGAATATCTTTCTTAGAAAGGTTGTTTTATTTATGGAACGCCTTAATGAACTTTGTTGTTTCAAATGGATCACCCTGTATATTTTTTTGTTTTTAAAATCCTTGAAAAATACTGAATATTTCTCAATACCTAATTGTCATAATTTCGGAGTAAGCTAACTTTTTATTATATTCACTCAAGTTAAAATAATACGTTTAGATGACTAGGATTGAATAAACTCGTTTAATGTAAATAATGTTTAATAATTTCTATTCTAATCAAAATCCCATAACATAATTTACCTTCAGTACATTAGTAATAAAATTGAACTAAACTAGATATTTGCATCATGGTTAAAGATGGTCCACCTTTAAGTGGTAAACAACTAGGGAACAATAAAAAACTTAAAATAATGGCTGTTACAGTAGATGCTAAAAATTTTGTCCGTTTATTTCAATGCAACAAGCTATTCAATCTTTAAAACTTTCGAAACATTTTGCAATTCAATTCTTCTCATCTCTACGGTATTTTGAATTCCTGAATATTGTCAGGTTTTGTCTTATAAGCAGTGTTTTTTAAGTGATCCCACAGGAAATAGTCCAGAGGATTCATATCGGGTGATTGCTGGGGCTATTCGATAAAACCACGCCTTCCGCTCCATCTTCTAAGAAAAACATTATTTTGGTATTGTCTTACCTCACGCGTATAGTGACGTGGAGCTTCATCCTGTTGCGGCCAAATATTGGTGTTTGGGGTATTGTTATTGTCTGAAAGTTTTAAATATTAAAATTTCTAAATTAAAAGGCAATTGAAAATACTTACTTGGGTTTGGAAATAACCAAACCAACTCTGGTATAACACTGTTATCTAATAAATTAAAATAATTCGTACCATATAAGTTTCCTTCAATGAAGGGTCCAATTATTTTGTAGGCTACTATTCCAGCCCGTACACACAGAGAAATACATGCTGAAAATTAAGCAAAAAATAAGCATTTTCGTGCTTGTTTTTGAGCCAAGCACGCCACAATCTTTATTTAAGAAATTTTTAAGCACGCATGCTAAAAAATCGTCTCGAAATTAGAAATTAAAGTAAGCACAAAAAATCTTAAATTAAGTATTTACCTTCTTATTTAATGCTTAAAATAAACATCTTGCACGTTTGATTTAAGTATTAAAATTCTTATTTCAAGATTATGCACGATCTTTATACTTGTATTAATATAAAGAATGATACGGGCTTGATAACTACTAATAAAAAGGTGTAATCGATAAATGAATCTTTCACTAAAGATTAAAATAAATAAAACAATTATCTTCTAAAAACAAATTTTTACATTACAGTGTGTCCCTAAAGAGTTTAATAAATTCATTATTTCCTACAAATTAACATATTTTTAAAAAACCGGAAACACACCTTAAACAATCTGAAACACTTTTCCTATATAAATTCTAGGGATTAATTACCTCACTGCTCGAGAAAAGAAGTGTCTATGTTACAATTAAAAAAAATGGGTCCCTTTCCAAACAAAAATTAAGGTGTGCGTGCATTTCTAGTTTAAATCTGAGGAAACTAAGAAAAGGGGGGTGTACTGCCGCTCACCTGAAACAAATGATTACCACAAAGCCACAAATATCTCCACAATATCGCATGATTTAATGGTGCTGATGCGGAGCTGCTATAATTAGAAAACGCAGAGTCAACTCGTTCTGTTTCGACCTAATAGTCAAAATTTGTTTAAACAAGCATCTATATCGCTATCCTCGATAACCGAAATATGCCAAACAGTTATCTTTAGTCCTGCAAAATTATAATTATATTAATAGATAATTTATAAATGTATACTTAAAAAACTATATTCAAATAATTTACCAAAATCCAATACAAGCAGTCAACAAATTACTTATAACATTACTTACCGAGTTACTTACCTATAATTTTCTCTATGACTGGGTATTGAAATCCCCAATAAACTATAGATTTCATTGTCCTCATAATGATTTTGGTTTTGGTAATTCGGTAATTGGTATAATTCCGTATTAAAACTCTTATTTAAATTAATTATATTAATGTTAAAAGTGTATCACTATTTATAATACTTACACTAACTTTTAAAACAAAACCACCACAAATTATGCACTGTAATACACAAAATATATCGTCTGTCTAGTTTTGGAGTTACAATATATTGTAAGAGGGGGTTAAAAGGTGGAATAACCAACTATACAGAAACTGACGGTTATACGCGCTTAAAATCAAGAAGTTTCATTCTCAATTTCAGCACGCACTAGCAATTTAAGAATGCCGCATGCTTATTTCATGAATGGGTATACTTAACAAAACTCTTAAAGGAAAGGCCGTTATCCATACTTAAAATAATAATTTACATTCTCAATTTAAGCATGTTACTTCTCAGTTTAAAAAGTAAAATGCTTAATTTAAGAATGACCGTTCTTGACAAATTCTTAGGAGAATTTTCGTTCTCAATTTAAGCATGTTACTTCTTAGTTCGGGAATGTGGTATGCTTAATTTGAAAATGAGCGTTCTTGACAAATTCCTAAGAAATACGATTATCCATGTTTAATATAAATTTCGTTCTCATTTTAAAAATGTTAATAGTCAGTTCCAAAAAGTTACCTACATGGTACATGCTTGATTTGAGTGTGGGTGTTCTTAAAAGGATCTTAAGAGAAAGGCGGTTATCCGTACTTAAAATAAGAAGTTTTATTCTGAATTTTAAAATGATTATTCTCCGTTGAAGTATGTTATGACATGCTTGATTCCTAAGTCTTAATTCAAGAACGTTTATTGCTAAAATATTAATCGCATACCAACGTGCTGAAAATTTAGATATGCCATACTTAATTTAACATGTTAAGATTTTTAACTTAAGCGCCCTTCATGTTTAATATAAGAATGCATGCTACAAAAATTTCTTATTTTTCAAATTAAGAATGTTTGTGCTTATTTGTAGCTTTTAATCCAAAAACTGAGCATCGCAATGTTAATTTAAGAATGTCAGGATTCAAATGAAGAATATTTTTTCTTAAACTAAGAATTAGGGTCGTGCTTCATTTTAAATGTACATTCTTGACAACATTCTCACACAAATTTCTCTGTGTTTACATTAAGTTTTTCTGGATAGTCGGTACTAACCCTTACTTTTTGGAAGACCATCTTATTAAGAATAATAAAAAACTGTTCGTTTAAACGTAACTACCAAGTTTATTTGAAAAAATTAGGATGAAGTTCAATATTTCTGAAACACCATTTTATATTGCCTCTACCGAAGGAGATTTCTCTAGAAAATAATTGAAATATTATAAGCATAGGTAGTTCACGCATCCAACCAGGATTGTTATGAGTATCTACAATTATGGCGATTTACGTTTCCGTTCACAACAATAGTGGCCTCATCGCTAAACATAATATTATTTAAAAAAAATTAGATCGTTTCGATAGTAATATTTTTCCATAATTATGTTTGCAAACTCTTCACGTCTATCAAACAACTTTTGAACTAACCTTACTTTTTATGGATGTAATTTATTATTGCGTAAAATTATCATTACGGTTTTTTGCGAAACATCAATTTTCCTGGATATTTGTCTAGTGCTTAAATGAGGATCTTCTTCTAACATACCACAAACATCTAAAGATTCGTCTTTAGTTGATGCAGTTTTTCTGCGTCCTAATTTGGGTGAATCTTTTACTCTACCAAGTTGATAATTTTTTTTAATAACTTATAGTAGATCTTGTTATGGGATTTCGGTTGGGATATAAATTATTAAAGATGTTACACGTTTCTTATTGACTTATACGAATATCGCCATATCCCAGTATAATTAAAATCTCAATCCGTTCTCTTTTAGATAAACGATCCATTTTGACTTTCAATAAACACCAACAATAGTAGCTTATTGAAACGTCAAATTTATATAATGGATAATTGAAAAGTTAGCTATAACTCTGAAACTATGACATTTGGGTATAGAATATATTACATGAAAAATATGAAATATTGTCATTGTCCCTTTCATTGGTTAGGTTATGTTCAAAGTATCCTTGGACAAATAGAAGTTGAATGGAGGGAAAGTATATGAATAGAATAGAATATGAATAAGACGTGAAGTATAACCTAAATTATTGTTATAATGGAAATAATTGTCACATATTTAAGAATTTTATTCTTGTATTAACTAAATATAGTAAAATATTTATATTATTCACTAAGTGGCATGGTATCCGTATCTAAGAATATTTATCAGTAAATAAATAGCTTTTTCACAATATTTTTTACTAAAGATTTAAATAAAAAACAAATAAAAGAGAAGGAATGTTATCCTTACCTGGAAGACACTATCACCATAACTTTTTGAAGATTCGAAATGGCCGCGTCGACGGTTTGATTGTAATTCCTGCCTAAAATGAGAGAATTGTTGCTGGCGAACCATGTAGCTATAAGGGTATCATCAATAATATCCACCACGTTTATATTAAAATCCACCCTTTCACCCTGTTCGTTAAACTTGATCGGACCAGTCAATGTTAACGATGGTGTGTTCTACGATAAAATTCACATCAAAATCTTGTCATTTATCGGATAATCATTCACTTACTATTAAAAGATAATTCCGGAGAGTAAAACCATCATCAGATACGTCTGAACCGTTACACATTAAAGAACTGTGACTAATACCAGGTTTTATTGACATAGCGTTTATTGTGTCGGTTAATAAGAGTATAGCGTCATGGAAGAGTACAGTTTCAGTCTAAAATATTAGTAAATTCAAAAGTTATTCAATTATAATCATTTTAATTCTAAAAAACATGTCGTATGGTATGACTAGGACCTGTCGGAGGATATACGGTAGGTAATTCATTGAGTGATGTAACATGAAACACAAATATATGCTTTGGTTATTACTGACATTGATATTTTGTAACGAATAGCAATAATGTCTATACTTGCTATACTATAATAATCAGGACAGACTATTGACAAGAGCAACATATAGTGGCAAAGGAAACAAAGAAATGGCAGAAAATTCTCATCAGAATGTTTGATATTATAAGATTCCTTTCCAAATAAAATTTGGCTTTACGTAGGGGCAATATACCTATGATGGACCACTAGATGTATTTTCAAATATACCTCGCATAATACACTACCAACACATTGATTGTATCGATTGAAGCTTCTAAGTAGTTATTTATAAGCGCTCATGTAAATATAAGCTATTTTTTCTACGCCCGTACTATAATAATATACTTATATGCCCATAATCCGTTTCATAATGATATTCATTATAACACTAGTGTTATAATGATTTTCATGAAGATACTGAACAATTGACCGCATACCACCTGTATTTTACATTTAAGTAGGTATCAAGTAGGCGTCTCTCAAAAAGTGTTTGACAGTTCTAACTTATATCCCAAATTCATTAAATTTTCCTAAACAACTAAACCAAGACCTCTAGTCTCCTTGAGCTAAACTTTAAAAATGAATAATTATATTATCAAAATGTCTGATATCAGCGATATAGAAGAATTACCACACGACTCCTTCGCATATATCGGAGAAAGGAGAAAATGGAGTACAAAATATTTTGCCTCAAAAATCATAGAAAGTGTACGAAAAATTATATCAACGGTTTATGGACTGGAGAAGTATAAGTAATGTTTCGACATTCTCCGAAAATGTTTTGATTGCTTATTTTCAAGAATTGATGGAAACTATGAAATCATCTAGTACATGGACACATTATTCAATAATAAAATCGTTGGTAAATATTAACCATAATATAGATATTTCTAAATATAAAAAAACTACAAGCTTTATTAAAGCGAAAGTCCAAAGGATATGTTGGAAAAAAATCAAAAATATTGTCACCTGAACAAATAAAAACGTTTATCGACGAACCACCCGATGAACAGTTTTTATTTGTAAAAGGAAGTATTCACATTTTTAAAAATTTTTTCATAATCATATATTTCATTAATTTCGAGAAAACTCGTTCAACTCGTAGTTCAACCCTTGGCCAAGGGGGCTAAGGCGCTGAAGTTGGATTAGACTACTGTATGAGACGCGGCGCGGGTTCGAAGCCTATCCTAAGTCATGTTGCTTTTTTATTTTTTTCTTGTTGTATTTATTTAATTTATTTTTTGTTTTAGGTAGCAATGATTTTTGGAATAATGGGAGCTTGTCAAATGCATGAATTACATTACCTAAAATGTGAAAATATCAAATATATGAATGGAATCTTAATTGTTAATGTGGTAGAAACTAATACCAAAGTACAACGAACATTTACAATGACGGGAAAATACTACAAAATTAGTAAAACATATATGAATCTACGACCGAAAGTTTGCCCCACCCCATCTTTTTTTGTTAATTACATTAATGGAAAATGCACGATTCAAAACATTGGTATTAATAAATTTGGTAATTTAAGGAAGCAAATAGCAACATATTTAAATCTGCCTGATCCGAATTTATATACAGGGCATTGTTTTCGAAGAACATCTGCAACCATATTAGTTGATGCCGGTGGTGATATTATTACATTAAAACGTCATGGTGCCTGGAAATCAAATTTAGTGGCTGAAGGCTACATTGAAAATTCGGTTCAGAATAAAATCAGCATTTCCAATACAATATTGAACTCTATTGAGAGTAACAATAATGAAATAAATGTCAATATTCCTTCCATTTCCAGATCAGTGGGACTGGAATAAACTTTTTAAACTGCACAATAAATAATCTTAATATTTTTAAGAAATCAGATTAATTACAATTATTATTATGTTGAATAAAAATATAAATAGAATGTTTATAGTTTTCCTACATCTATGGTAATACAACTCAGGTAATACCATTAATTACAATTTTGTAGAATTTTTTATTGAAATACGTGTAATTACTGTTATTGTGTTCATTACAAATAATATAAATATAATATTTTTAGTTCTTGATTATTTATATCGGTCGTAGAAAAAATAGCGTATGTAACTCTCATGTAATTGTTATTAATACATGATCGTTGCATAATATACTATTATGTAAATACATAAATAATTTAAAATTGGTAAGCATCGATGTAAAAAAGTGGCTAGGCATAAAGTCAAATATTTTTTTTGTTTTACGTTCAACTAGAATCTGCTTGCAGCAAAAATTAAGTTATGGGAAAGAACAAATTAAAAAAAAAAATTTGTAATGTGGTCTATGATGGACCACTTATTTGTGTTCTATGATGGACCAGGAGACAATGAAATAATTTTACCCGGGAAAGGCAGTAAACCAATTCAAAATTGTAGGTGGGTACGCCTCTCTGTATTTTTAAGCCGCCGGCGCCATCAACTTTCGCGCTTGCCGGTGTCCGTTTCTGTTGGATTAACGGTCGTGTGCGCAAAAGGACTGATTGGTCTCTCTCTCGTCTACTCGCCGCCATATTACACACATGGCATAAAACCTTAAAAAACTCGTGTTACTTTAAGTTAGAAAATATTTTATTTATCGTCGGCTTAACATGTAAATGTAGTAAGTCCTAAATTGTAAATTTTACAGGAGAGCTAAAAAACTTCCTATATATATTGGTATATTAAATTTTTTTAAACAAAAACTTTTACCAAATGTTTAAACATATCTAATTTACCAAATTATGGAAAATAATTAACAAAAAAAGTTTTTTTTTTGGTTTTTTTGGGACTTACAACATTTCAAGTCTATTTTTGACCAATTGTGGACTTACGACATTTGCATGTTAAGCCGACGTTATGTAACCTGTATTGCTTTCAAATAAATAATATTGAGTAGAATACATTATAATTTAGTTTTAAAAGCCCAACCATATAAGCCGTTTCATTTTTTTGGAAAAATGTAGAATTCGGTGAATTCTCCGATTTTCATAAAAATTTTATGAGGGGTCTAGGACACTATAATAATTACGAAAATGAAATTTTGTTTTCGCGAAAACAACTAGAAACAGTAAAAATTGCTACAAATTTCCACCCAAAATAAACATAACCTAACGCTTTCCTGTTGTAAATACGAGAATTAATTCATATTCAGCAGCATCAAATGGTTTCCAAATACATTATTTTTTATAATTACATCATTTTTAAATTCAATAAAATTTCCACAACTTTAATATTTATATAGTTTTAAATAAATAAATTCAATAATTATTGAGTTCATTTCGAACATATGTCAAAATAGTAAAAATATCACAAACTGATGTTGCCATGTTGCTAGAATAAAAAAATTTATAGCTATTCTTGTGTATTAAATACAAATGTTGTAAAATGTACCTTATTATATAGGAAATAAAAAATATATGCTTGAAATGTGTAGGAAATATTAACCTACCAAATATCAAATTTAATGCATTTATGAATAATAAAAAAATATTTTTTAAAAGTAAAATAAATAAAAGCAACAATTTTTAAACAAACTTCTAAACCAGACATAAAATATAAAGAAAACAAAAACATTTAAATCCTCTTCCCGACCAACTGACACAGATCAAAGTGTATTATAAATTACTATCGCTCACCTTAATATCTGAAATAAAATAGTGAAAACCCCAAATGAAAAACTCTAAACTTAGTTTTATCCCAACAGCAACAATAGATAAAATAAACATAAACAAAAAATAAGTCGGAGAATTAATAAAAAATAAATTTTCATATTTACAACATATTTGACAAAAATCAAAAGTTTCAAAATAAACCTTCATTGTCAGAAGGACAAATTTCTGGAGATTGAAATTTGTTTGTATCGTACAGTTTACCTGCTAATTTTAAAAAGGCTTCTGTACGATTCAAAGAAAATTCTTGGCAATGTTTATAGAACATATACCTAGCTAAATTACCTGGTATATTTGCTTTTTTTCGGCCATTGGAAGTTATTACGGCTTTTGCATGCCTCCATTAACTTTCAATACTATTAGTATTGCAGCCAGTTTCAGGATCTTTAAAAGTTATTGAATGGTTAACAGTCAAATGTTTATAGCCATTTTCCGTTAAACAATCATATGCCTTCCAGCAATCCGAGTAGATAGTGGTACCCTTTTCTATCCATTGCTCTATAATGGGTAAAAGAGTATCACTATTACGATGTTCAACGGCGACCATAAATATTTTACCCGTTCCTCTTTCAAAACCTCCAAAGACCCACTGACCTTCTACTGGATGACCCCGATGATATTTTCTTTTCCAAATTTACTTTCATCAGTTTCTACAATTTTACCAATGCCACCAATTTTCATCGGATTATCCATAAAGGCATACAAAAGTACCTCTCTACAAAAACTTGCCCAATCGACGGCAGTTTTATTTGAAATTTCCATTTCCTGACAAATAAATTGTAATGAACAATCAGATACCCATAAATGCACGAAACCTAATATTGTAAATAGAGTTAAATTACTTCTCGCAAAAAATGTTCCAGTCCTAAATTCGACAACGTCTCTACAAAGTTTGGTTTTTTGATTCCTTACAGAGACTTTATTATGGCAAAGCCATCGCCAACGATCAGGTCTAAAAATTAATCATCATTTTTTGTTGAAATTAAATAATAAATAAATACCTGGAACAATATTTTGTTAGAGTATAATTCCCTCCACATTTCTTACATTTATACACTGAACCAAAAAAGTACATAATATTAAAGAAAAAGTGCATCAATTCAATGATCACCAGTTATGGATTTACCTCCGATGAACGAATTCCTTGTAACAATGAATGGTGATTCATTTATTCAATGATTTGTATTTCATTGATTCAATGCTGTGTTGTACTAATTTAATGTAAGGTTTACATAATATTTATGTATTAAAATTCTTTGTATCAATGAATGATAATTCCTAGTTTTAAAGAAATATATTCATTGATAGAATGATTTTGCAGTAATTGATCTATAGTATATTGTGTAACAAGTGCGCACGTGTTGCACACTGTACTTTTCCTACGACCACCATCCAAAACGACCACCATCCAGAAAACAAACAAACGATCGTGTTGCACACGATACTTTTTTATGAGCACTTTTTCTAACATGGCATAGCTTTTGGCGGTGAAAATTTCTGCATTTCATTTAAATAAATTACTAAAGATCGCATTTAAAGATTTATTAAATATTACAGTAGGACTGTTTTGCTGGTTTAACGTTTAGATACCACAGACTACAGATAACGAGATTGACAACTTGCTGCAGGTATTTATTTTGGGTATGCCTAATGTCACTTTGGCTATGCTTTATGTTATTTTGGCTATGCCTTATGTCACTTTTCCCACAACTTTTGTTGCTATGAGAAATTGCTGATTTTGCGTACTGTAACCAATGTGCAAAATAGTGTTTTGGATGGTGGTCGTAGGAAAAGGTAATTTATTCTTTGAATTTATGAACTGTAATCTTTGAATCAAGGAACATTGTACATTAAATCAATGATTTTGATTTCCTTCGGTAGGGTAGGGTAGGGTAGGGTAGTGTAGGTTGAAATTTAAATAAAATACAAGTGTATAACAAAAGGAACATATAATTTATATAAAAAAATATATAAAAGTAAAAAATATCTGATTATACACATTAAACGAAATTAACACTTAAACGAATACACGGAAAAAAATTGAAAGTGCTAAAAACCCTAATTGTGGATTTTGTAACAATTTGTTTTCCATTTTCTTTCCTAACGATCTTCTTAGTTGGGACAAAATATCCATGAAATGTCCACAGCAAAGCGGCATTTTTTTCATCTATAAATAAATTGCAACAAATTACATTACATTTCCTTATAAAAAAAAATGTAGAACTCACTTTCTGATATTTCTTCATTATTTATCACACGAAGAATTTCACTGGTCTGTTTGTCTTTGACGTGGGTTGAAAGAAATTTATGAAAAACATAAAAGTTTATACTCCACTTATCGATTAAGTCTTCGCTTTTAAATGCAACATCGAAATCGAATAGTATCTAAAAAAGAACTTTGAGGAAAAATATGATGCGTGAAAAAATCAATCACTTACCAGATGGTTTGGTGTAAAACGGCCACTCCTTTAAAATTTCTTCTACTGAATTAGCTTGTTTTATTAACAGCAGCCTTGCATTTGAGCACCCTTTCTAAACGTTGTCGAATTCCTCGGCAGACAAATTATTTAATGCAGGATTCAGCATCTCATTCAGCATCTGAACAAAAATTTAAAAATGATGGCGACTAGAAACACAATTTTAATACAAATAATTTTAACTTACCTGCTAGCTCTTTACCGTGAATTTCATTTAATTTGTCTACCAGGGGAGCATTTTTCTTTCTCTTACTTCCAACGCAATTTATCATTGCTTTTATAGAATTTGATCCATTTTGGTATTTGGAATACAATTTCGTCCGTTTAGCAGTGCGGTAATATTCCTGAAAAAAACAAAATTTCGTAACAAGTTCAGTTTAGAGAAGTTTGCTACTTACAAGTTTCTCGATGATCTCTTTCTCGATTTTATGACTTAGTGATAGTGTCATTCTCAAATCATTTTCTTGAAAGTGTTGCATAATAATTTGGATCAGCAAATTTCGCTCTTTCTCATTAATGTTATTATTGTTATTATTATTTAGAACCTGATTGAACTCGACACTGACTTTATACAACCGCTCTACCGCGAACTTCGATGCGAATGGCGCTAAACCGGCAAATTAGGCGGCTTAGAGACTGGAGACAATAGTAGCGTTCCTTAAATTAAGGAACGCGATACATTGTTTTAATAGCCGCGTTCCTTAAAATAAGGAATGCAATACATTGTTTTAATAACCGCGTTCATATATTTGATGAAGGAATGCACATTTTAAAATTGTTCATTCATTTAAAGAACTAAAGTTATTGAAATAAGAAATTATATTCGTTAACTCAATGCACAAAATATTCATTAATATAAAGAAAAAAAAAACATTAATATTAAGATATTTTTTCATTGTTGTAATGAAATATTGCATCTTAAATTTAATGAACGAACTTTCATTGATTTAATGAATCGGTTTTTAATTTATGAAAATAAAGTTATTGAATTAATGAAATAATTCATCTATCCAATGAATTTTTTTTAATGTTCAGCGTTCATTAATATTATGTACAAAAATTTTTTCAGTGTAATTATCCCTATGCGGAATTAAGTTCCACTCAATTAATTTTTTAAATATTTTATCTTCATCTTTAACCAATTCATAAATTTTAGTTAAATTCATTTTAAACGCAAGTTCAAAGTTGAATAAAACCAAATAAACGTTATTTATCACTCAATGGTAAAACCAAACTAACATAAAAACGACTGAAAAACTAGCTAATCAAAATTACAAAAGCCAAAACTTAAATTTTGAAAAAAATAAAACCGATCGAAAGTATATCTGTTTTCCTATCAAATACTCGATGTATGTATAGTAAATCTTGGCAACATTGTCAAATCATTTGAAGTTTTAACCAAATTGTCCAATAAGAGGTTTTGACAAAATTGACAGTTTGTTAAAATAAACAATAAAGTTAAAGATTCTGTGTTTTAAATTATCTTAAGAATGTTTATTTAACACGTAAATGGTCTCAAGCTTAATATAATTGCCACATTTACAACTGGTAAGTGATAGGTTATGTTTACTTTGAACCTACATTTTTAACAATTTTTACTATTTCTTAGTGTTTCCGCGGAAAAAGAACTTTTTTTTCATATTCATTACAATGTCCTAGACCCCTCATAAGTTCAGATAGCCAGATCACCCGCGATATCTCTAAAGAAACTATAAAAAGATAACATGCTCATTTTGTGTAGAGTGTAATCAAATATGGAAGCTACCAGACTCACAAAAGAAGAGACAAACATACCATCTTCTAGTATGTATGAGTCCTTTTGTGTCGTTATAAAAGGGAATTCCGATTCTGGGAGGTTGATGTATTATCTCAATGGATGAATTTGTCAGGATAAAGGCATGCAAACGAAAAATAATTTATTTTACGCAAACGGCTCAAGTTCCTAAAAGAGGTTGTTGTCGCTACTTCTGAATTTAACAAAATGTCGTTATTTACTATTCAGCTAGGTTATACTTAAATTATAAGCACAAAAAAATAAACATAGAAAGTGACCATTACGATCTATGAAAATCTCTAAAAAACAATATTTTATAAGTACCTTTATAGAAAGAGGATCTAAAGGAACTCTCTTATTGTGATTTGCGAATTCTGTAAGTTCCCATCTTTGAATAGTATTTAGAAAATCGTCGCTCTTCGGATCGTGCAGCCTGATTGTCGTTATATTGGCGGTCGTATTTAAAGCTGAAAAATCTAAGGTATGAGCATCCTAAAATTAAAAAAATAAAACAAAGCAAGCCATTAAAAATTGTTTTATCTATGAGGGTTTGGATAAGGAATAATATTTATGTAAAGTCACAATTGGTATATCTACTGAATCTAAGGATATAGATGTAGGTAATCAAAAATAATATCAAAGGCGTATCCGTGACGTCACGATTATTATTTCTATGGATCAGCGATTGGCAACCTTTTGGCAGAACGTCTATAATTAAAAAAATTATAAGTAAAAAAAATATTTCCACTGAGACTGGACCAGGCTTGACCGTTTTCTAAAGAGAAAACAACTGCTTCCTGGGCTATACGGCCCACCGGACATTTCAATAGAAAATATGATGGCGATCGATCAAGTCAATACTTAAGACCATATATAAAATTTTGCAAATAAGAGAGAAGTAATACCGGTTTCCCTATTATTGTGTCGTCATTAGTATGAGGTAAGTACTTCTCGTACCGTGGAACAGAACGTAGAATGACTTTATTACGCCAAAACAAGATAAAGTGCGTAAAAACGTCATTCTATCGTTCATTAGCAAACCATCTGATCACAGGTAACTCCTCAAAACTATGGAGAAACAAAAAGGTCATTACACAAGAAGCGAAAATCTTGCGGAATCGCCGCTTTGCCAAAGACAGTTTGGCTATTCTAGCGGCAAATCTAACATGAGTGCTCTACAACGCTTAACTGAAAAAGATTGCCCTTTGTGCTTTCATTGACATAAGGGTGCTTTTGAAAACACTTCGTTTGTATCCATCAAAATGGCACTGGAACACAGAAAACTCACTAGTACAATGGATACAGTCAATTTTAAGAATCAGAATGAATGATTACATGTAATATAGGAGGAGAATCGGTGACAGTGGCCACAGCCAAAAGGTGTTCTTAAAGAGGAGTGCTCGCACATCAGCTGTGGTCATTCTTTTACGACCTTCCACCAAAGCTGCATGACTCTGGTTTTACGATTCAACGTTATGTAGATGACCTGGTACGACCTTAAACAATATTTTTAAAAATTAAACTTTTTTTCTAAAGCGGTCCCGTTATTTAATCGTCACACCTTTTATGTATGTTACAACCACTGCCTTAAGAGGAACATAGTACCTCCCTCAGAATAAAATCATTGTCAGAGAAACATGTAAAGGTCTAAAAAGGACAGAGAATACACGTGGCTCTTTAGCTATTGGTCGTGTACATTCACTCTCAAAATGCTAGGCCAAATGTATCATTTCGCGAACAAATATTGAACAGTAAACATCATAGCATGTGTCGTCAATGAAACACCGAAACGATATTTCAATTCGACTTAAAAACGCTTTGAGTAAATTTTTAGTAATACAATATCCCAATTACGAGAAAAAAAGTCATATTTCATATTGCGGGTGACAGAAAATTGTTTACATCATAGCTATTCAAAATTTTATGAACATATGACATTTACAACAATAAAGTTTATTTTAACCAATTCATAAAATAAAATAATGTACTGTAATAGTAACTAGTAATAGATAATATAAATATTATTAATAGAAAAAAATATTGAAAAAAATTTTGTCCACGACCGTGCTATAAAACCTTAATTATACAGGTGCTAGCTTAAGTATAATGTTACCCATTATTCACTAGTGAATAATGAACCATTATACACTGTATGACGTCAAAACAGCACGTATGTCTAAACTTGGTATGAGAATATTCTTTGTTCATAATACGGTAGCATACACTCCAATACACACACGCGTAATAAGTGTTGCCTATACAGAATGTACTTTTGGTATATGGTATACATGCTATTCTGCAATTTTCTTTGTCTTTGCAGTCTTTTTGATTTGTAATTTTGCTAAATGGTGCTAAATAGGAAGTAGTTAACAAAACAAAAATTTTTTTTTGTCCTAAAATATGTGTAAGTTACATAAAAACTTAAAAATCAAACAATATTGTGTAAAAAAAGTATAAAAGCAATATTTACATCAAAATCAAATATTGGCTTTTTGATAGTTCTGACTTAAATAAGGAGTGACTTAAGTATGAACTCAAATGATAATGCTGCTACGACATTGTACTTTACTTCATAAAATAAAGATTTCTTATAATTACTAGTAAATTTTTTTTTGAAAGTCGTGAACAAAATATAGTATTCTACTCGCATGTAATGGCTATTATGATTTACAACACTCGCTTACGGCTCGTGTTGTAAACTTCATCTTCGTGAATAATAGCTACCATTATATGCTTATTGAATAATATACTATTAAACATTCAGTTTTTTTATGGAGCAACTAATTTAAAAAGGAGAGTTAGTATATGATCTAAATTATATGTATATAATAATATCACACTCTGCTGGGTGAAATAAAGAAGAAATTGCGTTTTTCTGTAAAGACAAAAAAAACATTTAAAGGTCTTGATATTTCTTTTACATGAAATAATATTTAAAACTTTATTATCAATACTCTCAATAATTAACTTAACTTCACATTTACATTCAACTGATAGTGACAGTTCTAAAGGAGTCGCTGTCAAACGTAATATTGATCAAGGTCTGTGCATAAGGCGGCAAATAATGAATAAAATTATAATTAAAGAAAAGTGACAACGCTAGTGTAATGATTTTCTTTACATCTCCCACCCACGATGAGAACAATCGCAAGCGATTGTTCGATTAGGCTCCAACCAACACTGGAGTCAGCTTTAAAACATGGTAAAGATTGGATTCTTTCTTCTTATGTCCAGCATCAACATCATAGATTGAACTGGAAATTTTTCTTAAAATTTTATATGGTCCTATCCTTAGTTCATCCATTTTCTCTATTTAGTCGATTTCCATTTTGTACATAGACTCTGTCTCCTACTTCGAATTTATAATCATCTCTATGTAGGTCATATATTTTCTTATTATAGTTGTGGGATTTTATTGAATTGATTTCAATTCAAGTGGCAGGATATCCACATTCTCGCCTTCTAAACGGTATTTTGGATTAAATTTAGTGACTGTATGGTCTGTTTCGTTATATATAGTTACACATTGTTGTGCAACTGTTGTCCAAGCTGTTTTCTTATCACCTTCGTTTATTTAACACTGCTCCTACTCCTTTTATACTGGCATCTGTGTAAATTTTTATTGGTTGTTCTGGGTCAAATATTTTTATAACTGGTTTGGAACATAGTATTTTTTTATTTTATCAAATGACTCTTGGCATTCTTTGGTCCAAATGAACATATTTCCGTAATAAATTATGTAACGGGTTTAGTATAATCGCAATGTGTGGTACAAATTTATGGTGAAAATTTACTTTCCCGAGAAACTGGCGTATATTTTTCTTGTTTCTGGAACTGGGAAATTTTTGACAGCTGTTAAATAGTCTTTGAGAGGTCTTACTGAATTATTTTCTATTATGTGGCACAGGTATTTGGCACTACTATTTGCAAAAGAACATTTCGAAAATTTCAATCTAAATCCTTCTTTCAGTATTGCCTCTAGTAATTTTGATATGTGTGGTATATGTTCTTTGAAAGTTTTTGAAAAAATTAAGATGTCTATAAAATTTACTGCGAAATCTGATAGTTTGTACTTTCTTATTATGTTACTTAATATTCTTTGAAATATTGCTGGAGATGTCTTCAAACCAAATGGAAGGCATGTCCATTGAAAAAGTCCCACTTGTGTGACAAATGTAGATTTGTACCTATCTTGAATTTTCAAAGGACTTGACCAAAATGCTGATTTTATATCAAAAGTTTAAAAATATTTGCAGTTTACAGTTTTCACCATTAAATCTTCAATCAAGGGGAATGGCTGTGATTGAGGGACGACGATTTTGTTCAATTCTCTGAAATCTATACAGAGCCTTATTTTTTATCATCTTCTTTTTTATATGTCAGAGTGACCGGAGCCGCAAATGGGCTATAAGATTCTTCAATCATATTTTTCTTCAATAGGATCGACACTTGCTGTTCGATTTCTTTTCTATCAGCTCTGCACCTGTACAGACGTTTGGAACAATATTTATCCACCATAAAATCTATATGAGCTTCATAATCTCTTACAGTGCCTAAGTCGTATTTATCCTTAGCAAAAACTGGTTTGTATTTGTCTATTAATTTATCAAGTTCTATTTGTTGATATGCGTCTGGATGATTCACTGAAATTTCAAATTCTTCTGAGTTTATATGTTCGTTAAAGTTTACTTCATATTTGTTTATTTGATTAATTTCTTATTTTAGTACAGAGTATGAAGAAATATCTCTTTTATATTTGTCATCTAGTACATTAGGAATGTTCACATTTGTTGAATTGAAAAGATCAATTTTTGATTCTTTATTTCTTATATTTTCTTCATTTGGGAACTTCTTGTCTTCTTCTGGTTTATTACATTGTATAATATTCAATTTTTTATCTTGCATTAATTTGAATTTTTTTATGCAATCCAAACCGATTAGAAAATCATAATGGAAATTTTCAATTTCTATCCATTGTACGTACCAAATTATTGATTTTAAGTTTAAGAGTTACCATACCTTTTGTTTTCTTCTCACCATTAAGTTTTCAAGTTTGCTGTTTGTGTATCCTTGGTCTCATCTGTTACTTGTATTTGCAACAATTTAGCATTAAGGACACATTTGAACCCGAATCATAAATTCCAGAAACTTGCGGTGTCATTTATCAGTAAACTTACTTTTATTAATGGTGGAACCTCTAGTTTTTTGGATTCTCATTATTTAGTGCAATTTCTAAATCTAAATTATTTACACTTTTCACAACTGCTTTTTGATTCTTCCTGGCTGGTTTAAACCAGCAATTTTCCTCCGGGTGAAAACGTTTCGCTTTATTCTCGGTGATACAGATTTGGCACGGTTTTTTCTCTTCAATTTTTTTGTTTTTTTGTGTCAGAATTTACTGTGTAGTTTTTCTTATCATATTTATTCTTTGCGATAAAATGTTCGAGTTTTCCCAACTAGAGATCTTCCATTTGTTGTAAAGTTTCTCGGTCAATTTTATCAGTCAGGTAATTAGGCAGACCCGCTGCTATAAGGTCTATAAGTGTCCCAGTATCAATTGACTTCCTCACTTCTAATAATAATTTTTCTTTTTTTAGGTCATATTCAAGTAAGGACCCCATTTGATATTTAAAGGCAAGAGGATATATGATGGGTGATCCTTTGTTTCCAAATGAATTACAGAAATTTTTTTCTTACTTGTTCCACTCTGATTCGACCGTTAACTTCATTAACAGACAGCTGTACGAATTCTGTCGTAGTGAACATTTTCTTTTTTATTTCCTTCTTCCAATTGTTTTTTAATTTCCCCAGTAACTCTTCCCACTACCCTCGTTTCTTCCTTTCCACCCTCCGCTCCAGTTCCTCCTTCTATCCATCTTTTCCCTTTATCTCACTTCTTTTCCTTAGCATCATTCTTCGTTCTTTCATACATTCCCAACAGCGCATATTCTACTACAAAAATGGGGTTTTATCCATAGGGAATACCTTGCCACACCGCACTCTAAATTAGGTTTTAAACCAAATAAAACGTTGTAGTGTCATCAGTACCACCTCCTTGACAAATATATCAAGGGGTTGATTTAATATTACTTTCATTGGCCTGGTTGGTTTGGTTTACATGATTGGCTTCTAGTTAGGTACCAAACTAAAATACCTCGATATTAGCATCGGTGCTATAGAACACTATTCATGGCTTGCGAGCCATCTGGCCAAATTAATTCTACATTCTCTTCTATATGTGTTTGTCAAATCTGGGTTCTATATGATTAAAGATATGAAATGCGATAACAATTATAGGTACTTACCATAGACGTTAGGAAGTATCTGTTGTGTAATTTGAGCATTCCCAAACTTTTAGCTTGCTTCAATACCGGTAAAATTTTTTCTGTTCTACAGTTTAATATTATATTGTCTTCGGTGGTGTTTCTGATTTTCTTTAGGAGGGGCCTAAATCATTTTTATATGAAAAAGAAAATTTATATCAGATCTCTAAGTAATAGTCGACACTTAAAAATTAATATTGTATTCTTTTATTAAAAGACAATAGCCTAGTCTCAATTTTTTACTAAACATTTCCGAGATTTTAGTGCCTACTATTTTGGAACCTCAGTATAGCTCACATCATTTTAGCTTTACCTGTAGTCATCACCAGTTCCAAGCTGCATGACTATTATATTATTTTTTTTAGAAGAGGGATTCAGTTCTTGTAATTTTAAAATTTCCTGCATTTGTATTAGACCTTCTTCGGTCTCGTAAATAATAATAAAACTGCTCCACTGCAAACTTTTTACCACTTCTGCCAGACCTATTCAAACATAATTAATTTTATTATAACGTATAAGAAATTACAAATAATTTTTTTCACTACTAGCCTCTGGACCTAACTTTATTGGCTTTTTTTGAGGTAATATTAACCAAGGTAGAAAAATACAGGAACTACTTGATAAGAACTAAATCTAAATCCATTTGACAGAATGGGAGGTTAACTGATGCAAAGAAAAAATGAAAAAATACTTTTGCTTACTTCTTTAATAGTCATATCAACATACCTCTTCAAAAATCAATTGACTTATCCAGGTATATTCAAAGCAATTTTTACAACACAATACTTATTATATCAAATCAAAACAAAAACTATTGGAATGTTATTGTTGCCTTGTCATTGTCATGTCATGTGAAACGGGAGTGACTGGTGATCCGTAAAAAAATTTTATTAGTTTTAAAAATTAATATTTAAAAAAATATAATGCCAGTAGTGAAAAAAGTGTTATATGAGCCACGATAGAAAAGGTATTATTGTCTGGAATCCAACAAAGACCTCGAAGCTTCGCTTCTTGATCTTTTATGGACCTCGACAATAATAACTCACTTTTCTACCTTGGTGCATAATTACTATTTTCTATGTCTAAGTTACCTTTAGCATAAAGTTCGGCTTCTGGGAAAAAATTTAGCAAAGCTGGTACTACCGCATCTGCTTCTTTCTTAGGAGGAGATGGATTCCTCCAAGAAGTAGTTATAAACGGTACTTCGAAGTGTGTACAAGTAGATTCTAATATCGGGATGGTGTTTATAGCATCTGAGTACACGGCTATTACTCCCCTATCTTTTTTAAGTATATTACATACTAAAAAATCATAGTTATGCGTAAAAAAATATTTGAAATTGGAAAAAAAATATAAAGTAGTCAAATTATTAATTATAAATTATAAATATTCAATAAAATTCAAAAAAAATCTTTATTTCAATTACAGGGTAGTCAAGAAAGACTTTCCACTTCTTTATATGTAATTCATGTTTGCACTTTTCATATTTGCTGTTTTTTAAAATTTATAATTTCTATCACATTCGGGTAATGGATGAACTTTTTGAATTAATTATAAATACTTACGAGTTTGGCTATCCTCGAAATTATCTTTTCCAGATACCTGCATGATCTTAGTCGAAAATAACACTCTATGATCGACCATATTCTTCTTGTAAATGGTACTATTTAACGGAATATTTATTTGAGAAGCTAAATCTTCTAAAAGGACACCTACAATCGTAATTGTAATTAAAATGGTAAAATGGAAAGATCGACATATGACTCAATCACTACCAAGAAGTTAAATAAATAAATCTAATTTGAAAGTCTTTATAGACTATACATTAAGATACAAATTTTACCGAGAAGTTAATAATATGTATACATCTGCTTCATGCTTGTAGGACTTCTCCAGTTACTCCAATGGGGATTACCTTTTTCATTTTTCTCGTCGTTATATTTTTTTCTGTTTTTTGTACCTCTAGTTCCAAGTTCCTAATGATCTCTTTTATAATTCACGTTTACAATAGACTTCATTGTTATTGGACACTTTTGAAAATAACTAAGATTTTTCCAGTTTCCTTTAAATTGGTTATATTTATATCTTATTTTATATTTTCCTAAATTATTTATCACTCCAATTCGAATCAAATATAAATTTCAAACTTGATATATCTGTATATATATTAGTAAGTACTAACATAATTTAATGAACACATTGTTCATAATTTTATTTAAAAAACATAAATAAATGCAAATTATAAAAAATATTGTGTAAAACTTTTGCCAAAATGACCATTTGTATTTTACAAATAACTGTTATAGCTTTCTGTTACATCTTTCATGATTCTGTTTATTTTTTTTGTACATTCTTCTGAACAATAGTCGAAAAAATTGACCGTTACCCTGACGTCACACCCACAAACCTCACCAAATGAATCGGAGTTAAAAAAATAAATATAGCTGTTGTTTAAAGTTAATTTTGTAGAGGTTTTGAAAAACACCGCTTTTATAGAATTTATTTGAATTCAAATGATAAACCGCTTTGAACAAAATTCGATGTTGTTGTCATAAAAGGTCAAAATAAACTCTTATGAATACAACCATTTAAATATTTTTGGCATTATCTCTTTCCAACATTCGAAGGTCATAATTAAGTTGAAAAGAACGTAAGTCTTTGCTTGATAGACAAGTGTACATAATTGTTACTACCAGTAGCAAAGGATGAGGTATATAAAGTTTGTGTTTACTATTGTTCGCTCTTAGTGACGTCTGGGTAAAGGTAAATTTGTTCCACTGTATTAGTACATATTAATAATTATTTTATAAGAATAGTATAATAAAAAATTATATAATAATATTTTTATTATTTTTGATCACAATAAGAAAGTAATTAATGTATTGTAAACAATATTTTTAAAATAAAACCTCAACCAAAATATTTATTGGTCGTAGATAAAGTAAAGTATTCAACCCAATACTAGTCGACGTAGAGAGAGCGTTCAGACAGAGAGATAATTCAGAAGAACAAATTTGGAAACCTTTAGGGCGCATGTAGGGCAGCGTATGATGTCAATCCCTGCGGTTAAACTAGATAGTAAGTCAACGATGTAACTGACTTACTTGAAAGGATGATTTTAATTTTTAAGAAACGATTAAAGACGCCATTGAGAAATTGAAGAGCTAAGAAGACGACTAGATCATCGAGCCCAGGTGAAATAATGGACATCATCTAGCAATTATCTCCAAGGAAAGCTACTCGATATGACTCTGTTATACTACCTGAGAAGGTCGTGGTATTTTGTACTGAGTTCATCAATGGAATAATGTGGTAAATATACTTGGATATCATCATTATTAGGAAGGCAAAGAAGGATCCACTATTATAACAACGGATCGATCAGCCGCTACCTGCGGTGTCCAAAATGGCCGAGAGAGCCATTTGATTTTAGGTCTTAATACTCTACAGCTACTCTACTATTCTACCGCTAGTGTAATGTATCAATAAGTAGTTCAACAAATCAAATCACTGGTTCGACCAAATATAGTATGATTGACCATTCACTCTAGAATTGACGAGTTTGGCATCCCGAAGTCCCTAGCTGGAAGCAGGAGTTCCACAAGGAACCGCTTCACCTCTCCTGTACATCATCTGCAGAGCGGATATACCCAAGTCGAAGAACAACAGGTTATCCCTGAATACTAAGAATACACCAACGTCAGCGAGAAACACACAAACCAGCCTAATATTAGGGTACCTATAAGATGCAGCAAGTCTTGTTGAAGGATGGTGTACAAAGTGGAAGATCCAGTTCAACTCGAATAAGACACAGGCCATACTATCAGAAAAGGAAACAGCTAGCACTGGTAAATAGTAAGTTCAGCTTCTTCAGTCGATTCTGATCACTTTGAACCAATTTCTTTTATACTGAAGTAAGAAATCGAGCGTTGCCTTGTGGATATTTCGATGTCAAATTAAAAATGTTAAAGTAACGTGCACTATCTACTGTTTTATTAATAATAATTTGTTTAAAATTCGCAATTGATTATAACAAGCTTCATCATCTTCTTCTTCTTACTGAATATAGGCATAGTTGCCTATTTTTCTTCACATTATTGCTCCTACTCAGTCATCTCGAAGTTTGTCGCTTCACCACCTTTTTATTGGTCTTTCAAGGCTCCTTCTTCTATGCACAATCTTCACTACTGTGGTCTCTAATATTCTTTTTGTTTTAGTGGTCTAAGGTCGGGTTTCCGCTGCATAGGTCAATATAGGTCTTATTGTGGTCTTGTATATCCAGGCTTTGGCTTCCGTTCGAATATGTTTGTTTCTTCAGATTGTGTGGTTCAGGAATGCCGCTTGTCTAGATGCTCTTGTAGATTGGTTTCTTACCTTAGCCTCAAAGTCCCCATATCCAGATATTTCGATTCCTAAGTGTTTAAATGTCACTCCCTGCTGTATTATTTTATTATAAACCAACAGCTTATATCTGATCTGTGAGTTGGAAGTAACCATAACTATTTCTATATCTTCTATTCTACATTAATCTCATCGTTTATTAATATCTTTGGTGAATTTGGCTCATCCTCTATTTTCTTGCTTTATAGTCACTATGTATGTAAGCTGGGAAGACATGTTTGCAAGGAACTGGTATCCAGGATTAATGATAAAACCGTTTTGCCAACTAATAATAACTATAATTTATAATATATATAATATATGAAACCTGGTTAAGTGCTAGTATAAAATATGACTTGTTAAACTTAAATGGCTATAGTGTATACAGGGTAGATAGAAATTGTAGAGGAAAGGGTTTATGTGTATATGTCAAAAATAACTATAGATACGAGATTATTAATTGTAATCAAAAGTATTTGTGGGAGCAATGTTGTATTAAAACTACTGTTAGTAAAACTACTTTTGCTGTTGGAATTATATATAAACCTCATTTACAAAATACAAGTACATTTCTAGATGAATCAGAAGACTCCTTAATAGCAATAGCGCCGACAGTCGATAAAATAATTTGTATGGAGGATTTTAATTTGAATGCATTAGATACCGGGGATACATGTGTTAAGAAATTCAATTCAATTATGAAAGCACTAAGTCTCTGTCAAATAATAGATGTTCCCACAAGAGTTACTGCTACAACTGCGACACTGTTAGATTATGTGATTGTTCAGAAAGGTATGAAGGTGAATAAAGGTCTTATCCAGAGTAGTATTTCTGATCATGCTATTGTTTATTGCAAGGTATAGGTAGAAGGATTAGGTAATGGTTCTAAAACTTCTATACTTATAGAAACATTTTAATCAGGAACTGTTCGAAACAGATTTTTTAAGAATTTCATTTTTTAGAATATTTGATCAAAATAATGTTAATGAAAAAATATCTTATTTGGTAAATAGTTTAAATGATCTTTTTGATAGTCATATTCCAATTACTACTTCTAGGGTAAGGAAATGTAGAGCTCCTTGGTTAACCGGGGTAGTTAAAATAATGATTTCCAAAAGAAATAAAGCCTTAAAACAGTAAAAGCGCTCTAAACTGCCAAAACATTTAGAATATTATAGACAACTGCGCAATGTTACTAATAAAGCAGTTGAACGGGAAAAAAAGGCGTATTTTGCTTACCAACTAAAAAGCTCAACCTCAAAAGAAATGTGGAAAATTCTCAAAGATCATAAATTTGTCACAGAAAAAAAAATTACATTCCAGAAAAGTTAAATGATCCTAATGAGATAAATAAATTTTTTATTGGGTCAATTGAATATTAGGAACCACCTGAAAATTTATTGAATTTTTACAAAAACAACAAAAAAATAGACTCTGTATTTAAATTTCAAACAGTTAATGGCCTATTTGTATATACAAGTATTAATAATATTTAAACAAATGCTAAAGGTTTAGATGAATTAAATATTAAATTAATTGAATTATGTTGTCCACATATTGTACCTTACATCACACATATAATTAATTACTGATTGGAAAATAACGTATTTCCTGAACAATGGAAAACCGCAATTGTAAAAGTATTATCTAAAAAGCCAAATCCTACAGAAATGAAAGATTTAAAATACTTGAAAAAACAATGGAAGAGCAAATACGTCAGTTTGTTTTAGATTTCTCATTGTTACCGGAAGTACAATCTGGATTTAGGAAAGGATATAGTTTCACCACTGCTCTGCTTCATATTTTTGACGATATAATTAAAGGTTTAGATGAAAAACGTACAATTTTAGTCGAGCTTTTGATACAATTAATGTTGACTTAGTAATTAATATTCTGAGTTTTAATGGATTCTCCGAAGAGGCTATTGCACTGATGACTGAATATTTAAAAGGTCGTAAACAGGCAGTTTGTATAGAAAATATAAAATCAAGTTTTTTAAATATTAAATCGGTAGTTCCGCAAGGTTCAATACGTGGTCCTCTCTTGTTCTCTTTATATACTGCTCATTTTAAATATGAAGATTTAAGCCAAAACACTTAAATAAAATATTCTAAATGATTATATCCCATATTTTTGACACCTTCCAATATTTTTTCTTCATACTTGGCAAAAAGTTTACACATATTAGGTTACTTTAAACAGTGGCAAAAGATAGTTTTTCTCGATTACCAGAGGCGTGCGGTAGGGATGGATACTTTATTTTATCCCCCTACAATTTACGCCACTGTTGTAATAATTTTTTCTGCATGTTTTTTTTGTTTTTTTTTGATTCTCCGTTACTTTCTACGTAAATATTATCCTCTTGTCTCAATACGATAGAGTGAGTAGTTTTCGAGTTATTTACATTTAAAGGTAATGTTTAAAATATCCATTTTTGTTTTATTGCTTATTCAACATGAGTTTCCTTAATAATATAACCACCTTGACAACAAAATTTGTTAATTCTAATCGTAAATTCACATGCCTCAATAACTATTTCACCAAATAAATAAAGTTTATTAGTTTCAGTAAATTTCATTTCAAAAGATTTTTTCATACCAATGTTTTTTAATTTTAAATTTATGAAAATTCAGAAATTTGATTTTTATTATCAGATACTAATAAATAAGATAAAATTCGCAGCAAATTCGCAGGTCCTTTTGAATTACCTGCAAATTTAAATGGCCGTTCATGTCTGGAATTACTTCAAAATCCACTTTTTGATGAGCTGGAAAACTTACTATTAAACCAAAGAAGAAGTATGTGGTTTATGCAAGACGGCGCCCCACCACATTATCCTTTAGCGGTTCGAAATTATCTAAACAATACATTTCCTCATAGATGGATAGGGCCAGGGAGTGAATTTCCATGGCCTGCTCGAAGTCCCGATTTTAATCTCCTAGACTTTTATTTTTGGGGACATATGAAAAGACTTGTGTAAGCTCAAGAAATTAATACCCGACAGGAATTATGGCAACAAATAGAAAATGTTGCAAATTTTATTAGGAATCAACCCAACATATTTCTAAAGGTTAGGAGAATTATTGAAGTCAATAGAAAATTTACTATAATGGTAACTAACTAGAATTTTTTGTAACAGTAGTCTAAATAAATAATTGTTTCAGTACGTTTATTTTATGTAGGTATTCATAATGTTATTTCATAATAAAAATCATAGTTCTATTTTTTTATAAATTTAAAACTGAAATTTTTATTAATATTAATATGAAAAAACCATTTGAAACTAATAAATTTTATTTATTTAGTTAAATAGTTATTGACTCATCTGAATTTACGATTAGAATTAACAAATTTTGTTATCAAGGTGGTTAAATTAAAGGAAACTTAAGCAATAAAATAAGCAATAAAACAAAAATGGATATTTCAAACATTACCTTCACGTTGCATGCTAATGGACGCCTATGAGCGTCAAAATATCGCTTCAGCCGAATGCTGACGACGCACATGTGCGTTTTTAAAATACCTATTTTTTTTAATGTTTAGTTTAATTACCCTTGGGTATAAAAGATTAATTTTTGGAAAAGTTTGTAGAGGGAACTATCTGTTACCCTATTTTTTAGTCAGTTCTCAGTAACCCTTCCTCCAAGTACAATAAATGTTTCATTAAAATTATTTAAATTTATATTCTGTATTATCCTTATTTTGGCATGTCACATTTTTTTAAATAATCTATTTTGTATACTTAAATTTGCTTTTCTCTATTTTCATTATTAGATTTTTTTATTTTGCATAATTATGACAGTAGGTACGCAACGTGTGCATAAGATAATGCAGATTTTCGCAGCCAACAACCCAAAGTTATGGTCACAGCCAAAAAATCATAGCTGGCCATGCTTTTTTCTTGTCAAATTATTAACGCATGTAAAAATGGATGCCAATAGTTCAAATTGTAAAAGATCAAAATATAGTACTGATCAATTATATAAAATATTAAATAATTCATCTAGTGAAGACGAATTCAGTGAATCCGATAATAGTTTAGTTCCGTCCGATGAAGACACAGGTATGTTTATTATTTATTGTTAGATATAAAGTATATGTACCTATGATTTCCATACGAGATTTGAAAAAGAAATTTGAAATTATAAACTGCATTTGTATACATGAATTAAAAACTCAAAAAAAAGTGCTAAGGAAAAAAATAAAATATGCAATATAATTGTCTGGGGGAGCATAAAAAACACTAATGCGCATCAGATTTTTTTGCAGAATCGCTTTACTTGATTGATATCTATACAATATAGAAGGAGCTTCAAACGTACAAGATCCGTGGCAAGATGATCCTATTGGAATGCAAAACTTTGATTTTACCCAATCTTCGGGATTATTAGTAGATATTCCAGGGACTGGTCTTCCATATGATTTTTTTTGTCTTTTTGCTAAAGACAGTTTTTTTGAGAACATAGTGCGGGAAACAAATATTTATGCGGAAACGTTATTTTTATCTGGTGTTGCAGATAATTCACGCATAAATCAATGGAAACCTGTGGATGTCAAAGAACTTAAAAAATTTTTTGGACTTACATTGCATATGGGAACATGGCAAACCAATCGAATCCAAGACTATTGGAAAACGGATCCTCTTTTTCAATTAAAATGTTTCCATAATAATATGAGTCGTGATCGTTACTTGCTCATTTTTAGATGTCTACATTTTGCCAGAAATCCAGAGGAGGGTGTAATAGAAGATAAATTGTATAAGATTAAACCACTTTTAAATTACTTTAATAGTAGAATGGCTGAAATATATCAACCTGGAAAAAATCTATCCCTCGATGAAAGTATGGTATTGTGGCGAGGTAGATTAAGTTTTCGAATCTATATGAAAAGTAAACGTCACAAATACGGACTGAAATTGTATGTGTTGGCAGAACCCAACGGCTTGACGCTAAATATGAAATTATATAACGGACGTTATGACTCTGCAGGTGGAAAAGGCCACACCGAAAAAGTAGTCCTAGAGCTAATGAGACATTCTCTTTTTATTGATAATTTTTATGCGAGTGTTGATTTAGCAAGAACGCTTTTACAAAATAATACCTTCTGCACAGGAACTTTAGTTGCCAAGAGAAAAGGAAATCCTAGAAAAGTTTTAGAAGCTAAATTAACAGAAGGGCAGACAGTAGGACAATAAAAAGATGGCATTTTAGTAGGAAAGTGGAAAGATAAAAGAGACGTTATATACATATCTACGGAATTTAAAAATGACCTGATCGAAACTGAAAACAAAAGAAAACAAAAAAAATAAAACCTCTACCTATCTCCAAATATAACGAGTTTATGTGTGGTGTTGATCGCAAAGATCAAATGCTTGCTTATTATCCATGTGAACGAAAGACAATGAGATGGTATAAAAAAATAGGATTTCACATATTTCAAGTTTTGCTATTAAATTCTTATTATTTATACAAAAGTTATACTCCATACATTGGTAGGAGAATGAATTTATATGAATATCGTTTAGATATTATCAGAAATCTTTTACAAAACCCTGATGAAACAATATCGGTTACTGCAACACACGAGCCACAACCCCAAACATCAGACAAGCACAACATTTCAAAAATTTTAAATGTTGATAGTAGAGGTCGGATAAAGAGAAAAAGGTGTAAAGTATGTTCGAATAATAATTTAAGAAAAGACACCATATTTGAGTGTAGTATGTGTCCTGGAAAACCTGGACTGTGTGTTGGAAATTGTTTTGTACAGTTCCATAATAATAAGAACTTGTAATTACTTATATTTTTGTAATAAATTTTTCTGTTTAAATTTTTAGAAGTTTTTTTTTACAATAAAGATTTTTTTATGTTTTTTTTGACAACAATGATTTTCTACAAATTAAAAATGAAAGACGCACATGTGCGTCATTTAGCATACAATACAAAAATTTATGATCTAGTGCTGACGACGCCTATGAGCGTCACAAGTTACAATAAAGACGAACATTACCAAAAACTGGCCAAAATGTACTCTGCCAACCAGAAATCATTTACAGTTATCAGAAATTACAGAGTTTTCAGAAAATAGTCATCAGCACCTGTCAATAGCATATCTTTAGGCTGTTAGCATGCAACGTGTTATGCAAATAATTCGAAAACTACTCACTCTATCGTATTGAGACAAAAGGATGATATTTACGTAGAAAGTGACGGAAAATCAAAAAAACATGCAGAAACAATTATTACAACAGTGGCGTAACTTGTAGGGGGATAAAATAAAGTATCCATCCCTACCGCACGCCTCTGGTAATCGAGAAAAACTATCTTTTGCCACTGTTTAAAGTAACCTAATATGTGTAAACTTTTTGCCAAGTATGAAGAAAAAATATTGGAAGGTGTCAAAAATATGGGATACAATCATTTAGAATAGTTAAAATAAAACACCCTATATCTCGGTTAGGAGGAATATTTTATTAAAGTGTTTTGGCTTAAATCTTCATATTTAGTGCTAAGGTTTCTCCAGTTACTATATGGATAATTCTTAATGAAACACCCTGTATAACATAAATAGATTTAAATGTGCATATAAAGAATTGCTATATGGGTAATAAGTGTAAATTGCCCATGTATATAGATCCTTTTTTCTTGTTTTTTTTTTGTTTTTTGATTTTTTGTTTTTATCCTATTTATATTAACTGTTGCAGTTGTACTATTGTTTATTTGTGTGAAATAATAAAAACAATATTATTATTATTATTAAAGAATTTCTGCGAACTATCTGCAGTAAAATCTTTTAAACCTTGTTCTCGTATCTTTTTCGGTTATCCAGAAATATGGGCACGTTCCATACCAACTCCACTTATACGTTTGAAAACATTATAAATTGTGAATTTGCTTAATTCCATTAGATTTAACTGAGCAACTAGACGTACTTTTTCAACTTAGGTTACTTTTTATTATTTATATTCTTCAAAGGTACTACAGAATAACATTTTTTCTATAAATCAAACTAGCTGAGTGACAATCAAAGCAACTATTATAGAATTTCACTTGGGAAACGATGTTGCAATGAAGAACAGTGATAAAATTAAAATTTCACAGAATTTTTGGACGTACTTGTACTTTAGTCTTCCAGGAGCCTTGTAATGTTTGATTTAATAAAATGAATACCGGAAATTATATTTACTTACCAATTGTAACAACAGAACTACCGCAGATCACAAATTTAAACGTTACAGAAAAAGCAATCCAAAAAACATAATATAGCACTGGTTTCCCCATATTCGGTTCGATTAAAAATTAAACGAAATGTTATGGATGTTTTACATTGCCGTAAAATACTTTTACTGTTTATAATAAAAAGTCTAACGAAATGCAAGAGTTAATATCGCCTGGTATATTTAAGTTGGCAAATATCCAAAATCAAACATTACACCGAGCTGAAAATAGCCCAACACTCTTTCGCTGAAATAAAATATTTTATTGGAATGAGAAAAGTAATTAGCATATTTTTTCTGTCTAGTATCCCAGTACCGCTTTTATAATTTAGTACGTTCTAAGTCTACTTTTACAGTAAGGATATGTTTTTATAACAATGTTTACTCTCATTAAAACAATGTACTTCATTTGAACGGACGGAAAACTAAAGTGTGACGTTATTACCAACCAGTGACGGCTGGTTCCAAAGGACACGGACAATAATAGGTTCGTTTCAACCAACAATTCTGTTATCGTACGTAACCAGTAATTTTACTGTTTAATGCGCATGCGTGAGAGAAATTAATAAAGTTACTGGTAATCTTCTATCAAACGGTTGGAACGTATTTTGACTAGTTAGTTTGATGAATGGGAAGTTTATTTTTCTTTTTCCTTCTATATAGCATTTTTCCTGTCCTCGATAATGTTTTAAGGTGGAACTATAATTTTACAAATTTACCTATTGAGTTAACTATATATTTACAAAATACCCAGAGTTGAACATAAATATTATGGTTCTGCCTCTTACTTTCAGATCTATCTTATTGTAAAAGTTGGCAAGTACACTTTTTTTCTTTTAAAATTTGAATTTTTTCTCTTTCCAAATCATTTCTTTCCTTCATCACTGTCATGACTTCTTCATGGGCTTGATGAAGAAATTTTAATCTTTTTTCTTGGTATGCAAGTCTATCTTCCCGCATCTGTTGAAGAACAGTCTTACGGCCTCTTACATTTTTTTTTCTTATGACTTCTTTCTTCTGTGATGACGAAGGAATTTATGATTTACTTTCTTCTTCAGTATTGGCAGTGATAGTACTGGGAATCTGTACTATATCTGACCCCAGCAAAATTTCAGGCCTGATATTTCTTTTGTTTCCATAAACATCCTCCATTTCAGCTGCGAATTCAAAGTATTTCCTGCCACGACCAGTTGCATTTTTGTTATCGATATACAGGGTGTTTCATTAAGAATTATCCATATAGTAACTGAAGAAACCTTAGCACTAAATATGAAGATTTAAGCCAAAACACTTAAATAAAATATTCTAAATGATTGCATCCCATATTTTTGACACCTTCCAATATTTTTTCTTCATACTTGGCAAAAAGTTTACACATATTAGGTTACTTTAAACAGTGGCAAAAGATAGTTTTTCTCGATTACCAGAGGCGTGCGGTAGGGATGGATACTTTCTTTTATCCCCCTACAATTTACGCCACTGTTGTAATAATTGTTTCTGCATGTTTTTTTGATTCTCCGTTACTTTCTACGTAAATATTATCCTCTTGTCTCAATACGATAGAGTTATAGAGTTTTCGAGTTATTTACATATTTAAAGGTAATGTTTAAAATATCTATTTTTGTTTTATTGCTTATTCAACATGAGTTTCCTTAATAATATAACCACCTTGACAACAAAATTTGTTAATTCTAATCGTAAATTCACATGCCTCAATAACTATTTCACTAAATAAATAAAGTTTATTAGTTTCAGTAAATTTCGTTTCAAAAGATTTTTTCATATCAATGTTTTTTAATTTTAAATTTATGAAAACTCAGAAATTTGATTTTTATTATCAGATACTAATAAATAAGATAAAATTCGCAGCAAATTCGCAGGTCCTTTTGAATTACCTGCAAATTTAAATGGCCGTTCATATCTGGAATTCACTTCAAAATCCACTTTTTGATGAGCTGGAAAACTTACTATTAAACCAAAGGAGAAGTATGTGGTTTATGCAAGACGGCGCCCCACCACATTATCCTTTAGCGGTTCGAAATTATCTAAACAATACATTTCCTCATAGATGGATAGGGCGAGGGAGTAAATTTCCATGGCCTGCTCGGAGTCCCGATTTTAATCTCCTAGACTTTTATTTTTGGGGACATATAAAGACACTTGTGTAAGCTCATGAAATTAATACCCGACAGGAATTATGGCAACAAATAGAAAATGCTGCAAATTTTATTAGGAATCAACCCAACATATTTCTAAAGGTTAGGAGAATTTTTTCCAAAAGGATTAATAAATGTATTGAAGTCAATGGAAAATTTACTATAATGTTAACTAACTAGAATTTTTTGTTACAGTAGTCTAAATAAATAATTGTTTCAGTACGTTTATTTTATGTATTCATCATGTTATTTCATAATGAAAATCATAGTTCTATTTTGTTATAAATTTAAAACTGAAATTTTGATAAATATTCATATGAAAAAATCATTTGAAAGTAATAAATTTTATTTATTTAGTGAAATAGTTATTGACTCATGTGGATTTACGATTAGAATTAACAAATTTTGTTATGAAGGGGTTAAATTATTAAGGAAATAAGCAATAAAACAAAAATGGATATTTCAAACATTAACTTTAAATGCAAATAATTCGAAAACTACTCACTCTATCGTATTGAGACAAGAGGATGATATTTACGTAGAAAGTGACGGAGAATCAAAAAAAACATGCAGAAACAATTATTACGACAGTGGCGTAAATTGTAGGGGGATAAAAGAAAGTATCCATCCCTATCGCACGCCTCTGGTAATCGAGAAAAACTATCTTTTGCCACTGTTTAAAGTAACCTAATATGTGTAAACTATTTGCCAAGTATGAACAAAAAATATTGGAAGGTGTCAAAAATATGGAATAAAATCATTTAGAATAGTTAAAATAAAACACCCTATATCTCGGTTAGGAGGAATATTTTATTTAAGTGTTTTGGCCTAAATCTTCATATTTAGTGCTGAGGTTTCTCCAGTTACTATATGGATAATTCTTAATGAAACACCCTGTATTTTTTATAATTTCTTTCAAGAACCTTTCATCGATTCTCCACATTTTTTTTTCCGAAATGTCAGTACTTAGGACCTCTGACATTTCTTTTGCAATTAATATCCATAACGCTTTTAAGTTTCTAATCTTCATGGAACCAACGAGTAGAAGTATAAAGATACTTCTTATACAAATCAATTAACATTTTAGTGTAATTTACTGTCCAAAAAAAAGGAGAATTTTCTTGATCACCACCAACTGCAGCCATGCTAGAAGTGCTTGCACCCTCTTTCACTCTAGGCCAGACAACGAGAAACTCTTCCAGTCCTATTTATACAAGAAAAAAATATTTATTAAAAATAACAAGATGCAAAAAAATAAGTATTAGCTTCGGTCGTTTCGGTCTCCATTATTTTCTTATTTATTTTAAATTGACAATCAAAAAAATTTAGTTGCAACAAACAACAAACAAAAATACTTTTTTTTTTCTAATACAGTTCAAAAAAATAACCGCAATATAACTAAAACCTCACTTTTATAGACTAACCTTCATAGATAACCCTTAACCTTCTTACAATTTTGACAGTTTAAAAAGAAAATGTTACCATTGCGCATGTTTCTTAATTTCAGAACTTTCGATACTCGCTATCAAGCAAGAATCGTTTGACGGTAATTTTACTGGTCCGCAAACAAGATGGAACAGAGAACTGTTAGTAATCAAGAGTTCTGAACAAGTAATTTCATTTGGTTGGAACGATTTTTTTCAACTGCGCAAGTGTATTAGTAACGTTACTGTAATTTACTGGTGGTTGGAACGAACCTATTAATAACTGTACTAAAATCTAAATTGAATGCAGGAAACCTAAACCATAGAATTAGGACAGATGTGCCATGCAGAAAAAGTGGAGGTGGTACCGATTATCGTATCATCAACTATCATTTATTTTTTATTTTTTAGTTCGATTTATCACTTAGTTTTTTATGGACATGAGGTATTTCTTAAGAAATTATTTGGCAAACTCATCAATTCCTTTAAAGATTCACTGGTGCATGGGTTTCCTGTTTACTTAGAGTAATGAAGTTCTTCATTAATATGTTCCTTGATATGTATGCACGGTTTCAAATGAATTAGACTTCTGAATCCGGTGAAAATTAAGCTTAAAGATTCCCTTACATATTCACAACCCAAGCTAATAATATTTAAAGTTTTTTTTCCTGGGTATTCATCAAATAAAAAAAAAATTAAATAAATAAATATTTTTTTTTATATTACAATTGGCATACAACGTTTCGGCCATGGGCCATCATGTCATAGGTAATATTTTATTTGTGCCCACCCTTTTTTGAACTTACCAGCCGCCACTGCCAGCCACGAACCAGATCATCTGATAACTGAATAAAATGCTTGTTTTAATTGTGATTTAGGGAAAAATGCGTAGATTTTGCTGTTTAATTAAAAATGATTCACAGCTTATTACATGGAACTAAAATAATAATATTTTATAATCATTATTCGAGTGAATGTAATCAATTGTTTTTTGTTTAAAGACAAATCTAATCAATAATGATTTAATCTTATCTATGCTTGAGATAGAAATTATTTTACAGAGAAAATTGAAATTATAGACGCAGTTTTAATATTTCTAGGTAAAATAACAAAGTGAATTTCACATTGCAATTTTTTTATTGGTAAGTTTATTAGAAATAACATTCATGTTAAAAAAAGTATAATCATCTAATTACTGCTTGTCACAGTTATAACTCAACTATTTTAATTTCATCATTATAATTTTAATTTGACAAAGTTATAACATAAACATAATACACACATTTTGAATCCTTTGTAATTATAAAAACACATACGTTGAAACTTTTTTGAAAGTGATTTTAATTATTTGTTTAGTAATATACAGTGAGTAAAGTAAATATTGTGGGAGAGTTACAATTCACCCACATTTTATGCACTGCGAGTATTTGCATGGAATACATTCATTTTTTATGAATGTGTACTATTATAGGAAATACTAAAACACGTAGGTTTTTTTTTGATTTGGTAATTTATACCAAACTATATTATAAGAGGTAATGGATTTTGAGATCAGCTTTGAACGAAAGCGTCGCAGATCGCAGAACACTAGTTTACGTTCGAAAAAGGATGTACTAACTATCCTAATAAAGTTAGCCCTAAAATTTCATTCTTTGACTGTCCCTCGATCAGATCAGATCGGCTACCAATATTTTAGTAGTGCAGTAATTTTTTTTAGTTAATTATAGTTTGTAGTTATTAATTTTATTATTTTAATCGTTTAGTTAGTGTAGTAAAGACAATCATTTGTGGAAATATTTTGTTTGGTGAGTTAATTTCCTTGATAGTAAGGTATGTACTTTATCAAAATTTTAATAAATTATTAGGTATTAAGATTGATTTTTGCCCGTTATTAATTTTAACAATAAAAAATACTGTAATTCATATCTATATATAGATCTACGATTGTTAAAGAAACGATAATGTTGGTACAAAATTGTTAAATGTAAAAACAAGATTACCCAAATTAAAAAAATCTGGTGTTTACAAAATTAATTGTCCAAAATATGTAAATACCGCATGCGGTATATAAAACCCTATTATCAATCAAGTCTCAGGCAGTCGGCGTTGATAATTTAAGCTGTAAAATGTTGTTACATTGCTGCCCTTTCATATTACTGTATGTTTGTCATATTTTCAATTATATAATGGAAAACAAATGTTATCCGACTCCTTGGAAAAAATTCCTGGTTACTCCGCTGGCTAAAATCTCATCACCCGATTCTTATTCAGATCTACGTCCAATTAACATACTGTGCTGTTTGTCGAAAATATTTGAGAAAATAATTAATAGAGATATTCGTAACTACCTATCAAATTTTTCTATTTTACCTCCTTGTCAATCTGGTTTTCGACCCGGTATTAGTTGCACAAGTACTCTTCTTAAAGTTATTGATGACATACATATAGCGACGGATAAATCTTTGCTAACAGCTTTAGTTCTACTGGACTATTCAAAAGTCTTTGACCTAATTAACCACACATTGTTGCTGGCACTGCTAAAATACATAGGGTTTTCAGAGGCATCTTTACTTTTGTTACAGAGCTACCTAAGTAATAGATCACAAGCTGTAACTATCAATAGTATAATTTCTGACTTTATAATTACTAGTAGCGAAGTTCCACAAGGTTCAATTCTAGGACCATTGCTTTTTGTAATTTACACATCACAATTTCATAAAGCTGTGAAATATTGCTATGTTGAGTACTATGCGGATGACAGCCAGGTATATTTTTCATTTGATGAGAGTAATACGATTGCCGCCTGTCAAAAACTCAATGCATATATTGACTCAATAATATCTTTATCAGGAAAGTATTGCCTCAAAGTCAACGCCCATAAAACTAAATTACAATTATTTGGAAGAACAAAAGCTAGGAAATGATGTGCAAATAGATTAGACATTAGAAACAAACCTTTAGTGATAGAGTCCTGTGTTAGAAACCTAGGTTTGTTAGTAGATGATGATCTTAAATTCCACTCGCATGTTAACAGTATCTTAAAAAAATCTTACAGTAATCTAAAATTAATATATTCAAACAGAAATATTTTAAGAAAGAAAACTAAAACTGTTCTTTGTAACTCTATTGTACTATCACATGCTAATTATGCAGATGTGGTCTATGGACCCTGCCTTCTAGAATCCGATAAAACTCGATTGCAAAGGCTACAGAATGCATGCGTGCGCAGTATCTGCTCTCTAAGAAAAAGGAATAATGTATCATTCCATTTAAAAAAATATTGGTTGGCTCAATATGGCAGACCAATCAGGATTTCATTTATAATAGCTAATATGTCCAAATTTAAAAGACTATCAAAATCAACAGTTGTAATGAGGATATTTCACTTGCTGATGTGGACGACAAAGTACTAAGTAGTAGAAATAATTGATGGAGATTGGGGAAGAGATGGAAGATTTTCGATATATTTTAACAAACTTGTGTTTGGATTTTCTGAATAATTTTCAACGGGTCGCTTCAGACTCTTTTGTAGGGTTAAGCTAGAAATAAATATCAACAGCTCTTTTCACTAAGAAAAAAGTGACATAAATTGAATGCTTATAGAATTTCTTTGTTTTCTTAAATTGTTCAAACCTTTTTTTAGTTTAAGACGATCCCCAATTAGAGGGTTTAAACTTTTTAAATCTTCTTCAGTTAATTCTAATAGTATATCTAGGGAGTTCAATTTCTGATCTGAAATAAAATCAGATTTAAATAAAATATGTTTTGATCTTATTTCCTTTTTTTTTCTATTCAATGTTAACGAGAAAGATATTTCTTTTATTGTGGATAAAATAATACTTATTATATTTCTCGAAAAATTCTTAAATCAAATAAATCAAATTCTAAAGCCAAACAAATCAAAATCTGGTATCAAATAATTCAAATTTAAAATCAAATTAATTAAATTTTTGAATAAAACAAATCAAATACATCTTAAAGTATTAATTTTTCAATAACATATACCTAGTTTGACTGAACACTTAATCGTACTTAGTTTTTTTTTATTAAAATTAACGTGTTCGGCTACTAAGGCCAATTGCACACAACGGTAACATTGTTTAACATAAATACAATAATATGTACATTAAATTTCATGATAAAGGTTTACTTCTTTGAGGAACTTAAATAAGCGAATAATTTGCTCTGGATTATTAAGCATATAACGTAGGCTTGATGAGAGATGATTCTGTTGCCTACTGAGTGTTAGGGTAAAATATTTGATGGCTTGAAGTATGCTAAATAATTCACCCGTATAAACGCTACTTAAAAAAGGGATACGTGAGGAGCTAATAAGAGAGTGGGAAGTTGTAACACAGCAGCCCAGTCCTGTTTCACTTTTTGAGGCATCAGTATATAGAACTAGATCGAAATTATTTGTAATTAAGATATTATTAAAAGCTTTTATTATGAATTCCCTAGGTGTTATGTGTTTATCGAAACGTGTAAGAGATGTATAAAGCTGTGGAATGGTAATGGCTCAAGGCGGAGACTGGGGTACTGGTGGTAGGGTTGTTTGTAGTAAATTAATATCATCAAGTAGCTGTGATAACACTAATGGAATGGGCTTTATTAATAAAACTGGACGTTTTTTGTACGATAAGGATATGGGAGATATGAAAATGGGGTATACAGGATTATAGGGGTTCGTGGATACTGATGCTGCGTAGGAGAGTAGCAATTATTGCTGTCGTCTTAACCACAGAGGAGGTTCATTTGCTTCACAATAAAGATTTTCCACAGGGGATCGAAAGGCACCAAGGCAAAGTCGTGGAGCTGTTATCGTGGATTGGATTTAAGAGGTCAAAAAGTGTTTTCGAAGCTGATATATATATATATTGTTCTGATGAAGGAAATAAAATTTTCCGAAAGCTAAACAAACAAAAAAGAGTACACTTTTGTTTTATTGACTGCATCCCCAAGATCTCCATTGTGTTTTTGTTTATATTGGTCAGTCAGGATCATCCTTCTTTGTTTATATTTATATATATATATATATGAAGCAACCAAAATCTATTTTTGAGCGTATGAGTGATCTATATATTTCAAGGAGAGAATTTTCGTCGGCACCCCATTGAAAATGTGAAAGAGTTTTGATTGTGTTGAGTCTTTTACTACACTCACCTTTTAATTTTAGTAGACGTTGTTTCCAGGTAAGTCGTGAGTCATATGTTAAACCGAGTATTTTGCAGTTATCAAGTACAGGGATACAGTTGTTGTTAATCACTATTCGTGGAGGTGGGGACGGAGAACGTCGGCTGAATTTGATGATTTTTGATTTTGTACGGGATAAGGATAAGCCAAACTGATTTCTTCTGTTGCAAAGTGTATCGACAGCAGATTGAATTAGCTTTGATGTCGTAAGTGCAGAACGTCCGTGGCAGTATATTATTAAATCATCTGCATATAAGACATGTTTAATAGGTGAATAAAGATTAGAACATAAATCATTTATTACCAAGTTGAAGAGGGTTGGACTTAACACCGAGCTCTGCGGAACCCCATCCGATTGACTGTAGGATGATGAGAGGATGCCATTTACTGAATCTCGTGTACGATCGTGACGATAAAAAATTCTGGATAAAGTGAAATATGTTACCATTGATGTTGTGAAGGGTTAGTTAATTTAATATACAGGGTGATTGATTAGTGTGAGGAAGCTCAATAGATCTGTTATAATAAAAAATACAAAAAAAGTTATTGACAAAAATTTTAGGCAACTTTAAATTCCACATTTTAAAATTAGTCACAATCTTACAGGGTGTTCCATAAGATGGTGGCACACTAAACTTTTTTTTAAGGAACACCCTGTATTTAATATTAAATTCGAAATCTGCATCACTTCCACATCACAACAATGTAAAGTTTTATTATGTTATACCGGGTATTTAAAAAGTTACAACCAATATTACCTGAAAATCGTATTAATATAATAATAAAATTGGTGTTTTCCACAATTATTAGTTTTATTTAAATAAAACCAGCTATTATTTGCTTAGAAGAGCCAAATTTTAAGAATCAATATTACTATAAGCTAAAAGATTATTCCTGCTTTTACAAAAATAGATTTGATCCTCAAAGATCATGTTGACCTAACCAAACCTAACTTAACCTAACCTAACCATAGAAATAAATATACCAGCTAACAATTTTGAAATAGTAACAGCTGCAATCAATATTCCCCACAAAATATACATTTCATCACTAACTGTGGATCAATTAGAATTTGAACAGACAATATCCCAAATACCTACTCCTTGACTAATAGTTGGCGACTTTAATTCTCATAATTATACCTGGGGATCTAGGCATATTTCTTCTAAAGGAAGAATAATTGAAAATGTAGCTACTTCTCAAAACATTCTAAATTATGGAAATCCCACTAGATTTGACATTCATACTGGAAATTATTCAGCTATAGACCTCTCATTATGTGAACCATCTCTATCTCCATTATTAACTTGGGATGTAATCCCTTATTTGTATGGAAGCGACCACTTCCCAATTAAAATTTCTTTCCCACCAATACATTCCAAAATGGATTCAGATTTACCACCTAAATGGAACTTACGAAACGCTAATTGGCAAAAAATTTCTGAAACTGTGGACGCTGGGATCGGCGAAGTTCCATTGGACATCGATCGCTGGTTACATTCATTTACAGTGCTGTTAACGGAGGCTGCCTCACAATAGGTATGTAGGATTGATTAAAACACCTCCAAATAGTTCTCCACTACCTTGGTGGAACCAAAATTGTAACATTGTGCATTCAACAAGCTTAAGCGAAATAAATCAGTTCAAAACTAAATCGAACAAAAAACAAAAATTCAGCGCCAGGCCCTGACAAAATTCCCGTTATTTTCTTACAGAATTTATCTGAAAACAGCAAAGAGTATCTACTAAACTTTTACAACTGCATTTGGACAAATAATATATTTCCGTCGAAATGGCATGAAGCCAACATAATCCCTATTTTAAAGACAGAAAAACCAAGAACGGATCCAGAATCTTACAGGCCAATTTCTTTAACAAACGGTGCATGTAAAATCATGGAGAAATTGGTAAACCGTAGACTCCTTTGGTACCTAGAACAAAATAAATTATTAATACCCGAACAAAATGGTTTTCGCCAAAACAGAAGCGCTATTGACAATCTAATTGATCTAGAATCTGAAATCAATGAAGGATTTTTTAACAATCAGATATGCATCTCAGTATTCATTTATATCACTCCCGCTCCTTGGACTATCCCTATTCCTCCTTAAACCTATCCCTGCTTAATAAAAATGAAGTTAACCATACGCTTATTATTCAGAAATTTCGTGCTATAAAAGAAACATACCAGGAACACCAATTTATATACACAGATGCATCTAAAATAGACGAAAATCTAGGAGCTGCCGTAATAACTGTAGACACAAAGTCCAGTTTCAAACTAGCCTCGTATAATTCTATTCACACAGCTGAATTGTTTGCCATCTTGCAGGCTCTTCGTATTATTAAAGAGAAAAACTATAATAAGAGTGTAATTGTTACTGATTCCTTAAGTGCTATTCAAACCATTAAACAACTATACCCCAAACATCCTATAATCTTCCTGATAATGTGAATTACATGGACTTCATCAAAATAATAAACATCCAAGGTAATGAAGAAGGTGATTCCCTTGCCAAACAGGCGGCACTCGACAACGAGAGTGGAACGACCAAAGTGATTGAAGTGGGGGTCGCAGACTTTAAATCGATTAGTAAATTCAAATTTCAGTGGAAGTGGCCAATAGAATGGGATAAATTTACAGGAAAATTAAAAAGTATTAAACCTACTACATGTCCCTGGTTAAATCTTAATACCAACCGCGCTAACCAAGTAAAAATTAATAGACTTAGATTAGGCCATACCAGATTAACTCATTCTTATCTGTTTAATAATGAAAATCAACCAATATGTGAAAACTGTGCTGCAAATCTCGACGTAAGCCACATATTGCTAGCCTGTCCATCATTCAAGCAAGAAAGACTCTCCAATAACCTTCCCAACAACCTAAGAGAATTGTTAAGTGAAAAGTGTAATATCCAAAACCTTATAAACTATTTAAAACAAACACAATTATTTTATAAACTGTAACCATTTAATATGTCGCTAATAACCTTTAAAGTTGATGCGATATTAAATTAAAATTAAAATAAAATAACAATGTCTATGGTGAATTCCCTAAATTAATTATTTTTTTTGGGTTTTAAATAAAATAAATACAGATAGAGCTGAATATATTATTTTTGTATTATTTGGTAAATTTATATCTCATCTACATATAAAATAAAGACTTAATCAGAGTAAATAGTTTAATAGAAGGAAACTTCCAAAATGTATTTACTTTTTAACAAGTTTTAATTACTGATCTGCTAAATGTGTTTTATTTCAAGTTTTTCATGAAAATCTAAATTTCTTTGGTATGCCGTATGTCTCGGTGAGTCAGTTCATGTAGTTGTTTTGCATAGTTTGACTTATCCGGTTGTTGCAATCTATATGCTCTTAAATGTTCATTGTATACAGAGTGATTGATTAGTGTGAGGAAGCTCAGTAGATCTGTTATAGTAAAATTTACAAAAAAAATTATTGATTAGGTTAGGCTAGGTAAGGTTAGGTTAGGTTAGGTTAGGTTACGTTAGGTTAGGTTAGGTTAGGTTAGGTTAGGTTAGGTTAGGTTAGGTTAGGTTAGGTTAGGTTAGGTTAGGTTAGGTTAGGTTAGGTTAGGTTAGGTTAGGTTAGGTTAGGTTAGGTTAGGTTGGGTTAGGTTAGGTTAGGTTAGGTTAGGTTAGGTTAGGTTAGGTTAGGTTAGGTTAGGTTAGGTTAGGTTAGGTTAGGTTAGGTTAGGTTAGGTTAGGTTAGGTTAGGTTAGGTTAGGTTAGGTTAGGTTAGGTTAGGTTAGGTTAGGTTAGGTTAGGTTAGGTTAGGTTAGGTTAGGTTAGGTTAGGTTAGGTTAGGTTAGGTTAGGTTAGGTTAGGTTAGGTTAGGTTAGGTTAGGTTAGGTTAGGTTAGGTTAGGTTAGGTTAGGTTAGGTTAGGTTAGGTTAGGTTAGGTTAGGTTAGGTTAGGTTATTGACAAAAATTATAGGCAACTTTAAACTCCACATTTTAAAATTAGTTACAATTTTACAGGGTGTTCCATAAGATGGTGGCACACCAAACTTGTTTTTTTAAATGGAACACAGTGTATTTTATTTTAAATTCGAAATCTGCATCACTTCCACATCTCAACAATGTAAAGTTTTATTATGTTATACCGGGTATTTAAAAAGTTATAACCAATATTACCTGAAAATCGTATCAAGTTTAACTCCCTGTATAATTCAAAAGGAATATACGTGCATTGATCTATTGCAACCATAATTTTTTAATAATTGTTAAAAATTATAAAACATATACGTTTTCATAATATTCGTTAATTTAAATACAGGGTAGGTAAGTCAAAATGCAAGTACATTATTTTCTTGGTAATTTTAAATAGAACACCCTGTATTTTATATCACTATCAAAAAGTGTTTTTATAAATGGGCATGATATTACTGCCCTTATTATTCCTACAATGTTTCATTTGTTGAATATGTATAAATATAATAGTTTCCTTTTTAGAAAATAATAAGTATTAAAATTTACATTAAAAAAATAAATCTTTTTATATAAAATGGTGTTGCAAATTTGGGTCAAATACTGGATATGTCTGTTATCTTTATTCATCCATGGCAATACCATCTTATTTTCTTTACTTTCACCATTAAAAGTTTGCCAGTAAATAATAGAACAGACAAACGATTTCCACATTCAAGTCAGAATGAATTTTATATTTATCCATATTATTTGTAACTCAGTACATATTATGAATGAGAAAATTAAACAAAAAAGAAAAACACAAAACATTTATTTTTTTATTTATTCAATAAAATGCAGATATTATTTGGAAATGTTTAAAATGAAATTGAAAACTAAAATAAACATTTATAATTTAAAACAGTAGGCAACAGTAAAATGGTTTCAATGTTGATTTATAATTTTACATGCATACTAGGTAGGTACTTACTATAAATTGAATATAACCTGTTTGGTCTATTACTCCAGGTTCAAAATTTATCCTAGCTTTAAAAGTAGACAAAGGAAAAAAGAAAGCATTAACACTTCTCTGATATGTCCTAGTTACAGCCTTTTATATGAATCCAAAGACGACAGGTAATGCTTATGATTTAGTTACAAAAAAAAATTTAATTTCAATTGATTCCACAAAGTCTTGAGTTGACAGTTTTGGAATATAATTAATAAAGTCATAATTTAATAATACAATTAATTTTATTAAGATATACCCATAACATTAACAATTATGTTTAGTACTTGCAAAAGTATTGTTAACCAATTGCTGATAGTCAGCTTATCCCACTTCTTCAGGTATCTTGAAAACAGGTGCACAAAGTGTATTTCTGTAGATACTAGATTGGTTAGTTATCATCGTAGGTTATTGAAAACATGGAAATATTTTTTTCTTGTGCCACATTCTCAAAATAAAAATAAACTATAAGCTTTATTGTAGGGTGTACTTTACTTTGTACCCCATTTTAAATTGCATGGATTTGGGAGGTAATTTACGTAGGCATGTCCAATAGTCTTTAAAAAATAAATGGTATTTATTTATTTATGCTGTAAATAATTAGCAAAGTACCTACTTAAAGTCATATTGAAGTCTTAATTAAAAAATTCATTGTTCATTTCACTATATCTCAATTTTAGACGATTGAAGAGCGTATTATTCTTTTCTTTCGTGGAAAATAATAGTAAATGTTATTGTATGTATTTACTTTTACAATATTTTCACTAAATACATACTGAAATTGTATAAAATTTTAAAACATTTTTTTTTGTGAAATATACGATATTATTTAGAATCTAGACACCGTAATGTTTTTACTATAATTAAGTAATATTTTTAGTAGGTGTAATTAATATCGTATTTTTTAAATATTTGTTATTCAGAAAAAATTGATATTTTTAATCCTTAAAAAAATAAATTTGTTCACCTGCGCCCACGAAACACAACAAAGTACCAAAGTACCAAATAATATTTAATAAAAAATTTTCACAAGTATTTTCATCTGCTTATGGTCTCAAGGTCAAATGTATGTGTATGTCGTGAAAATATTCAAAGATTTACGAAGCAAAATTTATATTTTCATCTCTGTCTTAGATAAAGAAAGTCAACAGGCTCTAAAAATATTTGAATTTAAAATAAAAAAACTAAAATCGAAGGAATGATTCATAACTCAAATGTGGCTTTTCTCTTGATGTTATTAACTTATTCCCCAGTATTCCTCCTTCTGATTGTATTTCACTAGTTAGGAAATTGCTAATTGTTGATAATGTTCCTACACACATTCTCCTTGACTTATGTTCTTTATTAGGCTTATGTTTAGAACAAAATTTCTTTAAGTTCAATGATTCTTTCTATCAATAATCTTCTGGTTTAACTATGGGTTCCAATCTCTCCCCATAATTGGCTGAAGTTTTTATGTCTGACCTAGAGGGTGTATTCTTAAATGCTAATTTTAAGAGTAATATTTTATTCTACTCGAGATATGTTGATTGTTTAGTTATAGACAACTTTCTTACCTATATAAACTCTCTTCACCCTAGAATTAAATTTTCCATTGAAATGGAAACTAATAACCAGATTTCTTTTTTGGATATTTTGATAACTAGGGACTTAGTTAATGGTTATTTTCGTTTTGATGTCTATAGAAAACCTACTACCACAGATTGTCTTATTGACTACTACTCCTACCATCCCCTTTCCCAGAAATTAGCTTCTTTTAGATCCTTCTTTCATAGATGTTTCTCCCTACCTTTGTCTCAAGATTCTTTTAATAGAGAGATTAATATAATCAAACAGTTGGCATTTAACAACCACTATCCTATGGGATTGATTCATAAGTGTTATTTTGACTTTTATTGTAAATTCAGACTTTCTTTTAACATTATACATGACAATACTGCAATGACATTTAAAAATTTTGTTGGCTCATTGTTGTATGTGGGAGACATTTCCTATAAGTTATCCAACGTTTTCAAGAAACATAATATCAGTTTTGCTTTTAAGACAAACAACTTCATTTCCCGCTTAGTTAATACAAAAGATCCTACACCTTTGCTACACAAATCTGTAATTTACAAATTATCTTGCTCTGATTGTAATGCAGTATATATTGGTCAATGTGGAAGAAGACTTGAATATCGTATTCTGAAACACAGAAATCGTATTAAGAAATATATTGATTCGGAATATAAGAACTCACCGTCTAACTTTGCTAATCACATTTTATTAAAAAAGAATTCTAGTGATACATTCGACATCAAACTTTTACATACTTGTAACAAAGGTAATAGGTTGAATTTGTTAGAATCTTTGGAGATTAGATCTTCTTTGTTAAATGACTCAGTCAATTGTCTTAATGAACAAATACAACCTATTGAGAACTACATTTTCTTAAATTTACCTTTTGATGTTATTAAGTGACTTGTTTTGATGCCTTCTTCTTCTTTTTCTTGTTTGTCTGAATGTTGTTGTTACTCAGCTCTTTACTCGCTAATTAGTTTGGTTGTATACTTCGACTAGGTACTTCATGTTGTAGTGCTCATAGAATTAGTCTGTTATTTTAAAGATGATTTTTAACTTTATTCTTCACGGTTTATTTCCTCTATTTCTTGTTTGTTTCCTTTTCTTCTTTCGATGACAATGTTATAATCCCTTTGTTTTATTACGTCCTTCCTTTGACCTTTTAGTTGTTTTTAAAAAATAAAATCCTGTCTTGTCCCTCTATTTTTCCCCTATATGTCTTTTTTAACTATAAATTTGTTTGTATTATTTTACCCCGCAAATTTTTATATTTTTGATATTTTATACAACCTATATATTTTACTGATGTAACTTTTAATTTTAATTTTGTACGAGTGTATCTACTTTTGCATGATAGGTAAGCTTTTCTTTTTCTTTTCTTTACTACTTTTATGCCTTACTCATTTTACTTAGTATATGTTGTCCAACTTTATATTTAATATTTATTTCTTACTGTATAGTTCTTGTCCTTACCTTATTGTATCTTTTATTTGTAGCCTGATGATGGTCTAAGACGGAAACTAGTCGCAAATTTGATAATTTTCACCATTAAATTTGTTGTGGTTTGACTTGGTGTTTTATTGATATAAAAAAACTAATTTGAAACCACTAAATCAGGCAGTCTTAATTAGAAACGCCCCTGTGTGTTGCCTTAAGTATCTATTGTTAACTATAAGTAGCTACCTTGAAAAAACAAGATGTAACTTCAATATGTTAATCTGACGAAACACTGAAAATCGGACAAGTGTAAAAGCTAAAAGATTAAAGAACAGTGGAAAGAACTATGTATCTAGATTAAGAAAACCTTACAAGTAACTGAAATTGGAAATGAAAAGTGTAACTGCTTTTTTTAGCATGAAGGCTTAAGCTAAAAAGGTATAACAGAAATTGGATCCTGCTTACCTGCGATACCGCGAAGAACTCGCCAAATTGAAACCTGGTCTTGACGTGGTGGTTTTTAACTTTTATAAATTTACTAAATAGTTTAAGTACATTAATTTGATCTTACTACTGTTGATAATTGTTATTTAGATTAATTTAATGGTGCCTGACATGGGATCACCTTGCAACACATCCTAACGGCTCTCGTATGTCACCTGTCAACTGATAACATAAGTTCTATATTGTGCTTTAATATTGATTTATTAAAACGTTAATTAGTTATCTGTAGTGTATTATTGTCATCAACATGGTGTCGAAACTAGTGATTTAAGTAACGGGAAAACATGTCTGATTACATTAAACCACCAAAGTATTTCATAATAAATACTAATGAAGATGTGGTAAGAGCGTGGAAACTGTGGCTACAGCAGTTCAAATGGCATCGCAACTAATCTGGAAGTAAAGAAGCCAGCGGTTCAAGTCGTCGTATTTATGTCGTGTATCGGGCCCGACGCTACGGTCATATACCTATCAGAAACCGAGGCAATAGATCTCAAAGAAATAAAAAAAAGATTCACCGGTTATTTTACGCCACAAATTAACGAATCATTTGAAAGGTATGTCTTCAACTCGATAGTACAGAAAGAGGGACAAGTATTTGACGAATTTCTCACAGAACTCCGAAGTAAAGTGAAAAACTGTGAATATGATACCTTAGAAGATAGTCTTATTCGTGATAGAATTATAGTTGGAGTAAGAAGTGACTCTCTAAGAGAGAAGTTGCTTGCTGAACGTAATCTCACTCTAAAAAAACTGTAGACATCTGCCAATCGGCGGAGCAAGTTAAAATTTAAGTTAATACAATGAAACAGAATGGTACAGTCTCAGAGTAATAAGTAAACATAGAGGTGCCACAACAACACAATAACATACAGTTTGCAGTCAATAGCAATGAACCTACAATTGAGAGAGATGGAACATAAAAATGGCACTAGAGGTGTAGGTAAACCTTAGAACATAAAATAGTAAGGAAGTATTGCTCGTTCAAGGGCAGTTGAGCGGAATGGTTATCCAAGATGGCTACCGGAAGTTACTTTTTAACAGTGGCGTCCTATATTTTTATTAATAGAAAAATAATTTCCTTATTGAAACACACCTATTATTCAGTATAGACACTAATCATTATATATTAAAATAGGTATTTTAATAAGAAAAGTAGAGGAAAAAAAAGTGTAACATTGCCTAAAATGGCGGTACCATATTTAAGGAAATAAAACCAGTTATAAAGATACTACAAAATTTTTATTAAAATTTTTCATTCTACCACTATTGGTCCTTATATTCCCCTTGTATCCAGGCTCATAGAGTAATACTTCTACCTGAAATATAGTAGCGATTGTGACACTCGTGTCATAACAAAATTTCATATGAAATGCGTTGTTTTATATACTATTACGTACAAAAAATATCTCATATTATTTGAAGAATTCGATTAGTTGTCCAAGGTTTCTGACGTTTGTGACAATGTCCAAGATTTATATAATGAAAAGATGATAAAAAGCGAAATTTAATTATTTATTTTTCCTACGACCACATATGAAAGTGCTAGTTTGCACACTTATTTGTACTTAAGAAAGTAGCTAATATCAATACACGTATTGAAAAGTACAATAAATGTCAAGTTAATACTATTATAAATATAAATGTATGAGTTGCATTATCTATGCAACCCAAAATACACTTACCTAGGTACCTATAAGTGCAATAGGGGTGATTGGCGCATACAACAGGAGTAAAACGTTAATGAAAATGTTCAAAATAGTTACTTTACTAACATATAACATTTCTTAAGTTCCCATTAATTTCACCAACTGATCATTTTACTTTTAATTTTTATAGATCCCACAAAAAAAATTAATATGTCATTTAGCTAATAAAGAATTTTGATGTGAATTCCTGAGAAAGGTTGATTTTATTTAATTATATTTCCATGCAATATCTAAACATGACTAACAATTAAAATAAATTTTATAAATAAATTTAAAATATTTATTTTTATAAGAAATATTGGGGTCGTAGGAAAAATCATGTATAAAACTCTAAAATCAAATTAAAAAAATCTTTTGATTTATATTGTTTCCCAAAACTACACTATCATTGTTTCTAGATTTCTAGCAAAAAAGTAACCAAGTTTTTTATAGTAGAGGTTGACATTGAGATGCTTATTCCAGTTGAACATGATAAAAGAATTTTAATAGAAAAAGAGTTGTTCAAATGTTAAGGTATAATTAAAATTACTAATACTATAAAATAATTATTGTTGTAGGTCATGTTCATTCCTGAAACCGCTATACAATGAGGAGAAGAGATCAACGCGAAGAAGAACCTCTTATTAACGAAACGTTAGTAATTCTCTGTCGTTTTTAGTTTTTTTGTTTAAATTAATTTTAATTTTGTAGCGTTGAAGAAAAAGAACAATGGGATTTATTCAAAAATAATCATCGACCTACAGTTACCGGATCCACAGCTGAATCGAAATATATCGAAGCTTCTATAAAAATATTAAAAGTTGTTACCATTATTATAACTTTTGCCGTCGTATTAGGAAGTGCCGTTATATCTAAAGGAACTTTATTGTTTATGACATCTCAGATTAAACCAAACATATCAAGGTTATACTGCAATAAATACTTGGGTAAGCATTAACATAAATTAAAATTAAAATAAATATTTAATTTCGTCTACATGAAGTAAGTAAGTAATAAGTTTGATTTGCTTTTTTATAATAATTTACTTAAAAATTGTTGAATAAAAAATTAAGATATTAGAAAACTGGCAAATATATAGACTAGATAATTTTGAAAAGTCAAAAATTAGAAAATGCTGGGGAAGAGCTTTCAGAAGCCTCTGTAGAATCAAAAATATTAAGTATTTTGCCCTCAAGATATTCTACTCTTCCAATGGCATGAGAAAGTACCCCAAAAGATGACATAAAATTTATTATTTTTAAGAATTGTTTGTTACATTCAACGTTTATTCCTTTCACATAATAGGTTAATAATTATGGTTTGCAATAAATATTACAAATTAATGTTTGTTGTTTGCTGTTTTTATAAACTTTGGGTATAGGAAATGCTTAACAAAAATTAAAGTTACATAATCGAATATTCTATTTATGATATAAAAGAACAGAGAAAATGAAAGGTACGAGTTATCGTCCACCCTGTATACAAAAAGGAAAATAATTAATATTTAATAGAATAAAGTGATATTGTATCATATTAGGCAAAATACTTTTTTTTCTTCAACGTACAATAAGCGTACAGAGCGTTGATTTACCTTCGATTTTCACATAGACGTGTCCATAACTTATAGGGTGTCCGGTATTTCCAAAAATATAGTAATATAGTATTTTTTTGTATAATATAATACAAAAAAGTCTATATAGAAAATTTAAATTGTAAATATTTCTTTCTTTCATTTTTTAACGGTGATATATGGCAACAATGTATCATAAAAAGAATTATAAGCAATGGAATAGTCATTAGTTTCCGTAGGAAAAGTCATCAGTTTCGGTAGGAAAATGTATAATGTTTGCAAGTAATAATATTTAAGTGCCTTTGTAATCAATTATTTAAAAAAAATAAAAACTTAACTGCGTTTCTCTGTAAAAAGAAATAAATTTATTATTTAACGTACAATACATAATTTGAAATTACATTACCTGTAAAAAGAAACAACATTTAAAGCTTTTACTTAAAATAATTAGAACAATTTTTAAATGTCACTGTCAAAACCATTTATCTCAAAAAGAAAATACAAGCGTACAAATGCGTCAAACGTTTTGACAGTAGCTAACAAAATGTAAAAAAATATGTACTAAAACTAAACTTAAGAAAATTTATTGTATTAACTCTTACTTTTTGGAAGTCCATCTTATTAAGACTAATAAAAAACTCTTCGTTTTAACGTAACTTCCAAGTTTAATTGAAAAAATATGTTTTATATCACAATGACGGCCGTTTCGCTAAGAAGCATCGTCAGATTGACATTTAAGTTACATTTTGTTTGTTTGTAGCTAGGTACCTGATGTTTAGGTAGTATTAAGGCTAGACCAAGTATGGAAGTAATAAGACATAACAATATTAAAGCCTAGATGTTAATAGCCCTAAGGGATTATCCTGGATGTAATTCCCTCTAAGATCAGTATAACTGTGCAATGATATAGAAAAACCAGGAAAAAGCTATATCATGCTGATCTTTACAATAACTTACAATTATGTCATCTATGTATAAAATGTAAACTCAATCAAAGTAAACAGTTTAATAGTGGAGAACTTCCACGGCCGTCATTGTGATATAAAACATATTTTTTCAATTAAACTTGGAAGTTACGTTAAAACGAAGAGTTTTTTATTAGTCGTAATAAACTTAAGAAGTTTGGTTTTTCTTTATATCTCCCCCCCTTGGGAATGTACCAAGTGTATTAAACCTAATAATTTATTGGGTAGTCAACACTGGAATAAGTTTTGTATCATGAAAGAGTTTTTATTCTGTTTTCTTATGCCCAGTGTCAATTTCAAAGATAGAATTTGAAATCTTCCTTAATATTTTGTATGGTCCAATCCTTAATTCATCTAATTTTTTTCTATTTAAGCGATTTCCATTTTCCACATACACTGAATCTCCAATATTTAAATTAATGTCCTTCCTGTTTTTATCAAATCGCTTTTTATTATACCTAATCGTGTGATATTTTTGAATTTTTTAAAGCAATTGTTCTATCTTTTTCGAGATCGGCAGGTGTAATTATATCTTTTAGATCATTAGGTAGGATGCTTACATTTTCTCCTTCTAATAAATATTTTGGTGCAAATTTTGTAATTGTATGTTCTGTCTCATTATATTTTTCTACACATTTTTGTGCAATCGTTGTCCATGCTATTTTTTTATTACATTCATTTATTTTGCATCTTATTTTATTCACCAGTGTTTGGTTCAGTCTTTCATTAATGCCGTTTGAAAATGCTGCATCAACAGCAGTAAATATAATTTTAATATTATTGATCCACAAGAAATCTTTAAAATCTTTTGAATTTATGCCAGGATACTGATCAGTTAACACAGTTTTAATTTCGTGGTCTTGTGTTACCTTTTTAATCAATTTTATGAAGTCATCAGCATTTTGTGTTTTTGAGGTTAATATATAGGCGTATCTTGAAAAATGGTCTACCAAAAGATGTAAATATTTTTTTGTTGAACGAGATCCTTCAAAACCTCCAATGGTATCAATGGAGACAATTTCAAATGGATATGTTGCTGGTCCTAATTGTTAGATTTCTTCCTTGATTTGTTTTTTATACAGATGTCACAATTGTCACATATTTTTTTGATATTATTAACCATATTATTGGATGTATAATATGCTGTTATTTTATTTAACATTTGTGTTTTTCATAAGTGACAGTAAGTATCGTGAATATTTTTTATCAAGGTTTTCTTAAATCTTCTGATAACAAAATTTTGTCTCTTTTCTTTGACTTTTTATAATAAATTTCATTTTTGAACCTAAATTTATTTTTATTACTTTGTAGATCACTATTTAATTGTTGATCATGTTTTATATCCTCCAGTTTTATTAAATTTACTATTTTTAATATTTCATCTGTATTTTCATGAGATTCTAACACTGGATTTCTGCTTAAGCTGTCTGCTTCGTGGTTATATTTTCCTGGGTGATACTTTACTTGAAAATTATATTGAGATAAGTAAAATGTTAAGTCCCCTAATTCTTCATCTGTTCTAGCTTATATATTTAGATTTTCTAGAGGTTTATGGTCTGTATATACTGTATACTCTTTTCCAATAAGTTAATATTGCCAATATTTAAAAGCCTCTTTTATTGCTAGACATTCTAAGTAAATAGCCTTCTTTTTCTTTTGAATTCGGTTAATTTTTTTGGAAAATACGCCACTGGTCTACTGCATCCATTTTCATCATTTTGTTTTAATACAGCTCCTACTCCTTTGATACTGGCATCTGTATATATATCAATTGGTAAATCGGGGTTAAAAATTTTCAATATTAGTTCTGAACAAAGTAATGATTTAATTTTTTCGAAAGATTTTTGACATTCTTTGGACCAGAAGAATTTTACAACTTTTCTTAATAAATTATGTAACGGATCTAAAATGACTGCAATATCTGGAACAAATTTATGATAATAATTTATTTTTCCCAAAAAGTGACATACGTTCTTTCTATTTTCTGGAACAGGAAAATTTTTCACAGCCATTAAATAGTCTTTTAAAGGTTTTATGTAACTATTTTCTATTATATGACCCAAGTAAAATGTTGAATCTGGAACCGTTGGCGAAACTGATACCGAAAACCGTTTACACTACCACTACACCAACACACACTTTTATATGCCTGACGTGCGTTTCGATAACCAAGTTATCTTCTTCAGAGACCAAAGGTAAACTAAAGCTATGTCTACAAACTAACCTTATATATATGACATTTTTATCGCCAAATGTTTTCGCGGTAAATCTTTTGGCCGTAAAGCCAATTTTTAGCGCGAAAACATTTTTACAATAAGTTTTCTTATAATAAACTATAAAGTGGACTATCTGGGATAGGTCCTTTGTCCTTATTTAATCTATTTTTACATTTAATAATTTCTATACTTTCAAATGCATCCAACAATCTATTGTTTGATACATTTTTTAACAATTTTAAACATTTACAAAATGGTTTTTGGTAAAAGCATGTTCGGCAATACTAGATTTTTCTATACGTCCATATTTAGATGAGCTAAATGTTCTTTAAATCTAGTTTTAACCGATCTTTTTGTTTGCCCAACATATTTTTTATCACAATCATTACAACTTATTTCATATATACCGCTTTTTTCAAGATCTTTTCTCTTATCCTTCGGATTTCCTAACAATTGTCTCAGGGTGCCACTAGTTTTATGAACTAAACCTAATCCCACCGTGCCGAAAATTGTATTCAATCCAAGTAACCCTACATTGTCAAAGCTCTATTGCCTTCCTAAGATACATAAACCTGGGAAGGCAATGAGACCTATTGTTTCAGCTATATTTACACCTAGTTATAAGATTTCAAAATGGTTATCGAACGAGTTTGAAAATCTACCCAAAAAATGTAACAGTCTTTCAGTTAAAAATTCATTAGAATTTATCAAGAAAGTTAAAGATGTTGTTCTAGAAGATGGGGAAATTTTAATCTCGTTCGATGTTAGTTTTTTATTTCCTAGCGTACCGATTCCACAAACAGTATCTAGAAGAACTACTCATCTTGAATGATCTGGGTATTGAAGTTAGAACTGAATACCTACGATTAGCTAAACTATGCATGGACCAAAATTATTTTCAATACAACAATCAGGTTTATCAACAATATGAAGGAACAGCAATGGGTAATTGTTTATCACCATTTATAGCCAACCTTTTTATGAGCAATTTTTAAACTCAGATCAGTCAAGAGTTCGAGTATTTCCCAAGGATTTGGTATAGATATGTGGACGATTTTCGTAGTTTTCAATACGAAGAAATCATCAGTAGAAGATTTCATGTCAAAATTAAATTCAAAATTCACAAGCATAAAATTCACGTTTGAACTAGAAAATAATGAACAGTTACCATTTTTGGACACATTAGTAATAAGACATAATAACAAGTTAGAATTTAATATTTTTAGGAAAGACACCGCTACGTATAGATTTATTCCGGTAGATTCGTTTCACTGTAGTCAACACAAAATGGCAAGTTTTCATTTTTTGGTTCATCGATTAATTCAATGTCCTTTAAACAAAACAAGATATAACACTGAAAAGAGTTTAATTGAGGATATAGCTGTACTTAATGGATATGATAAAAAACTAATTCATAAGCTAATCAATCGCCATAGTTTTAAGAAATCTCTTTGTGAAACCACCTTTTTCCAGTGAGAACACAACGATATGAAATTCATTTCATTACCATTTATCCCTCAGTATACCAAAGGATTGAATACAATTTTCGGCACGGTGGGATTAGGTTTAGTTCATAAAACTAGTGGCACCCTGAGACAATTGTTAGGAAATCCGAAGGATAAGAGAAAAGATCTGGAAAAAAGCGGTATATATGAAATAAGTTGTAATGATTGTGAGAAAAAGTATGTTGGGCAAACAAAAAGATCGTTTAAAACTAGATTTAAAGAACATTTAGCTCATCTAAAATATGGACGGATAGAAAAATCTAGTATTGCCGAACATGTTTTTACCAAAAACTATTCGGTAAATGTAGATAGTTTAAAATTGTTAAAGAATGTATCGAACAATAGATTGTTGGATGCATTTGAAAGTATAGGAATTATTAAATGTAAAAATAGATTAAATAAGGACAAAGGACCTATCCCAGATAGTCCACTTTATAGTTTATTATAAGAAAACTTATTGTAAAAATGTTTTTGCGCTAAAAATTGGCTTTACGGCCAAAAGATTTACCGCGATTTTACTGAATTTTCAGCGAAGATGCATTTAGAAAATTTTAGCCTAAAACCTTCATTTAGTATTGCTTCTAATAATTTGGATAAATGTAAAATATGTTCATCAAAGGTTTTTGAAAAAATTAATACATCCTCTATATAATTTACTGTAAACTCTAAAAGTTTATATTTTCTTATAATACTGGTTAAAATCCTTTGAAAAATTGCTGGAGCCGTTTTTAAACCAAATGGCAGGCAAGTCCATTGAAAATGACTTTCTTGCGTAACAAATGCTGTTTTTTCCCTATCTTGTATTCTCATAGGAATTGACCAAAATGCCGAATTTATATCTAAAGTAGAATAGTACTTACAGCCGCTAGTTTTTAACATTAAGTCTTCGATCAATGGAAAAGGTTGTGATTGAGGGATAACAATTTTGTTTAATTCCCTAAAATCTATACACAGTCTTGTCTTTCTGTCCTCACCTTTTTTATACGCTAGTGTTACCGGAGCAGCAAATGATTCTTCGATTAAATTTTTCTTTAAAAGTTCTGCTACCTGATTTTCTATCTCTTTTCTATCTTCAATCGTACATCTGTATGGACGTTTGGAGCATATTGACATTAAGTCAATATGGGCTTCGTATTCCCTTGTAGCTCCTTCATCATACTTGTCCTTTGCAAATACTGATTTATATTTATTAATTAGATCTTCAATTTTTGACTGCTGATTTGAATTTAAATGATTAATTTCTACTTCAAAATTTTCAATGTTTATACTCTCATTAAAATTTATTTCATATTTATGTATGTATGTATGGCTTTGGCAGGGAAACGAATCCATTTGCCACAGATTTTTTTTTTAATTACAAAATGATTTATTATAATATTATATTTATTTTATGCAAGAAATTACATATGAGTTCCAAAATATGTTTTTGGTTAAGCGATAGTAGATGAGCGATATTAACTGGTAACTGAATATTATTATCTGTCAATGTTTTATAAAACAATTCAATTTCTTGTTTATGATTGGAGCATTTAAAAATAATATGATTAATATCACAAGTAGAAATATTGTCGCATGAACATACAGCTGATGGAACTAAGTTAAGCCTAGCAAGGTGTGCAGGAAACCTACCGTGATTACATTTTAACCTAGATATGGTCGCAGATGAGTTTTTGGCAAAGTTGTATCTGAATATGTGTGGAATATCTTCGGGCAAGGAAGGGTGGAGAAGGTAATATAAATTATTGGAGCTGTTCGAAAGTTTAGTCCTTCAAAGGAGGTTATTATATTGACAAATTCCCCATTTATGGCAGCATCCTTTGCCAGCCGGTCAACCACCTCATTACCCACAATACCAGTGTGACCCTTGGCCCAAATAAACGTAATATCTAATTTTACCAATTTTTGTTTAATATTACAGAATATGTTACTTTTATGGATCATTGCATTATTGTTTAATCCAGTAAGAACAGATTTTGAGTCCGAAACAATGCAAGCTTCATTTATTTGATTGTCTTCTAGCCAATCAATGGCTTTTGCTATAGCGAATGCTTCAGCGGTAAATATTGAGCATATCGATGGAAGTTTAATTTTCAGTGATTGGTTTACACGGGGAATATATACTGCACATCCAGTACTGCCATTATTCAATTTAGAACCATCTGTGTAAATAATTTCTTTTCCAACATAATCACTCAGTAACGATTTGAACAAAATATTATTAATTTGTTGTGATTCTGAATATTGGGGGAGTACGATAGTGGGTTTCATTATTACGGCTTTATAGTCAATATTATAGATTGGTAACTTGTTATTTTTGAAAGTAATAAGATTATCATTGGTTGCCAGAAAAGCCTCTACTAACGGAGGAGATGTTTTAATTCTCCAATAAGGATTGGTTAAATTCTCGATGCATAATCCGTAAATTTTTTTAATCAAATTTGGTTCAAGATATCTTAGTTTTAATATATATTTATTAGCTAAATATTCCCGACGGATTTGAAGTTCGGGTTCTTTACTTTCAGCAAGTAATATAGGGGTAGGAGTTGATTTCATAAATCCTAAACAAATTCTTAGGCATTTATACTGTATACGATCGACACTTGCTAAATTGCTTTTACTAGTTGATCCCTAGAGAAAACACCCATAATATAAAACAGATCGAACATAAGCCTTGTAAAACATTAGAGCAACTTTAGGGTCTGCACCCCACCTTCTATTAGTAACACATTTAAGGAGGTTGATACCTTTTTCACACTTACCTTTAATGTATTGGACATATTTGGACCATAGCAGTTTGGTATCAAGAATTACGCCAAGATATTTATATTCTTTGACTACCGGAATTGCATATCCTGACAGATTTATATTGTCAGGCGTACGTAATCTGTGTCTAGTGAATATCATGATGGCTGATTTTTCTGGAGAAATGGTCAAACCGTTGTTAAATGTCCAAGTGCTCACCAGTCTCATAATGTCTTCCAAGACCTTTAGACAGTCATTGTACGTATTTTTAGCTGTGTAAATGCAAATGTCGTCCGCATACTGTATACATGTTATATTATCTTCAAACAGATCGTGTAAACTAGCTGAATATATATTAAAGAGGATGGGACTTAAAACTGAGACCTGTTGAAGACCTATATGAGTTACTCTTGGACCATGAATTTGATTAAGATGATCTCTAATATAGATGGTTCTATTATAAAAAATATTAACAATGTTACTAGATACTTTACTGGATATACCTATATCTGATAACTTTGATTGTAATAATGAAAGCTCAACGGAATCATAAGCCCCTTTCAAGTCCAGGAATAAACATGCTAAATAACCATTTTTAGAAAAATTGCATTGGATATCCGTTACAATACGCGTTACTGCATCAGAAGTACTTAAACCCATTCTAAATCCATACTGAGATTTTGGTAATATATTATAGTATTCAATAAGCCAATCTAATCGTTTTTTAATCATGCGTTCAAATGTTTTCATAAAACATGAAATAAGTGAGATGGGTCTATAAGAAGATGCTAATTGGCTATTTTTATTAGGTTTTGGTATAACACAAATAATTATTTCTTTAAAGTTATACCCTGGGAATTATAAGCAAATAGCCGACGTTGCTGAATTCGAGAAGTGTCCCCACTCATCTGCCATGGGAACAAAACCAGCTGCAAACCGGCATTTTTAGCTTTTTAACATTAATTTTATTACTTTAACATTGTAATTAAACTAGTTAATAAAGTTTAGCTTTTCAATAAAATTTCGATTTTGTTTTTAAAAACGGCTTTTTCGCGAGTGAACATAAAATTTTAAGCTGTTCTATATAATTTCCATTTATAAACCAAACATTGAAAATGTTTAATAGAAAACTTTTTGCTACTTCAGGAAGTTGACTTATGATTGAATAAGTAATCTGATCTTTTCCTGGTGCAGTTGATTTTGTAGATTTGATTGCCGCGTCTAATTCTTCAGTATTAAAAGGCTTTTCGAACATTTTGTACTTATGGGGTTCATATTTAGATAAGGAAAAATTAATTTGATTTGCCACAGACGATGGAGCGTATTGATTTAAGAGGTCTTCCATTAAACTGGAAGTTAAGTTGCATTTCTTTGGAAAATTATTTTTATTGGACAATTTATTTACATATTTCCATATTTTACCTAAGGGAGTATTTTTATTAAGAGTATTCACAAGTTTCCGTAGCTTAACTATTTCTCTACATTCTCTACATTCTAAATCCCACCATACCGGAAGAGCATTTTTTGATTGATAAGGCTGCCGAGTCTTTATCGACTTAGAAGCAGCATCATTTACTATACGAATTAATTCTTCAAAATAATTAGAGGGCGATATATTTTCAATTGATGAGTTAACGAGAGAGTTCTATATCAAGTTTAAAAATGTCCCAGTCGGCGCTTGATTCCTTCCATTTAGTAGAGGGGAGAATTGTGTATGAAGAATAATGCAGATTTATAGTTATGAATATTGGTATATGAATTGAGTTTAGTGTGTCTGATATTGGGTTCCACTCAGTATGCGAGATAAGACTGGGAGATATAAGAGAAAGATCAATCATTGAAGGACGCTTATTGGGTCTAGAAACTTTAGTTGGACGACCATCATTTAAAACAGTTAGACTAACGTTATCCAGTGCATCGGCTAAAACAATTCCTTGTGGACTATCCCATGATTAACCCCATCGACTATGATGCCCATTAAAATCCCCACCTACAAAAACTTTACCATCAAATTGAGAAAATAATTTTTCCCAATCCGATGAGGAGACGTTTATTTTAGGAGGTTTGTAAATACACAAGATTGATAATTTTAATTGTTCTAATAGAATTGCACATGCTTCTATACCTTGGTTAAAGTTTTTAGTAATTTTTATTTCATTATATGCAAGATTGTTTGCCACTAAGATAGCCACACCTCCGTAGCCATCTCGCCTATCTAAACGGACATTACTAAAACCTTGAATTTGAAAATGTTTGTATTGAGATAGCCAAGTTTCATTGAGAAGAATAATATCAATGTTGCTTGTTTCCAATAAATTAAGTATTTCAGCTTTATGTTTTATAACCGATTGACAATTCCACTGCATAATATTAAGAGAATGTTTAGTCCCCATCATTGTCGGTATCTGATAAATGAGATAAAGCCAATGTAAATGCGTTAAGGGATTGTTTTTGAAGTTCTGAAGAAATCTTGGGGTCAATTGTTTTAAGAATGTTTTCTAAAATTGTTGTAAATGCATTAATAATATTTGTCTCAAGTTTTTCTTTATATGCCTTAAATTCTTCGCGGTAGGGATTCGGAATAATGGGTTGAGGAGGATAGTTAATTGGTCTGGAAGGTAACTTAAATGATGGTGCTTCGTTAAGGGTAGTGGGGGAGATAGCTTTTCGTTTATTACGGAACGTGGATTTGTTTGGAATCGGCCTGTTAGTTGAATTTACTGTAGTACTGGTAGAAGGCTCTAAATATGGGAAATTATTTAAATTATTTAAGACATCAAATTTATTGTTTGTTGAAATTTTTGCATATGAAGGGTTTTTAGCTAATGTTTCTGCTTCTTTGAAAGTTATGTTTTCTTTCGACATAATTTTTTTATGTTATACTGATGTTTATAAGTTGGACAATCTTTCGAGAGTGACGAATGATCATACTTTTTACAGTGTATGCAGTATTCAGTGTTTGTACACTCATTATTATTATCATGTGATTGACTACATTTTTTACACAATTGTGAGGAAGATTTACATTGTTTAGCAGTATGTCCATAGCGAAAACAACCAAAGCACTGTACTACAGGGTAAATGTATGGTTCCACTGTGAATCTAACCAAGTCTATAGTAACAGTTTGTGGAATAGAATTCCCTTCGAAAGTTGCAATAATCATTTGTCTGGGGACATATACTATTTCATTATCTGAATCTGTTATTTTTCTTTTTATTCGTTTAACTGCAATAACTTTTTTCTCACTCTGTATATTATCTAAAATATATTTCTCTTCAAGGAGAGTATCTATTTCTCTAATAATACCTTTTTGTGATTAAAAAATGAAGGAATGTATGCTGTTAATTTGTTTGCTATTATAATTTCATGATTAATTAAAGAGTTTGCACAATAAAATGTTTTGAAAATAATTTTTACTTTACTGCGTCCTACCTGTTTTATATCTAGAATATCATTTTTAAATAAAGTGTTGTTAAAAAGATAATGACCTACACGAACTGGTGATAAACGAGAAATGTTTTTATTCGAAGGCTCGACAAAATCATAAAATGGTCCGTTATCGGTGACTTTATACTTGTTATTAAAATTAAAGTTAACTTTTTCTTCTGTTTCCATTGCATTATTGATTTTCCGAGGGGGTGGTTCATCACCACCGCTCTCCTTCCCCATTTTAATTTAATAAAAAAGGCCTTAACTTGTATGCTCACTCTAAATTTATTTTTATTGATAATCAAAAGAAATTAAGATAAGGTAAAATATATGCTTGTTCACTCGCACCGTACGAAAACCAACCGCACCTGTTGAATGATAGCACAGAACTGATTTTATATTTATGTAATTCAATAAATTTTTCTTCTGCAAAATTGGAATCATTGACATTATTAATAATTGATGTATTTTTAATTTTTTTATTGTTGTATTGTGTAATCCTTAGATCTTCGCTTTGAATGAGTCTAAAATTTTTAATACAATCTAACCCAATTTAAAAATCATAATTAAAATTTTCATTATCTACAATAAATACATCCATTGTTTTTTCAATGTCATAAATTTTAATCTTCAGTGTTACTATACCATTCGTTTTTTTTACACCATTAATTGTCCTTAAGTTTACTATTTGTAGATCATCTTTTTTCTGTGCTTTTATTTGTAATAATTTTAAATTAATCAATGATACATTTGCTCCTGAGTCATAGATTCCATAGATCTCTAGAGTATCATTTAATAGTAACTTAATTTTTCGGAATTTCTATTTTTTTTAAACCAACAACTTGATTCGTGATGGTAACGTGTACCTTTGCCTTCTTTTTCACAAATCCTGCAAAATTTTCTGTCTTCCACTTTACTTTCTTTCTTCTCAAAGTAAAAGTTTCCTTTTTTTCCCGTAGTTTTCGTTTTTATTAAATGTTCTAAACCTCTTATTTCATTGAACAGATCTTCCGTTTTTTTTTAAATGTCTCTATCAATTCTATCAGCTACAAAATTTGGAAATCCAACAGCTATCAAATCAATCATCATTTTTGTATCTAAAGCTTTGTTAATTTGTAGCAAAAGTCTTTCCTTTTTAAAGCATATTCTAATAAGGATCCACTTATGTACCTAAATTCAACAGCGTACCTTACTGGAGTCCATCCCTTGTCTGCATAGGTGTCACAAAACTTTCTTTTCCAATCTTAGAATTTAGTGTATGTTTTATAAGCATTGATTTGTACCAATCAACTGCTGATCCTTCTAAAAATAGTCTCAGAATTTCAATTTTTTCAGTATTTTTGTATATTTCCATTCCATTGCACTCTCTTTCAAATGTTTCCATCCACTGTAAAACGTTCACATTTTAACTTGTAAAGGTATCTATCATAAATTGTTCTGATATTTTCTTTTTATTAAAATTTTTATGTTTTTGTTGTTGATTTAACACAGTAACTCTATCTAAAATTTGTTCTAAACAATCTGCTGAATTTCCCGTCATGGGTGATATAGATTCTTTCGTTTGTTCCAATAAAAAATCGTTAAACTGTAAGTGTCCGTCTTCGTCCATGTATACCTTCAAAGTTTCTTCATCTAAAGTGATCCAAACTTTTCTTGAAGTATCTCTTTTTGTTAGAACTTTTTTTACACTCTGAAAAGCTGCTGTGAGTTGTATGTTGTTGTGATAGAATATATTTTGCATATCAATGGGCATTATAAATATTTCATTATTTTCGGTCTCAATTGAGTTTATGGTAATATTCATTTTATCACTCGCCAAAGCTTTTACGATAAATTCAAATCTTAGTTTGGTCATTCTTATTATTAGATAGTTAGTTATACTTGAAAGTATCAGCAAAAATGTTGTTTTGTAATAATACTTAAGTGCCTTTGTAATCAATTATTTCAAAAAAATAAAAACTTAACTGCGTTTCTCTGTAAAAAGAAATAAATTTATAATTTAACGTACAATACATAATTTGAAATTACATTATATTACATGGGTTTTACCCATTCGATGCAGTCTCGAACAACAATTATCGAATTTATCTCGAATTCGGATTTCAAGAAAGGAATTTCAAGATCTATCGACATATGTCGAAAGTCGACACTGATATTTCAAAATCGAGATTCAAGAATCGAGACCCTGGTTGTTAACATTTTGCACCTATACTCTTAATGACATTCCCTCAGATAGTTGGAAAAATTCAGTTCGTCACGTGGTAGCTGTAGAAAATTTATACATTTCTCAGAATCTTAATATTATTAAACCAATTATAATAAATTTTGATAAAGATAGCGACAGCGAAACAGAATTATTCATAGCATAACATTATAATAGTATATTAAACAAAGCATTTCATATGGAATTCTGTTATGACACGAGTTGTCACGACAGCCATATGAAATAAGTTGTTTATAATATTTTTTATATTTTGCCATTTTATCATTTTATTAAATTAATTTATTATTTTTATGTAATTATGAAAATTTTGATTTTAAAAAGTATGTCGGTAGCACTGTGTAATTTATAACATTTGACAGTTTTGACATTTATATTATGAAATGTTAATGTTTTCAAATATTTTAAAATGACACTTACACCAATAATAATATATTATATAAGTAAAAGATGATATTCATATTCACAAATACTTTCTTAAAGAACAATATAAAATTAATAAATTGCTATTAGCCACAAATGTCATTGTCAATAGTCTTGTCATTAGATACTCCACTCATGTCGCCAACCATTTAAAACAAAAATTTGGGTGCGTAAAAGATACATTACGATACGCAAATGCGTTTTATAATGAAGATTTTTATAAGTGCAAAATATAAAAATGTAGTTATGTAAATAAAACTAGAAGTAATATTTAAAATTTGACTTAGTTGTATTATGTAGCAAGTTTCATTTGATAATAGTAATAAAATTATGCGGTACGAAGGTTAGCACCTGTTTTACTTAAAATCATATTAAATTACATAAATTTAATACATAAATATCTTAAATCCGACCCTTAATACTTTCCATGTTTATTGACAAGTTCTTTTCTACACAATAAGATTAAAGCAGGTAGCTAACCTAACCTAACCTAACCTATACTTAGTTCGTTTTATTCTCTAGATAACCGTCAGCAATATATAGTTAGCCTGCCGGTAGAAGAAAGAGTTAGTTGGATATGGCTAATAGTGTTTTCTTACATAATACCAGAACTGGGTACTTTTATAAGATCTGTGAGAATACTTAGTTTCAAAACTTGGAAATATCCATCGATTTTCAGCTTTTCCGTTCTCGGTATAACAGAAGTTTTAACTACAATTGGTAGCGTTCTACTGGTATTCGTCGTTTTTCCGGAGCTAGATGTCATTAAAGCTGCTATGGTTACCAACGGAGTTTGTATCATACCAGCAATTATTAGTAAGTATAGAGAATTTGATAATAAATTTTAAAAAATAATAATATACAGGGTGCGTCATTAGTGCGAGGAAGTCAATTTACTCACTTATAAGAGATACGGAAAAAAATTGTAGGTTAAAGTTAAAGCATAGCTACATTTTGAAAATATTTGCAAAGATACTTATATCTACAGGGTGAAACATACTTATATTTTTTTTTCATTTAACAACCTGTACTTTTTTCAATTTTGGGTTATAGTCTACTATTTAATGAAATGTATTGTACTAATCCTTACTCTGTGGTAGTCAATACTGATGTTGATTGAGTAGAGTAGTGTTAAGATAGCTTCCTCAATATACAATAACTTCAATATGTCAAGCTGACGATAAGAGTATATCGAGCTCTGAGCTAAAAGAACTAATTTTTTAAATAAACGTTTTCTTCGAAATTTTCGTTATTTAATGTTTCTAATGGTCTGTTACTGACTAAAATTATTAACTCTATAAAAATATTTAAATTTGGTATGCAGGATTGGTCATGCAGGTTTTAAATAACAAAGGGGTGTGACCTTGTTGTAGAGGTATTTGAGTTCAGCAATAACAAGTTTTATTAAATTGGTGCAATCATAACTGAGAAAATACATTTTTACAAATTATATGCTCAAAATAACAACAATTATTCACTTCTTGATTACCTGATTAATTAAAATACACTAGAATAATCAGGTACTTTCGTATCTGTTCTGCTAAATATCAGGCAAACAGTACCGAAAATAAAAATTAAAATTAATTTTTAATTTCTGTAATGTAAGTGTTCAAAATGTTCACCATTTCGACGCAAACAAGCTTCATATCGATTTTTTAAATCAATAAACATATTTATCAAAAGTGGTTGATGGAACTGCCGAAAAATATTTTGTATTCTTTTCCGTAGTTCGGCAATATTCGCCGGCGGATTTTCCGAATGAAATATTTTTTCCTTCATTATGCCCCAAATGTATGCGTTAGGTGGCGTCAGATCAGGTGAATGAGAAGGATATTCGAAGTCTGTTTCCCGAGAAATTATTCTATTATCGAAATGCTGACGGAGTAAGTATAGCTGTATGGCTCGTTGCACCATCTTGTTGGAACCATTGTGTGAGAAACTGTAGATTTCGTGCACGGCAAAAGTTATTTAGATCTCTCACAAAAGGTATAATAATTTTCTCTCTATAACGTTCTTGGTTGACAATAAGTGGATTCTGATTATCATTTTCAACGAAATAAGGACCAATCATTCCATTACCAGATACCGCGCACCAAACGGTAACTCGAAGAATGTGGAGTGGTTTCTCTACAATGACATCAGGACGTTCAAATCCAAGGAATCTGATTGTCGATTAATATAGCCGCTAAGATGAACATGACTCTCGTCTGAAAACCATATGTTTTCAAAAATTGGGGATCTTCGTAAATTAAACTCAACATGCGACCAAAGTAAATTTCTCTTGCACGTTTGTCCGCAGCATTTAGTCGTTCTCCAACTTGAATACGGTATGGATAACCACCAATTGATTTAAACATGCGACGTAAAGACGTTTCACTTATGTTGAGTTTACATGCAGTTCTTACAAGACTTCTTTGAGGTGATTGCACAACTTGGTTAAAAACAAGTCCTTCATTTTCGTTAGTGCATACTGTTTTTCGACAACCTGAAGAACCTTTACGTTGACACAATACACTACCAGTGCGACGAAATTTTTCAACAACAGCTAACATCACACTTTTGCTAGGAGCTGCTTTATGAAATTTTTGTTGATATTTTACTGACACCTGTTCTAAGCTTGGACCATCATTACGACCTTTTCCGTATGAACGAAAATAATGCTCTACCAAAAACACTTTTTCTTCCGTTGTTAGAACCATTTTTAAATCAAATTTAACTGCAGCGTATTATTAATATATCAACTAATGACAATTAAGTCAAATTTGACAAATCCATATTACATAAACAACTCCACAGCACTCTCTGTTTCGGTACTGTTTATTTTGGAGGATACCGTACTATAATTCTAGTCAAAAGCCAAATAAATAATTGATATCCCCTATTTGACTTCTATCGATGACTTCTTTTGGAGTTATTTAAAATATAAAGAATATTTTCATAGACCAAACAATATTGCTGATTTAAAAGTTAAGATAACGGAAGAAATTAACAAAATAACCCCCGAGATCATACAAAATGTTGTAGGAGAATTCCAAAATCGCCTCCGTTGTTGTCAAGAAGTGAATAATGGTGATCCTTTTGAACATTTAATTTAATTATAAAGTACATTATAAAATAAGAATAATAAAAACTCTTTGTTTTAACTCAACTTTTAAGTTCAATTTAAAAAATTAAGTTTAAAATCACAATTACAGCTGTTTCGCTTAAAACTAGCATCGTCAGATTGGCATATTGAAGTTTTTAGCGAAATTTTTTCAATTAAACTTGGAATTTGAGTTAAAACAAAGAGTTTTTATTATTCTTATTAAGATGGACTTCCAAAAAGTGAGGGTTAGTACAATAAATGTAATTATAAAATATATTCTAAATATTATTTGACAATATCTTCATTTACATAAATTTTTGTCATAGAGACATCAAACATTAACATCTTAAAAATCAATTTTCTCAGTTATGATTTCATCAAATTAAAAAAAAAAGTTATAATGCTAAACAGAGGACTAAAATCTTCTTCCAACAAGGTGCTACACGATCTTCGAGCATTTATATTAACGTAGAGACAGAAAGCAATATTGATTATTTTGAATCGCAGGGGAAACGGTCAGACACTACAGCTAGTGTCGTGCCAATTTTAGGGGGTTTGAAATTAATACCTTTAAAATATATTTTTAAACCTGTAACAAAATATTTTTTAGACTTGAATTTAAGGAGTAATATTAAATAATTATTTACAGAGAGTCATAAGATATTTTATAACAAAGGGAGTTGAATTTATTGCACTCATTTATAGATTTTCAGTATTCTTAATAATATGGCGATATATTTGCTTTATACATTTTCCTATTTTTAAACAAATGTAAGAGAAGCTAATGCATATTTACTTGTAAAACGGCCGTAGACCTATTATCAGAGGAGACGCAACATTTCATTCATAATGATTACAAGAGAGTGTCTATGAGTATGATAAAGAATACCAATCGATTATTGTTATTCCGATATCGTGCTGGCAACGCTGTATCATTTTTCAGCAATTATGCTTATGTTTGTAATCAGCGGCGTGCTATTTGTTAACAATGGGTAATAATTACTCTGTCGGGTAATATTTAGATATTTTTTAGAGAACATATTTATGAATAGTTAATATTCAGTCTTTCACTTAAATATCGTTAATATTAATTGTAAAAAAATGTAATGTATTTTAAATTTTAATTTTTAAACTCTTTATTAATAGAATATTAAATAACCAATAGAAACAGATTACAGTATACTCTTTCTATTCTTAATGTAATGACCATGAAATAAAGCAATGTTGTCAGATATATTTTCTAAAATTGTTGGGCTCACTATACAAATGTCTCCCATTACTTCAGTAAACTGTTAGCTCGTGATGTTCTCAGAAAGCTAATTTGGAAATATTTAAAAACAATACATAATATAAATTTATTAGTAAGCATTAAAAAAATTCGTCGAAATTGCTGTAAAAATAGAAATTAATTAAAACAACTTTTTATATGCCTACTATATTTAAGAAAATTTTGTATATCTGGCAACGCAGCACATCACAGCACAGGTGTCCAATCATCAAGTTAAATTATTGTCTATAATATAATGGAGTAACGGGTCACTTACTAAGGCGGACCACTGTAACATAAAAAATTTAGGGCGTGGCTTATACAGAGATATTAGTATTCAGTCTCGATTCAGGGGCGTGTGTGAATTTTGTTTTAAAGAAATATTTAAAATAATAGTAATATCTAATTTCTTGGTCGAGTGAGTTAAGTGAATTGATATCAATATAATATTTATTATTTGTTCGTGTAGTTGAGTGAATTGTTATCAATATAATATTTGTTCATAGACGTTGGGGTGAGTTTTATGAATATAATTTAATTGTAATTAATTAAAATGGCATTTTGGGGACCATTTGAAACGACAGTCCAAGGTGATGCGCGGGAATCTAATAATTTGGCGCCACAAATATTCCGCCGAGCTCGGTAATTGTAATGGACAACGCGTCGTATCATTCGCGAATATTAAATAAAATTTTCAATATCACCACGAAAAAAGATGAAATTTTAAAATTCATGAGAACTAAAAACATTGATATTCCTGATAAGATTCCGGTAAAAAAAGAATTGATTGAAATGATAAAAAGTAGGAATTTCCAAAAAGAATGTCATTGATAATATTTGCAGTACCGGTCATACCCTTTTGCGATTACCTCCATACTATTGTATCTTCAATCCAATAGAAATCGTTTGGGGTACAGTAAAAAGCCGTTTACGGAAATTTAATCAGTCGCCAACTTTGAGCGCAGTCGTCCTTGACAATATTCGGCAAGTATTTAATGAAAATTATAGCGGTATATGGGAAAATTGCGTGGCCCATGTAATAAAAACCGAAAAAGAATATACGGATTTTCCGCCTATTGCGAACATAGCACCAATAGTTATTCATCTTGAAAAGTAGTATATAGTAGTATAAGTAGTAGTATATATATTTTCCAAATCCAATAAAAAAGCAAAAAAACTGAAAAAAAAATGAAAAAAATAAAAATTGAAACAAAAAAAAACTAACTCCATGTTCCTACTAACATACCCGACCCAATCCTTTTTTCCTGAAAAGAATAGCTCATACCTCCCCGTGGTTCTTGCTGGGCAGACAATCTTCTCAGATTGTCTAGCTAAATGAGCATTATTTAGAAAAATTGTATCACAAATTTGATGCAGGTTAATTTTAATCCACTATATTAATTTGAATTACATTTAAAAAACATTATTTCACAATATTCGAATTTATAAAAAAAATTAGGCACGCCATTGGGCGGCTTTTTTCTTCAAAGGGATTAAAAATATGGGTCATCACATTAACATTGGAAAGAACAACGCATTTCGTATGGCTTTCTGTTATGACACGAGTTCAAGTTTAAAAAACGAATCGTTAAGCGATGAGTTTTTTAAAGAACGCGTGTTACAACAACCATATTAAATAAGTTGCTTAGAATATTTTTTATATTTTGCCATTTTATAATTTTTTTAAATTAATTTATTATTTGTATGTAATTACGAAAATTTTTATTTCAAAAAGTATGTCGGTAATGTTAATGTTAATGTTTTCAATTATTTTAAAATGACTAATACACCAATAATAATATATTATATAAGTAAAAGATGATATTCATATTCACAAATAATATTTTTTTAAAGAACAATACAAAATTATTAAATTGCTATTAACCACAAATGTCATTGTGAATAGTCTTGTCATAAGATACTTCACTCATGTTGCCAACCATTTAAAACAAAAATTTGCCTGCGTAAAAGTTACATTACGATAGGCAAATGCGTTTTATAATGAAGATTTTTATAAGTGCAAAATATAAAAAAATATTATACTCACGGTTTCGTGACTCTTTGATTTCTCGATTGGATTAAATTTGAGGGGATGTATAGAATAGTAGAGGGATATACAGGATGTTTGATAAAAGGTGAAGTAGTTTTAAACATAACTTTATTAAGATTAGACTTAAAAGTCATTCAATTTTTCACCAAAATGGCAAAAATGAGCAAATGCAATGGTATTATTCTGATATTTATCGAAGAATTTTCAGCAAGGAACAAAGGAAATAACCTGTCACATATGAACTAAAATTCTGAATGGCTTGGTAGTGAATACACTAAAACACAAAGCATAATAACTAAAGTTTATCGATTTCATATGGAAAGTCAAGAAACTAAAGTTTAAAACCAAATGAAAAACCCAAAGTCTATGTCATAGAATTTTATTCTTTGTGTTGATGAAAAGCAATAATAGCAACTAGTTTCGGCCAACATTTAGGCCATCATCCTATAAAAAAGTCTATTTTAGTGGTGCAAATTAAAAAGAAAAGAAAAATCATACCTTAGTGTAAAAATTAATACAAATATTAATATATAGACCACAATTAACACATAAAATATAAAATTACAAAAATTTTCAAACGAACCAATAGATAAAAAATATAGACTAAGAAATATGTAAGGCTCCTTTGGTTTCAACTGTTCATTCAAACATACAACTACACTGTCTCTTGATGCTTAATTGATCTCTAACATTTCAAGTAAATTCATCCTGGGATCTTTGTATGAATGTATGAATGAGTTAGGGGTGATGATTACACTGCGACCCATAGGATCTATTGTGTCCCCCCTTACTTGCCATGTTCTGATGTTTTCTCAGATTTATAGCAGCTCTTCGAGTCCTATTTTCCTGAGGAAGTTTAGGACATCGTCGGGCTTCAAATCAGGTAGATCCCCTTCCTCTATTTCATGTGCTCCTAGGTATCTAGCCCTAGAATTTTGCAAGGCAGGACATTCTGAGAGTATATGTATTGAGGTTTCATCCTCTTCCTCACAGAATCTGCACTTTGCTTCATCTGCTAACCCTAGTTTCTTCATGTGGCTTCTTAACCGGCAATGCCCGGTTAATATTCCCGTTAGAATACGGAGCCTTTTTTACTGAGGTTGAGGCAGCTAAGAGATCTCTTCTGGTCATAGTTCCCCAGTAGTATCTTAGATTGCCTCAGTCCTTCCAGCTGATTCCAGTACTCGGATTTTTCTTTCTCCATTTCCTCTCTTAGTTTTCCTAAGATTACTCTACTGCTGATCCCACACGATGGTTCTGGTCCCAAATGTGGGGTTTCAGCTCCTTTTTTGCCAGCTTATCTGCTGTTTCATTCCCCTCTATTCCTATGTGTCCCGGGACCCATAGGAGGGTGACAGTGTTCTTCTGGCCTAGTTCATTTAGTTTGCCTAGGCATTCCCAAACCATCTTCGAACTGATTATATTTGAACTCAGCGCTTTGATGGCTGCTTGAGTATCCGACATGATCACAATCTCTTGTCTGCGATAGTTTCTTCCAATATTGAATTCCACACATCTTTCGATGGCGCGGACTTCTGCTTGAAAGATGCTCGGGTATGTGCCCATGCTTTCTGAGTATTTGGCTCTCGGTCCCAAAACTCCTATCCCAGTTCTTTCGTCTAGCTTGGAACCGTCCGTATACCACTTTATGGTATTCTGGTTTAAATTCTGTATGGTGTCTTCATCCCATTCAGATTTATTACTCAACTTTGTGATGAATTTTCTCACAAAGTTGAATTTCTTTGGCATATCATCTTGGGGCATTTCCCAAGTTTGATCAAAGTGAAGTGATCGAGGTTTTTCCCTGATAATTCCTTCTTTGATCATTCTATATATTGTTCTCTTCCTTACACTTTCTAGCAGAATGTGCAGTGGGGTCAAGTTTAAAATCACCTCCATTGCAGCAGTGGGGCAAGTTCCCATTGCTCCAGTGATACATGAACAGGCTAGTCTCTGAATTTTCGAGAGGTTTTTCCTCGTCGTATTCAGATTAGCCCTTACGCCCCAAGCCACTGCCCCATATGTGATTAATGGTCTCACTATTGCTGTGTACATCCATTGCAGGATACGTGGGTTACATCCCCAGTTCTTCCCTGCAATGTTCCTACACACCATGAGGGCCTTGGTTGCTTTGTGTATTACTTCGTCTTCGTGTTTGTTCCAGAGTAACCTGCTATCTAGGATTAGCCCTAGATATTTTACCTCTGTTTTCCACTCGACGATGTTCTCCCCTATTTTTATGATTTTTAGATTAGGTTTCTTTTTCCTTGTAAAGGCTACTAGTGTGGTTTTGGTGGGGTTGATGCTGAGTCCCACCGAGTCACACCATTGTTCCGCAATGTTCAATCCTCTTTGAACAATATCACAGAGGACGTTTTCATACTTCCCTTTTGCCAGGATAACCATGTCGTCGGAATACCCTTGACATGGTATGCCTTCCCTAGTCAATTGACAGAGCAGACTGTCTACAGTGAGACTCCACATAAGCGGGGATGCAACTCCCCCCTGTGGACAGCCTCTGGTCACATTAATGGAGATAGTGTCTTGTCCTGCCTCCATTTCTGCGATTCTTGTAGATAGCAGTTGCGACATCCAACTGGAAGTCGTTCTATCTACTCCTTTCTCAATCAATGCTCTTTTGACTGCCTCATGTGGCGTATTGTCAAAGGCCCCTTCTATGTCTAGAAAGGCACATACCACGGCCTCTTTTTTGTTCAGTGCGTCTTGGATTTCGTCCGTCAACTGTGTTAAAGCGGTTTCCGTGGACTTTCCCGCTTGGTACGCATGTTGACGAGGGTGCAATGGCACCTGTTCCAAGATTTCTGTTCTAATGTAGTTGTCTACAGCTTTTTCCATCGTTTTTAGAACAAACGATGTAAGGCTGATCGGTCTTAGGGATTTGGGGTGCGTAGTGTCCCGTTTCCCTGCTTTTGGGATGAAGGTGATTTTGGCCCTTCTCCACGCTTCTGGTATGTATCCCAGTTCAAGACTGCTCCGACTAATTCGGATCAAGTGTGGAATTATTGCCTCTTGGCCCTGTTGGAGTAGGGCAGGAAATATTCCGTCCGTTCCAGGGGTTTTGAACGGCTGGAAGGTGTTCATAGCCCATCTCAGCCGTTCCTCACTGCATATGTGTTTTGCCATTGCAGTGTCTTCCCTGGTAGGTCTTTTAGTTTTCTCACTTGTTGTTCCCGAAGGGACAATTCCTCCGGGAAAGTGAGTTTCTAATAGGAGCAGAGCTCGTTCTTTTTCGCTTTCTGTGAAGCTTCCGTCTGGCTTCCGTAGTGCCATTACAGTGTCTACTTTTCCTTTTGCCAAGACATTGTGTAGCCTTGCTGCAGAGGGTGTAGCGTCTATTTCTTCGCAGAATTTTCTGAAGCTGTTTCTTTTAGCTTTTCTAATCTCCTTGTTATATGATGTAAGTTTCTCGGTGTAGCTCTGCCAATCTCCATTACGTTTGGCTCTGTTGAAGAGCTGTCGCGTCTCGGATCTTAGGTTTGACAGATGACTGTTCCACCATATCGCATCTTTTGCTTTTCTAGTCCTTTGGAGGGGACAACTGGATTCATAGGCATCGAGTATTGCCTCGTTCAGCTCTATGAGATCGTTTTCTAATGCCAGATGATTCCTGGCATTTCTTTTATTCTTGAGATTTGCAAGATTTATGTTCAGGTTAGTGTTGTAATTTTTCCAGTTAGTTTTCCTGGGGTTTCTCCTGAGTGCTGGCTCAGGAGGATTACACTCTAACCTGAACATAATCATTCTATGATCAGAGAGGGATGGTTCGTTCGATACTCTCCAATCTTTCACCCTATCCTGAAGATTCGGTGTACTTAGTGTTATATCTAGTACTTCCTTTCTTGTTCTGGTTACAAACGTAGGTGTATTCCCTATATTGTGTATAACAAGATTCTTATTAAGTATAAATTCTAAAATTTTCTCACCTCTATCGTTGGTGTCTGTGCTTCCCCATATGGTATTGTGACCGTTAGCGTCGCATCCTATGAGAAGCGGCAGCTTCTTCTGTTTACAGTACTCGACTAGCCTTTGCAGTTCTGTGGGCGGTGCAGTCCCGTCCCCTGCAAAGTAGCATGATGCTATCATGACTTCTTGACGTCTATTCTCGAACTCGAGGTTTGCTCGAATCGGAACGAGGTCTCTCGTCATGAACTCTGACACACAAAAGTGATCAATGCTGTTACTTACCAAGATGCATGCTCTGGGTATGTCTACATTACTCACTTTGTATATCAGTTTGGCTTCCCTACTTGCGAGTCCTCTCACCTGACCCTCACGTACCCATGGTTCCTGGATCAATACTAATCCCATTTGGTTTCTGATAAACGTCCTTGAAATAACCGCCGATGATCCCTTGGCGTGATGGGCGTTTATCTGAGCGATATTAATTCCCGCCATTTTTCTTACCATGGTTGTTCCCACGAGTAGCAAGGGAATGTCGGTCCACTCCGGCAGAGCCCCGCATGCCAGAGCAAGGCTACATACAAGGGGGTTTCGCCCGGTTCCCCCAGGGGAACGTTTGCGACCGCTTATACCCCAGCGGCCATCCATCCTTCGGCACGTTACCTTACACCTTGGAATTGGGGGGGTTGGTCCGCGGTGCGACCTTAGGAATGACCAATCTGGCAATCTTGCAGTTATCAGCTGCTCATACCAGACCGTGCCACCCGTATAGACGCACACCCCCAGCTTCGCCGCTTCCCTGCTAAATTGCAGTGTTATACCTGCTTAAGCAGTTCAGCGGCTCTCCTGGGGATCCCCTATCCGCCACCTGGGGACGCGCCCGGTAGGCACCCAGCCCTCGGGATCCTGGGATCTTTAAAACATTTATGTAACCTCGAACCGTTGGAATTAGAAAAAGTGTGATTTTCAGCAAAAGTTGGCAAAGGCAGATGGTGAATTAGGTTGGTCAAAGTCTTTGTAATTTTTAACATGATTGAGATGTTCTTTTATTCTAGTATCTAAAAGGCGTCCTGAGTGACCAACATGATTTTTCTTTCCTTTTTAATTAGCACCACTAAAATAACGTTTTTATAGCTTGATGATGGCCTCAATGTTAGGCCGAAATTAGTTGCTATTATTATTGTTTTCCATCAACACAAAGAATAAAATTCTGTGACATAGACTTTGGGTTTTTCATTTGGTTTCCCATGGATGGTTTACTTCGTTTCAAAGTTTCAAAGTTGGTGAAGGTATTTTTTATACATATATCCGTGGTAATTTTTCCGTTGGTTGTTCGTGTTTTACGACTCAAAATACTTAGAAACAATTAGTAGATTTGAAAAAAATTCGAGATTGCCAACTAGCGGAATAATTACCATGCCTGTTTATTTTTATATTGAAATCGTCATCGCTATGCCACTGAATGAAATTATTGTAAACAACAAATATTTTAACTTACTTGTGAACCGAAACATTGGAGCTTAAATAGTCCGGTTTTTTACACACTTGACAATGACGAACCGTTTCTTTCACTAAATGTCAGGTGATATTACCTATAACTTCGCCAAAAACACCAATATTACTCCAAAATCTCGTCGAATTTGTTTCGTCAACAATGCTTGAAAAAATTGTGTCAAATTTCATAGTATAACCGCTTCTAGGGGTGGTATCATTCAGACAAGCCGTTCGGCGTTGTCGCTTATTGAGCAACTAATTTCTCTGATCTAACCGAATGAAATACTTCAATGGTTAAACATTTCGTAAAATTTGTTGTATAATTCATAAAATATTAATATAAGAGATAGCATTATAGTCACAATATTTTTGCAAATGTAACCAACAAATACTATAGATGATTCAATAACAATAACAAATCCCTTACCTTACATGGAGAGCAACATCACAGCACTACAAATTCCTGTCGGCCATATCAAGATGACACAGTCGACCAGAAATAGGTAATCGTAAAAAAATAGTTACGTCTCCTCTGATATTAGGTCTATGAAAACGACCTGGATGATTCCTTTTCATATGTATATTTACAAATCACGCAAACTCTCAGCATACTCAAATTAAGTTTAAAAATGCCTTTACAGGCAATATAATATTGACGCGCAAATTCAAAACGGGCTAATGAGATTGCTGGACACTATATGACATTTATCCTCCCCCTGATGCAAAACAAAGCTCATTTGAAGGTTGTTTACGTCAGTATATATGATAGAAGAAGTACACGTTTGTTATTTAAAAATTTCGAGGGGGTGTTTATAATTGAAGGAGTGCTGTAGGGGGATACCATTTTCAACTGTAAATTCTTAATTTAAGAATAAAAATTGACCTATTTCAGGTTTTTTTTCACATTGTATATAATAACGCTAAAATTTAATTTATTCCATACATATGGACCTCACTGTATATTTAGTAAGTACATTTAACAAGTTTGAGGCATTAAAAATGTATGTGTTATACAAAAAAACGAGTTTTTAAAGATGGCGGCTGACGAGGACGTCTCTCCCTTCCCGCAGACATAGATTTCCTATGTACCGAATTGGTTTCAATATTTTTACAATTTTTTAACTGTTTGTGTACCCTCTAACTCATGGAAGGACAAGTGCCACCAGTAGAGCCTATAGAGCCCTATAGATTCCAAATCCGGCTTGCCCTTATTATTTCTAATATCAACTCATTTACTATTCAGCTCATTTTTCTGTTATAAGTAAAGCTATTTAATTTTATTATTTTTTAGATTCTCTGCCTAGGAAAGATATGAGCCTACAGAGTACGATGAAATTTTCCTTGGATATCATCGCAATTTTAATACAAGCTAGCGCTCTAGTAGTCTGGTTACTACTAGAATTCAGGATTGTACTAATCGCTATTCCCATATCTTTGACTTTAATATCAGTCGGTTGGTGGGAAAATTTCATTTCGGAAAAATCGACCTTCGATTGGCTAAGAGACTGGAAAAAAGCAAAGAAGGAGTTCCAGAACGATTCTTACGTTACATACGCTATTATATCACCAATTAAATGTGTGGTTTTCTTCTTGGGTGTGTTGGTAACGTTCTGGATAAGAGAAGGAAATATTATGTTCCTATTTGATAAATTTTCAAGCGCATTCAGCGATCATGCTTTTAATGTAACTCAGGTAAGAAATTTAAAATATTTTCTGCCTACCTTACCGAAAAACCCATCATATGAACAACAAAGTACTTATTTTTTATCAAACCAAGGGCGGAAGTGTGCCCTGGATTGGACATTTTTAAATTATATGTCCCAATCTATCTTACCTTTTATTTATATATTTTTTAAAGTAATTTAAATAGTATAGTGCTCGCGTGTAACAAAACAAATATTAAATTTTTTAAGATGAATTATATGAATGATCCCCTCAATAAAAGCTCAGATGAGGATATTGAATTTAGCCATTCATAATAGTTTAAACTCTAAAGTATGAGCAATGTTTTCTAAAGCACCTGCTGACGCAGTGTTATGTGTGCTCGTCTCTAAGGCAGACGGCTGAGGTTTAATTCTTAACCACAACTATGTTTTAAAATGTTTTTTAGTCATAAAGGTAGGCCGAAAACAGTTGTCGGTCACACGTTTATAAATGGATTAGCATTCCTTAGCTGGTATTTGCAAATACAGCTGCGGGTTGCTAATGCTCACTTTCCGCCCTTGTGATACAATATACTATATTTAAATATCGTCTGATGCTTATTTTGATGCTGCAGATAAAACCGATCGTTGGTTCATCAGGTATAAATTATACTGACGTTATAAGTCTTATTGTGCCTATTCGGATGGAAACTTCAGTTTGGACGGCTCTAGCTACGTTCACTATAAACGTCATGTCCACTTATGTATGCTACGCTTTCAGCAAATTCGCTTGTAAAATTCTGATCCAGCCCGGTGGATTCGCTTTACCAATCAATTTGGTGGTACCAGTTCTTCTCACAGGTAAGTAGTTTGTGTTAAGGGTGAAATGTAGACAGTGAATGTTTTTATTAGTGTGTTCTTATTTATTTTCATAAACTAGGAGCTAGGAATTAGGATTTTGGAAATCTGAACCAGGGATTACTTTTATTAGGGGATTATTTTTTTATACTAAGAAACTATTAGAAACATTTCCCAAATGATATCAATAAAAACTAATTTTTTTTACGGCTGCTATAGAATGTGGTGCTTTTGACACATTTGACAGAACTACAAAGTGACGTATTGCTAAAATATGGGAAAAAATTTACCTCACGGGTCTTTTCCCACACCACGTACATTTAAATGGGAATTCAGCCGTGAGGTAGATTTTTTCCCACAGTTGATAGCTGCTGTTACGAAAAAATGAAACACCAGAAATGTCAAGACAAAATTGCAGTAATGTAATAATTAATTACAATATTAATTAAATTAGTTTTTTTTGGTATTAAGTATGTACCGTTTATTTTATAACCAATAATAATAATAAAATGTTATGAATTCACTTTATTTTTATTATTATGTAGCTGTAGAAAAAGTATTGTGTGCAACACGGTGGAAAAGACACTTTTCTTACTCGTGTGTTTGTGGCCCTCGCCTTTCAGGCTCGTGAGAAAAGTGTAACTTTTCCACCTTGTTGCACAATATACTACTTCTTTCCTATTTACAAGTTTCAACCCAAACACATCAAATTAATATTTTTTTAAATATAGCATTTGCTAATAAAAATGACATTGAAAAAGTCTTGTAATAGCGGGTACAATATTATTTGTTAATAAATCCAAATACAGATGTTCAGATTACCTCCAGTGAAAAAAGGTCAAAAATAATATTGTCGTCTATGTCAAAGGTTCCCAATCTTTTGTAACCTGCAGCGCAGCTACAAATTTAATAAATAATAAAATAAAATTAATGTGAAGGGTGAGCTGGGTGATCACCACACAGTTTTTCAAAGCGGGGAATAAGGCTTGACACTGCTACTCTCACTTCTTGCTCCACATTGATCTTTGAGCGATATTTGTTCTTTATCACAGCTACCTACAGCTGAAAACCCAGCTTCACATAAATATGATGTTGCAAAGCGAATGAAAATTTTAATGCTGTGGAAGTTAAATTTCAATATTATTTATTTTGAATAGATAACCAAAATTCCACCAAATCGACATTCGCGAATCTAGTTTTAAGGCTGCTGTCGCAATGAGACTCTCTTCATCTTGTGATGTAAATCCTTGTGGAGTATGTGCTTGGAAAGGGTCTTGGATCCACGCAAATTTTTCAACAGTATCATCTGTAAAGTACCTCGAAAACCATTCGGTGAGCTTCGCTAGGTGTTCCGTGAAAAGGGCGATCAGGTCTTGTGAAACAACCAGTTCATTATACAATTGCGGGAAGCAATCTTGATCGCTGCCTTCTTTCAACTTTGTTATCCACAACTGCAGTTTCTTCCTAAACTCCGCAATCCTCTCTGAAAGTTTCAAAATCTGCGTTTTGTTGCTTGCAAAGACAGATTTAAATTGTTTAATTTCTCAAACACATCGCATAAATATGCTAGCTTTAGCAAAAAATTAGATTCAGCAAAATATTTGGCATTTTCTTGATGTTCTTGCTGTAAATAAGTGCAAATCTTTTAGCGTAAAAACATTTCCACGTGAAAAACATCGTGAATTATAGTAGTACAGCAGGGCTGTATGTTCAGCTTCAATATTCAATATCCATGCATAGTTTTTTAAAAACTCTGGCCTTTGGAGGCCTACGTTTTATGTAGCTTACTGCATTAATTACACATCCCAGTACTTGGTTCAGTTGCCAGACATCGATTGAGCACCATCAGTACATACACCAATACTTTATTTCCAATCCCAAAAATTTTCTGTAAAAAACTTGTCGGCCGCGACCCGATCCAACTGTAGTCGGTACATCAAAGTAAGGCATCACCTCATGAGCTGCTTATCTCTGCTCAGTGCGGACTGAAACAAAATTAATTTCGAGGCAGTTCACGTGTTGTTGCTTTGGTTTTTTCTTCTTTTCCTTCTTGTTTTCAGTAAACTGATAGTAACACATCCAAGTTTATATTGTCAAATGTGGCGGATTTTGGTCTTCTTGAGATAAGTTCATCTACTACCTGATGTGTTCGCAAATAACGCCTTTGTTGATTTTGTGACTTGGTGACCTGAACTAACTTCATAGAATAGGTTTAAAACTTCCTTATAAAAACGCTGTTTGTTTTCATCCATGCCTACCTAAGTAAAAACCAATAAATTATTTATTAAAACCTCATTCAATAAAAATATAAATAAAAAGTTTTACTGTAGGTATGCAGAAATTCAAAAGGAATTCAAAAATGTAAAAATATACTGGGTGTTCTATTTAAAATACCCAGTTTAATCAAATATGGTACATTAAATTTGATAGCATTTTTGAATTCCTTGGATACTCTTAGAAAGGGATGAGATATTTTATTTAAAAATATTAAACCGTTGGGTTTATGTATATCTGCCATTGCCTTCTCCGCTCTTCGAAATTTGGTAGCTGCATGGCTGATCTTATACTAGTCCCGTATGTTTCTCAGTCAGGAATGTTGCTTTCTTTCTGGACCTCTACGTCCTCCTATTGTTACTTGTAGAATTAGTTTAGGAGTTTAATATTTGCCACCTCTAAGGATATGGCCGAGGTAGGAAACTGCAGCCTTCAGTTCTCAAAATTTCTTAATTCATGCCATGTGTGGAGTCTCCGGAGAGTCCACACTTCAAATGCCTGGATGCGGTTCAGGATGGCTATTCTTGAGATCCTTGGCAACTACGATCATTCGCAGCATTGCAAACGGTTGACTTGCGAATACTTCATAAAAATGCTATTCTTGGCCATTGTTTGCAATGTAAAAGAAATTAAATCATTCGTAAGGTAAAAAATATTTGGCATTAGCGCAATGTATGGTAAAAATCCAACCTAAATATATGTTCTGATTATTCTATGCTAAAAACTAAACTCTTTGTTTATGTAATTTGTCAATTTAACCAATTTTAGCTAAAAAACAACATCAGGTACCTAGCTACAAACAAACAAAATGTAACTTAAATGTCAATCTGACGATGCTATTCAGCGAAACGGCCGTCATTGTAATTTAAAACATAATTTTTCAAATAAACTTGGAAGTTGCGTTCATACGAAGAGTTTTTTATTATTCTTTCTTGTTTATTTGTTTTTGAGCCAAATGAATTCGATTAAAAACCGAAAATATAATGCCTTCGTGTGGAAATACTACTTCAATGAGAAACCTCTTTATTATTTCTTACGGTTTGCAAAAACTAATGCTCACTTAAAACATTAAAATGTTCGAAATTATTAAACCGATAAATTTGCTAAAGAATGTAATTCATCCATCCTATTCCATACTTATAAAAATTACAAACAACAAAAAAATATCAACTGTCCAATAATAGGCAAAACTTATTTGAGTATTACGTCAATTTAGTTAGCAACTTATTTGCCAACAGCAAAGACCACTCGTAATAAATTGAGAATGATCGGAAATAGTACGAACAGTCAAGAATAGCATAACTCTCGGTTCGTTCGCAATATGCAAACATGCGAAGGACCTAGGGTTCTAGCTTTGAGGAACCACGTTTCTGCGCCTTATAGTAAAATTGGCCATATGTAACACTTTACTACCCGTAGTCTAAAGCGGGAGACTACGAGCTAATAGGAAATTTTTAAGTTCGAAAAATGTTGTTTGTGCATAATTCGTTCAAAGTTTAAATTCTTCATCGCATTCCCATCGTTCGTTGATCTTGACACCAATATATATTTAAGTCATGATACTCGCTCTATATGTATTATAGATTTGTTCTTTATTGCTGTACTGAGTTCATACTGTACTGCACTGAACGGAACTAGTGCAAACAGGACTAGTCATTTGTCAGCAAGTATAAAGAACGCGTCAGTGTAATAATCAACATGACTTCGGTTTTAGCTAATCTGTTAGTTATAAAATAGAATATTAAACGACGCATTTCATATGGAATTCTGTTATGACAACAGCCATATGAAATAAGTTATTTATGATATTTTTTATATTTTGCCATTTTATTATTTTTTAAATTAATTTATTATTTTTATTATATATAATAATGTCAAACTGTCAGTTTCTGTCAAACCAATCATGGCCAACTCACAATAATTATTGGTAAAATATCTACCAAATTAATACTTCGATGGAAAAATAAAAATATCTAGAAAATGTTAGTACTTTTCGATAGTGCTATAAAATGCAGGGTGTTCTGTTTAAAATTACCAAGAAAATAATGTACTTGCATTTTGACTTACCCTGTATTTGATTTAACAAATATTATGAAAACGGATTTGTTTTATAATTTTTAACAATAATTAAAAAACTATGGTTGCAATAGATCAATGCTCCTATACTCCTTTTTAATTATACAGGGAGTTAAATTTGAGACGATGTTCAGGTAATATTGGTCATAACTTTTTAAATACCTGGTATAACATAATAAAACTTTACATTGTTGTGATGTGGAAGTAATGCAGATTTCGAATTTAAAATAAAATACAGGGTGTTCCATTTAAAAAAACATAAGTTTGGTGTCTCACCATCTTATGGAACACCCTGTAAGATTGTAACTAATTTTAAAATGTGGAGTTTAAAGCTGCTTACAATTTTTGTTAATAACTTTTTTTGGAATTTTTACTATAACAGATCTACTGAGCTTCCTCACACTAATCAATCACCCTGTATGTTCTAGGCTAGTGTAGTTTTGATAGTTATTGTCAAATTTCATATTCGACATTTAATTTATATGTGTTTGTAAATAACGCCTTTGCTGGTGTTGTGATTTGGTGGCCTGGATTAACTTCCAGACACAAAAACCCTTGATAAAAATGCTTTCGGCAAACTCTGTAATTTTTGTACAGCATATCCTTCTCCATAAAAGTCAACTTTGCAATTTATATTGCACGCAATTTATTGCCGCAATTTTTATATAGATTTTCTATAGATACACTTGAAACGTTGAAAGATTACTCGTGCGTCATTGTATGTAAGCATACGAATAGGATAGAGAAGACAACAGTTTATAATTTAATATTATCGTTTGATATTTATAGAAAAGGACAGCACATAGAAAAGGTGTCGGTGATATGATCGTTGAATCGTGTCGCACGGGTAATCTTTCAGCGATTCAAGTATAAAAAGTTGCTTTTAATATCTCAATTTTTCAAAAGTATGTGTATATAAATCTATAAATAATAATATAATAAACGTGCATATAGTAGGGAGCTGTTTATTATTATTAACATTAATTGGACCAAACACCAGATGAAAAATTAAAATAAGAGGTTGTGGGCCCAGATCCTTGCCCAGGACTCACGAAATAATAAAAAAAATATTGCTGCAATATCTGGTAAGAGTAATATCTTTAATATCGAACCCCTAAATGATCACAATTATCATGCATGGAAGTTTAGTATGGAAGTTTTGTTAGATGAAAATGATGTAAAAGAATATATATAGAAAATGAACTTTAACAGGTCAATTATGTAGATGAAAAAAAATTATTAGAGGCAAAGAAAAAAGATCAAAGATGCAAATCATATATAGTTCAATGTTTGGATGATTTGCAAATAGATATTATTAGGGGAAAAGAAACTGCATAAGAAAGATATGAAAAGAAAGGAGTCCCAGGCCAATTAATGTTGAGAAGAAAATTAATGTCAATGCAATCGAAAGAGATGGAATTTTTGGAAACATTTTTAACCGAATTGCAGGTGCCCAGATAAGTGATGAAGATGTATGTAATTTGTTGTCAAAGCTAAATTACGAAGCGAAGTTGAAGAGAAAATAGCCCTTACACTTACATCGCAAAACTACGGAGTTCATATTTCGGAAGGGAATATAAAACATCCCATATAAATATGGGTTAGTTTTGGAGGGTAAGTGGGGGTTATTGAGTCACATTTTTTTAGACCTATTGTTTCAGCTATATGTATACCTAGTTATAAGATTTCGAAATGGTTATCGAACGAGTTTGAAAATCTACCCATAAAATGTAACAGTTTTTCAGTTAAAAATTCATCAGCATTTATAAAGAAAATTAAAGATGTTGTTCTAGAAAATGGGGAAATTTTAATCTCGTTCGATGTTAGTTCTTTATTTCCTAGCGTATCTATTCCACAAACTTTACAGTATCTAGAACTACTCATCTTGAATGATCTAGGTGTTGAAGTTAGAACTGAATACCTACGATTAGCTAAACTATGCATGGGCCAAAATTATTTTCAATATAGCAATCAGTTTTATCAACAATATGAAGGAACAGCAATGGATAATTGTTTGTCACCATTTATAGCCAACCTTTTTATGAGCAAATTTGAAACACAGAGCATTTTCCAAGGATATTGTATAGATATGTGGACGACATTTTCGCAGTTTTCAATACGAAGAAGTCAGCAGTTGAAGATTTCATTTCAAAATTAAATTCAAAAGCCACAAGCATAAAATTCACGTTTGAAATAGAAAATAATGAAGTTACCACTTTTGGACACATTAGTAGTAAGAAATAATAACAAGTTAGAATTTGATATTTTTAGGAAAGACACCGCTACGTATAGATATATTCCGGTAGATTCTTTTCACTGCAGTCAACACAAAATGGCAAGTTTTCATTTTTTGGTTCATCGATTAATTAATTTTCCCTTAAACAAAACAAGATATAACAGAGAAAAGAATTTAATTAAAGATATAGCTGTACTTAATGGATCTGATAAAAAACTAATTCATAAGCTAATCAATCGCCATATTTTTAAGAAATCTCTTTGTGAAACAACCTTTTTCCAGCGAGAACATAACGATATGAAATTCATTTCATTACCATTTATCCCTAAGTATACCAAACGATTGAATACAATTTTCGGTACGGTGGAATTAGGTTTAGTTCATAAAACTAGTACAACCCTGAGACAATTGTTAGGAAATCCGAAGGATAAGAGAGAGGATCTGGAAAAAAGCGGTATATATGAAATAAGTTTTAATGATTATGATAAAAAGTATGTTGGGCAAACAAAAAGATCGTTTAAAACAAGATTTAAAGAACATTTAGCTCATCTAAAATATGGACGGATAGAAAAATCTAGTATTGCCGAACATGTTTTTACCAAAAACTATTCGGTAAATGTAGATAGTTTAAAATTGTTAAAAAATGTATCAAACAAAAGATTGTTGGATGCATTTGAAAGTAAAGAAATTATGAAGTGTAAAAATAGATTAAATAAGGACAAAGGACCTATCCCAGATAGTCCACCTTATAGTTTATCATAAGAAAACTTATTGTAAAAATGTTTTCGCCCTTAAAATTAGTTTTGCCGCCAAAATATTTACCGCGAAAACATATTGGCGCTAAAAATGCTATATTTATAAGGTTAGTTTGTAGATATGGCTTTAGTTTACCTTCGGTCTCTAAAGAAGATAACTTGGTTATCGAAACGCGCGTCAGACAGATAAAAGTGTGTGTTGGTGTAATGGTAGTGTAAACGGTTTTCGGTATCAGTCTCACCAACGGTTCCAGATCCAACATTTTAATTGTTCTTTTGTTTCAGAAATAAGTTTATTTCTCAGATTATAAGTTTGATTCAAGATTTTGTATTTTGATATTGTTTATATTTTTCTTAGTTTCAGGATCTAGCAAGACCAGCATTAAGAGAGAGTGTTGTGAAATCTTATTAGATCAATTGCAAATTAGAAATCTGTATTATTGATATTAGTTATAGAAATTATAGGTAACCTATATTGTATATAAATAATTTCTGTAGGGTTGGTATAATAAAAAAAAACAAGATCTGAGTTGTTACCGGTTGCCAGGCGAACTGTCTGTTGATAGATAAAATTGTTATATTATAAAAAATTGCTTTTAATGTCTCAATATTAAAAAGTATGTGTATATAGATTTGTAAATAATAATATAATAAAAGTGTATATAGTAATGGGAGCTGTTTATTATTATCAACATCAATTGGACAAAACACCAGATGGAAAATTACAATAAGAAATAGCTATATAATTTAAAAATTCAGATTTTAAAATTTCTGCCCAAAACGGGAAAATGGACTACACTTCACAATTTCATGTCGGATCGTGACAGTTCGGATCATGCATGCGGCCATAATTTCTGATAGTAGCGACGTCATGGCGGTTAGGGTAACAATTAAAAAACTGTGTTTGACCTTGACGATAAGAGTAATAAATTATATTGAATACGAGTTCATTTCATTAAAATCAAATACAGTCCACATCCTCGAAGATAAATTAAGGAAACTTAGTTCTCAAATACCAGTACATATCTACGTTACATTATATGGTTTTATGTTCTTAGTTTTACTTTTAAATTAATCTTAGTTTATGAAATTTATTGTATTCACCCTTACTACGTGAAAGTCCATCTTATTAAGAACATTAAACAACTTCAATATGTCAATCTGACGATGCTAATTCTATAGCGAAACGGCCGTCATTGCATTTCAAACGTATTTTACGAATAAACAGTGAAAGTTTAATTCAACCTTTTAGTTGTTTACTGTTCTTAATTAATCTTAGTTTTACCTTTTACCTTTAATTAATATTTATAATTTGTTGTGACTATATTTCCATTTATATTTTCGGCCATTTTTAAATAACCGGTCCTTGCACTGCACTTCCCGACCCTGCCTCAGACCTAGAGCAGCTACTACACTGAACTTGGTTGCACTACAATAAATAACGGGTTCGTTCTACTTTACACTACAATAAGGAAAGCTGCGGTCTCACAAATGTACACTAGTGCAAAAAGTTTAGCAATAAAAAACAAACCTATTTCTATCAACCTTCAATGCCTAACATTGCATATTTTATGTAATGGGTGCAGATAAAAGATATAATACATATACACATATGTCCAAAAGTTTGGTATATTTAGAAATAATATAACTACGCCTATGGTTTTTTAACTCTTGTTGATATTTATTTTAAAGCGTTTTTAAATCAAAATAACACTAATTTTGATTCGTCTTTATATTAATTTGGTCATATTTAATTGATTTGGGTGCTTTCACGTTATTCCAATTCTTGTTTAAATTTCATTTGAGCTGTTTAAAAATGCCCAGAGACATGATATCATATTTTAATAGGTCTAGAGCAATTGCTTTGTTACAACAGGGCTTTAGTCAAAGTGATATCGCGAATATTGTTGGTGTTACTCATGGTGCTGTATCAAAAATCACAAAAAAATTCCAAGGCACAAATGACGTGAAGGATCCTCCCAGAAGTGGCAGAAGTCGATGTACAACAGCAGCGAAAGACCGGCAGATAACATTGATAGCTCGAAGAAATCGAGAGGAAACTACAAGTGGCATATCCAGAGAAATTGCTAGACTTGACGGACTGAATATTTCAAGGCAAACATTTACACGAAGATTAAATGCGGTAAATTTGTATCGCAGAAGACCTCTACGTGTTCCCAAACTAACCTATCAACAAAAAATTGTAAGGTTGCAATGGGCTCAAGAAATGTTACACCATGGTCCTAGCTGGAATTACGTGATGTTCTCTGATGAATCAAGAATTGGCTGGGTTTCTGATTCGCGAAGAATGCTAGTTTGGAGGGCCCCAGGACGACAAGCCCGATTAGAAACAGCCCAACCACGTGTTCCATTTGAAGGTGGGAGTATTATGGTTTAGAGAGGTATTATGAGGGGTACACGGACGCCTCTCTTGGTTTTGGAGAGAAGAATCACTGGTGCTGTGTACATCGAGGAAGTTTTAAATCCTGTTGTGCGTCTATTCCGGGGGGCGGTAGGTGATGGATTTGTTTTTATGCATGACAGTGCACCTCCACATCGAACAGTTGCAGTACAAAATTTTTTGGAAGAAGAACGAATATCCACATTAAGATGACCATCAAATTCCCCTGACATGAACATCATTGAACATGCCTAGGGCATTCTTAAAACACGCATTAAGAAGCGAAACCCTCCCCAATTACTCTACGAGAACTGAAAGATGCTGCTCGTGAAGAATGGGAGAGAATTCCGCAAGCCCAGCTCGACCATTTAATCGATAGCATGCCACATAGCCTACAGTCATGCATACAGGCCCATGGAGGAAATACTGATTATTAATTTTATTTAAAAACCCTTTTTTTGGTAATTAATTTATTTTAAAAACTTTGAAATACATTGAACATTTTTCACCTCAAAAGAATAAATCAGTTTTTTTGTATGTTTATCTGACTTCGAGATTTATTATATTATTTATTATATTTAGTATTGGTTAGAGTTGTAGCAAAATGATGTTTACTTATACCAAAAAAATTAGTTAAATGATGAAATATTCCATTATTCCAAACTTTTGGACATATCTGTAAATACATTTAATTTATTATTCCAGGTTTAATATGGATGTGTGGCATGTACAACAGGGACGAATGCGCATTCGTCGACATCATACCCGGATATCTTTTTTTTAATACTCCATCCTTGACGTATTTAAAAGATTTTGTTGGACATCAGTATGCTTGGATATGGCTCGTATGGTTGTTATCTCAAATATGGATAACCATCCATATTTGGTCCAACAATCACGACAAACTCATGTCTACCGAAAAGTTATTTTACAAACCAATGTACGATCCATTTTTGATCGACCAATCCGTTGCCATGAATAGAAAAAAAGAAAAAGCGAATCTGATTAAGTTAATAAATGCTCGCAGTAAGTTACAATATTTTTTTCACTACTAGTCTAGGGTGGGTGTGCCAGTTCGCCGGCCTGTACTAATTGGCGGCTTAAAATATTTTAAGTTAAGATCAAAAATTGTAATCTAATGTACATTTTTCAAATTTTACATTTTTCTATTAATTTATTTAATTTTATGTTTGCATTAATGACTGTCAATTTTCGCGGCAAAATTGTGTTTTTGGCTATTAAAGTGAATGCGGCATAGAATCGTCTGTTTTTAATATAAAGTTTTAGTGGTAAGGAAGGAAACCCATACATTCAAAGTAAGAAAAACACGTTTTGTATTAAGAATAGAGAGGCCGGTGTACTGGCGATATAAATTTAATTAATTTACTAGTCGGCTTCTAGGCCGACAACTGATAAAACACCGTTTACAGACATTTTGTATTAGTTTATTTCTATTTTTGAGATATTCCTAGTAGTACCTTAATGTGTTCAGCTAGTAGATGGCCAATAATATGTTTTTCGCTTTGTTTATATATATATATATATATATATATATATATATATATATATATAAACTTCGAAATTGGTTGGGAATGCAGCGGAAAGGACGTGAAAAAACTATCAATACAGTACTCTTTTCAGTATACCAAGCTTTCGCAAATCTTTATTTGCATCATCAGGGTTCTACAAATGTGAATTAGTATGAGATTACAAATCAGTAAAAAACTTTTTTTTTTTACAATAAGTAACTTACACTAATTGAGGTTTAAGTCTAGATGTTAGTTGGAGAAAGTGAAGAACCATTTGAATACATCCAGAAAAGCAAAAAGCTAATCAAGCCAGTAAAAAATATCACAGTAAAATTGAATTAAAATTGATCACATCTTTACATCACTAAGTTACATATTAAAAATCTTTTAATTTTAGGAAGGTTAGTACTACCTCCGCCACGTGTCTCGAAAATGTGTAACTGAATTTGGTTAGGTTAACCCTCTTCTTCTTTCAATTTTTAAAAGAGAAGTAATAGCAACCCAAACAACCACAGCTAAACATGGTAAATTTTACCAAGTGAGACAGTTACTAAAAATTGTTTTCACTGAACAATAATTGAAAAATGAACCGCGAAACAATCAAAGCTAATAAAACCTATGTGTAGGAAAATTGTTTGTATTAATGAAATACTTTCAAATTAATAATATGGACAATAGAGGTAAATCCCAGAAAAGCGAGTTTGGGGTGAAAGTAAGGAAATTGTATCTCTTTAATGAGATGTGAGGAATAAAGTAATTAACAATTGTGAAAATAAAGAATTATTGAACATTGGTCATATGGAATGTCGGAGGTAATGATTAAAAATTCAAAAAATTATTTTTAATGGAGTAAATGAAAGAAAGAAAATATTCTTAATTATCTGAAATAGAAGAATTTTCACTACTAGAAATGAGATGATTACTATCTAACGTAAGTAGTAATGAATATAATCCACTCAAATTATTGATATCGGTTTTCTTATTCATAGGATTCTTCTCTTGGAAGATGAACGCCATTTCAAGAAATACTCTTTTTCTATAGTTACTTTCAGAAGATAAAACTTGTGCATTTGGAAAGTCAATGGGATGCCCCGTAGAATTAGAATGTGAGGCCAATGAACATCTATCAGGATGCAACCTTATGTCACTCTTATGGAGAGTCAATCGACTAGATAATTTCTGAGAAGTATGACCAACATACGATTGTGTACAACCCATACTTCTCAGAAATTATCTAGTCGATTGACTCTCCATAAGAGTGACATAAGGTTGCATCCTGATAGATGTTCATTGGCCTCACATTCTAATTCTACGGGGCATCCCATTGACTTTCCAAATGCACAAGTTTTATCTTCTGAAAGTAACTACAGAAAAAGAGTATTTCTTGAAATGGCGTTCATCTTCCAAGAGAAGAATCCTATGAATAAGAAAACCGATATCAATAATTTGAGTGGTTTATATTCATTACTACTTACGTTAGATAGTAATCATCTCATTTCTAGTAGTGAAAATTCTTCTATTTCAGATAATTAAGAATATCTTCTTTCTTTCATTTACTCCATTAAAAATAATTTTTTGAATTTTTAATCATTACCTTCGACATTCCATATGACCAATGTTCAATAATTCTTTATTTTCACAATTGTTAATTACTTTATTCCTCACATCTCATTAAAGAGATACAATTTCCTTACTTTCACCCCAAACTCGCTTTTCTGGGATTTACCTCTATTGTCCATATTATTAATTTGAAAGTATTTCATTAATACAAACAATTTTCCTACACATAGGTTTTATTAGCTTTGATTGTTTCGCGGTTCATTTTTCAATTATTGTTCAGTGAAAACAATTTTTAGTAACTGTCTCACTTGGTAAAATTTACCATGTTTAGCTGTGGTTGTTTGGGTTGCTATTACTTCTCTTTTAAAAATTGAAAGAAGAAGAGGGTTAACCTAACCAAATTCAGTTACACATTTTCGAGACACGTGGCGGAGGTAGTACTAACCTTCCTAAAATTAAAAGATTTTTAATATGTAACTTAGTGATGTAAAGATGTGATCAATTTTAATTCAATTTTACTGTGATATTTTTTACTGGCTTGATTAGCTTTTTGCTTTTCTGGATGTATTCAAATGGTTCTTCACTTTCTCCAACTAACATCTAGACTTAAACCTCAATTAGTGTAAGTTACTTATTGTAAAAAAAAGTTTTTTACTGATTTGTAATCTCATACTAATTCACATTTGTAGAACCCTGATGATGCAAATAAAGATTTGCGAAAGCTTGGTATACTGAAAAGAGTACTGTATTGATAGTTTTTTCACGTCCTTTCCGCTGCATTCCCAACCAATTTCGAAGTTTATATCTAACTGATCAGCGTTGATCACAAAGGTTTCTACCTTTTCTATATATATATATATATATATATATATATATATAATTAAATTTCTGTTATTTGCCGACTAATAGGTATTAAACCAGAATTCTTTGGGGTAAACGGCAAGAAAACTCTTTTACTTGTTTTCCAAGCTTTCGAAATACATTTATTTCATTTTCAAGGAATAAGTGCGAGTTAAAACAAAATTGGTGTTAACAACTTGGTAAATATAACATAAAAAAACTATTTTAACTTTAAATTGGAATTTAAAAAATTTTTTTTAAGTCAAATAATTTGACTTAAACTTTTACAGGGACTACTATAAATAAATCTCAATCCATCTAACAGAATGTGAGATTGACTAATGCAAAAACAAAATGAAAAAATTATAGTAGGTATATGTTATTGATTACCTTGTCAATGTCTTGTAATGTAAAAAGGGAGTGACTGGTGACCCGTCCAAAATTTTTATTAGGTACTTTTGAAAACTAATATATAAAAAAATAAAATGCCAGTAGTGAAAAAAATGGTATATGAGTAACGGTAGAAAAGTGTAATATTGTATTGAATCCATTAAAGATCTAGTTTCGCTTCTCGGTCTATAATGGACTTCGACAATAACAACTCACTTATCTACCTTGGCGCATAATTACTATTGTCTGTGATTTAATAATTTTTTTACATTTACTTTTTGTAGAAAAAGAAAAGATTGCTACAGATCCCGACAAAATAACAAAAATATACGCATGCGGTACTATGTGGCACGAAAATAAAGAAGAGATGGTGGAGTTCATGAAATCTGTGCTAAGAATGGATGAAGATCAATGTGCTCATAGAATAGTAAGGAGTTATTTACAGGTTGATTTACCGGAATATTATGAATACGAAAGTAAATATTTTTTATTTTTTATTAAATGTAAGAGATGTAGTGCAGGGCCAGTTGCGCAAACGCTTGTTAAACCTATATTAGCTAACATTCTGTTAAGTTTTGACAAGAGTATGTACAACGATACCGCGTGCGTAGGAATTTCATATTTATTGATTTTAAGGTGAAGTTGACGGTGCGTTGTTGTCGGATTAAATAATTTTTCCCTGAAACCGAATAGTAAGATTTTAGGTGATTTAATTTGATTTAAAAAAAACTAACCTTCATATTTATAAATTAATGGACTGTTAATGCCAAAATATATAAATAATGAATTATTTTCTTGTTTTGATGGTAATCTGCGATTTTAATTTTTTATGCACCAACATTTTAGCAATTTTTTTACATTTTATAGCAATATGGTTCGTGATTAAACCGTGTAGCCACTACACTATTAGTGTTCTATGAATATAGCTAATACAGCACAATTATAAAATTTTGTTTTTATTAATTTCTTAAAAATAGCGAGTGAACGTATTAAGAAAATATTAATTTTGTTATTTGATATAGAATTCGATTGAAAACCTTTTTTTTGTACTTTATATAGAAGACCAAGAGGTCTGTCTTGTATAATATAATTTTTAAATATAAAAATCGATAGATATGGTTTAGATATTTGTACTATATTATTTTGTTAAAGGAATGCTATAGTTGTTTTGAATTGCTATATGGTATTATATACCTATAATAAGACCTTGTCTTAAATACTCAATACCCTGCGCCTAAGCTCAAGCAAGTATTAAATATCATTATAAAATTACTTTTTTTTGAGTCTAAGAAAGTTTATAGTAATCCTTCTTTAGGTCAGATAGTTACATATATCATAGCGGAACATAATAAGATGATGTGTGAACATTGGTGTTGTTAAGATACGACATAGAAGGTTTATAAGGTTGTGAAAATTACTATTAAATTAATTTCATAATTTTTGATTTAATTTTTATTATTATTGACATAAGTTTATTACTCTTCTGTTATGTCTTCATTTATTTATTTTTTTATTTTTATTGTTTGATATTTAGGGTGATTAGTTTAGTCATTGATTAGGGATAAGTCAGTTCAATTGGCATATTGGTGAACATTGTGACATACTTGAATATTTTGTATTATAAATGCTTTGAGTACTAAAGAGTACAATTTGCCTTGCGCCCTAATTTAACACTTTATTTTATTGAGACCGAGACTTAGTTAGCCGTGAGTACTCGTCTACCGAGTGGTAGGCAAATCATCTTAACCGACGTATTAACTTTTTATTTCTTTTAAATTACATTTATTTTGTCCCTAATTGATTACAATATAATTAAGTCATGTTATTTATCGAGGTATAGGTCGGTTATACGGTGCCGACAATATTTCTTTCTTTCTCATGTTCGTAGATTTGAACCATACTGCGCATGCTTAAAAAATCTCTAAAACAAATTTAGATGCCCAGAACTGACTAAGTCTACATGTGAGAGAGAAAACAATACATTTATCTGTTTCACCAAATCGGAACACCTTCCACTTATAGAAACTGTTCATATAGGAGTATTAAATATATGGATCCAGCTTTATGTCTTTAACGTATCCAAAGATGCACAGTTGCCACGTCAAAAATATATTTCAGTAATTTAAATTTTAATAAATGTCGAACATTTTACTTAATATTCGGGCCTTTTAGACACACATACCTAGTCCTTTCTTGCATTAATTCTTTTTTAATAATTCTCCTATACATTAAATATTATAGGTTTAAATAGTAGGTTTTTAAATAATAGAAATGAATTTTAAGCCCACAACTTCAATTTAAAATCAAATCTCTATTCTTTTCTCTCGGATTTTTAAGTTTTTAAATGAAACAACTATTTTTCTAGATTAGCCTAAAACAACCATTTAAAACAATACCCTCCTTTGGTACGACACCCTTATTTTCCAATTATCCTTTATAGAGAAGCCTCATCCTACCGAATATCTATAAATTAATTACCGTTATGAAAAGAAAGTACCAAAATAACCCTATTGCCAAATTTTTTTCTCTTAATTTCCAGATTTCTATAAAAAAATTATTTAAGTATTTTAAGTATTTAATTTTTAACGCGTTGTAAGAAAAAGAAGAAAATCCGATTGGATTGTGGCCTTAGACAATCCAAGATTTTGGTGGATGGTTATGTTGCCACCATTACGCACATACCGGTTGCCGTGATGCTAGAAGGTGCAGGTCAGACACAAGCTGACGACGGATGATATTGGCGCGCGAGGAATGACTCAAGATGAAAAAGGCGGGATTCGAAGAGATGATAAAAATAACTACGTCTATTTGTACCTACGAAGTTTTATGTAATCTAATGACAATAAATCATTAAACTAGTAAGTGTGCTTTACTTGCTCGCCGCGAAGAGCCACAGGATAATGGTTTTCTTATGTTTGTTTACTTTCGTTTGTTGGTGTTTTAGTTTTGTGTTTTTTTTATATATCGTAAGCGATTTTATTATTTTGGACAGTATACACATATATAAAAACTAGCGTGTTGGTGCACTGTTGCCACATTTAAAACCAAGAACACAACGCATTAAACATTAAAAACCACTACTTTATTAAGGAATTTTTCGCAAATTATAGATAATTTGACAGTTTTATGAATTACACCTTAGTTTATTAACTATTAGGAGTTTTTTAACAGAATAACAAAAAATAGGAGACTTCCCCATTACAAGGATAAGTCCATATAACATTACAAAATTTTAACATGTTTTACACCTCATGCCACATTGACGAAATGCTTGAATGGCATTCTTTCCTTAATTAAAATATACCACTCTTCCAGCATCCACTTAAGATAGCAGACGCCAAATATTTTTAATTTAAAACTGAATTTGTAATTCCAGCTCATATTTTTTTCGACGAAGCCTTCATAAGAGTTTCACAAGATGACAAAGATCCCCACGTGAATCAACACGTACTGGACTTAATAGATTCCGTCAGTTTGGCAGCTAGTAAGGTACATGCGGTAAATGTTAGAATAAAACCCCCAATCGTGCAGCCCACTCCGTATGGTGGTAGATTAGTGTGGACCCTACCGGGTAAAACGAAAATGATGGTACATTTGAAGGATAAGGCAAAAATAAGAAATAAGAAACGATGGTCGCAAGTTATGTACATGTATTATTTGCTAGGATTCAAGTAAGTATGTTATTTTCTAATAGTTTTCGGTTTTAAGTTAAAATGTTATTGTAGAATTATGGATAATGACGATTTAAGCGCTGACGAAATAAAAAATTTCGCTAAAAACACTTACATACTCGCTCTTGATGGTGATATCGATTTCCAACCTGCTGCCGTTCATTTATTAGTGGAATATATGAAGAAAAATCCCACTTTAGGAGCTGCTTGTGGCAGAATTCATCCAATGGGATCTGGAGCTATGGCTTGGTATCAGATTTTCGAATACGCCGTTGGGCATTGGTTACAAAAAGCAACTGAACACGTCATCGGATGCGTACTATGTAGTCCTGGTTGTTTTTCTCTTTTCAGAGCCGGTGCGTTAATGGACGATAATGTTATGGCTAAATACACCACCGAAGCTACCGAAGCCAGGCATTTCGTGCAATACGATCAAGGTTTGTATCTCTATAGTCTGTACACTTTCAACACGCGCACCGTCAAAACAACAACACGCTTTAAATATGCTTCAAGCGCGTGAACAGTAAATAAAAATTAACACTTTAAATATATTTTACTAACACAATTTAAGTTTAAACTAAGACTATTATTAAAAATATATTTATATAATCATATAGAAAATGTTTAAATAATCTAGGTTTTTGTTGTAACATTTAAATATTCAATAATAGGTTAGGTTTAATGTGAGCGGGATGTTTCCCACCTCTCCACTGCGGCCAAACTCGGGCCTATTGTGGCCCACCCCTAGGGGTCAGAATTCGCCATCCACTCTGCACTTCTTAACAAAGTCCAAGATCTATCTGTATGAGGCCAAACGAGCGGAGCCACAGCTGCCACACTGCAGTAGCGACAGTCCGACGTATTACTCGGACAAAGCTTCCTCAGGTGGTTTCTCAGACGGCAGTGTCCAGTCGACAGTCCAGTAAGAATGCGTAGGTTACTTCTGCTCAATTCCAGAAGCTGTGCTGTTTTGCTACTCGAAGGTTGAGATGTAAACGCTTTCGAGTGGGGAAACCCCAGTATATTCTCCCAGTGCAGAAGGGTTTCCCTCGCTGCCCAGCTGGAAATCATATCCTTGGTAGTGCTTTTTGCTATGCCAAGGAATGGTTCCGGTCCAATAAACGCGAACTCCGTTCCCTTTTTTTCCCAGAGTGTCGGCGCTTTCATTGCCCTGGAACCCAGAGTAGCGTTACTTTGTTATTTGCTCCAAGGTTATTAAGGGATTCGAACCACCCTGGGTGGATTTCAGTGCTTTTAAAGCTGCCTGGCTGTCCGAAATTATGTATATGCTTTGGTTTACCAGGGGTTGATCAATCAACTCCCTTGCGCACAAATCTATAGCAAAAGTTTCCGCCTGAAATATAGTAGCGTTCTTACCAAGGTTTATTGAAATGTCCACTCTCGGTTTTCTGCTATACACTCCGGCTCCCACACCTAGTGGGTTTTTCGAGCCATCCGTGTATAAATCGCAGTCGGACCCAAAGAACCCGTGTGGCAAGCATTTCTGATACCATTCCGAGGACTTGGTGGGATTTAAACTTCCCCACCAGTCCCGCGTGGTCCCATATTGCTTCCCCTGTGATATGGATAGCTATCGACTTGGTGGGCAGAGCGCCCGTAATGGTCAACCATGCAGTTCTCTACAGACCAGACAACTTCGCTGTTGTTGTAGTCCCTTCGACCACCATACCACTGAGCGATACGGACCATTGGTTTTATCAACGTTTGATAAATCCAGTAAATCTGTTTGGGACTCATCCCCCACGACTTTCCACACACCCTTCTGAGATTCCAGAGGGATACCCTGGTTTTGTTTATTTTTCTCTCCAGATGCGAGTTCCAGGTAAGTTTTCTATCTAGGATTAATAATAATAATAATAATAATAATAATAATAATAATAATAATAATAATAATAATAATAATAATAATAATAATAATAATAATAATAATAATAATAATAATAATAATAATAATAATAATAATAATAATAATAATAATAATAATAATAATTATAATAATAATAATAATAATAAATACAATAATAATAATAATTTATAGAACAATATCCGGACTTTCAACATGTTACGGAGCAACGTATTGCTGACCAGCGTCGAACAATTATTAAAAACAATTTACTACCTGGTCCACTAATGCAACAAATACGAAGTGAAGTACTTCTTGAGCTCCAAACAGAAGACGATCATAATGTAATCCAACATACAAATGATCAGCTGGATAATGTAAGATTTGATGACCACACTAGCGATGAGACACCAAACATTGATCAAGACGAAAACCCAAACACAGACAGTAACACACAACCTGACGAACACGAAAATGCTGTTGCCGAACTCTCTAAAGCAATATTAGAATTTGATGGTAGCAGCCCCATTCACCGACCAATATTGCCCAAACTCAAAACGAATAAAAACACCAATAGGATTTTAGCAGTCATTAATTTACTCTTAAATGATCGTGCCAAGAACTGCCGTACTTTGGAAGAGATACACACCCTTATCTACTGTGGTGCAGTTGCAGTTATCCGAAGTCACAATCAACAAGTCTGGTTTCCGAACAAAAAGTGTACCGAAAAGCAGAAGCCATATAAACCTTGGTGGCAACAGCGACTTGAGAAGTCCATTAATGACATAAGGAAGGAATTGGGACAACTTACAGAATTTAACAACAACGCTAAACCGTCCAGACGCCTAACTAATAGAGTCAAGAAAATTTTCAAGAAAATTAAAACCAACACGGGACATCCAAGGTATAAGGAACACTTATGTTCATATATGGACCTTCTTAGGCAAAAGCTAAAGGCGAAATCCAAACGATTGTCTCGTTACGTCAAATGCACTAAAAAGAAACAGCAAAACCACTTATTTAACACCAATGAAAAGCTGTTATACAGACAACTTAGTAGTGCCGGAACAAACAACTACCGCAATCTTCCAAGTAAGGATGACCTTACTGACTATTGGTCTTCAATATGGTCCAATCCTTAAAAGCACAACGAGGGTGCAGCATGGATAGAATCCAAGACGGACAAACTAAATATTACTCCAATGTTGTTTAAGAACATAACAACAGCTGAAGTAAACCAAGCCGTAGGAGAAACTAATAGTTGGAAAGCTCCAGGAATTGATAATATCCAAAATTTCTGGTACAAAAAATTTGACAGCTTACACGAGGTAATGGCATCAAAATTTACACACATTCTTCAACATCCAGAAGACATTCCAGTCTTTCTCACCCATGGTTTAACCCATATGCTTCCCAAAACAGCTAACACACAGGATCCTTCGCGGTATAGACCAATCACATGTCTTCCAACGCTTTACAAGATATTAACATCTTGCATTACTAACCGAATTTACAGGCATGTTGACCCAAATAACATCTTGGCAAAGGAGCAAAAGGGATGTAAACGTGGTCACCAGGGATGCAAAGAACAACTTGTTATTGACTCTGTAATCCTAAGGCAAGCGCAAAAGCAATGTCGCAACATATCGACTGCTTTTGTAGACTACCGTAAGGCATTTGACAGCGTACCACATTCCTGGCTCTTAAGTGTTTTAAACATCTATAAAGTACATCCCACCATAGTTACTTTTCTTGAAACTTCAATGAAGCAATGGCGAACAAGCCTTCAGGTAAACATTAATGGACAGTATATTAAGACCAACGAAATTATTATTCGCAGGGGAATATTCCAAGGTGACTCACTTAGTCCACTGTGGTTCTGTTTGGCAATGAATCTACTGTCTACCATGCTCAACGACACAAAATATGGCTTCAATCTTTAGACTAATAGAAACACCAACTGCACTGTTTCCCATCTTCTTTATATGGATGATATAAAAATGATTGCTTTTAATCAACAACAAATTCAACATCTTCTGGATATAACCGAAAGGTTCTCCGGTGATGTACGAATGGAATTTGGTTTAGATAAGTGCAGAATCTTAAACATCGAAAAGGGAAAAATTGTCAATGGAGATGTGGCGCTACCTAATGGAGATATATAATCGCTGCCATGCAGAATGGGGAAACCTATAAATACTTGGGATTTCAACAAGCCAGATAGCTAGACCAAAAACAGTTCTAGTCCAAAATCAAGGATCAATATACACAGAGGGTAAGTTCATTACTAAAATCCGAACTGAACGCAGGAAACCTTAACCGAGCAATTAATACACATGCCGTACCTGTGTTGACTTATTCGGTTGGGATTCTACGATGGACAAAAACTGAATTGGAAGATATTCAGAGAACAACCCGAATTATGATGATAAAGTACAGATGTCACCATCCAACATCGTCAGTGCTTAGAACAACACTACCGAGAAAGGAGGGAGGAAGAGCTTTATGCGACATAATAAATCTACACAACAAACAGATAAATAATTTGCGAGACTTTTTTGTTACCAAATCACTGTCATCGAATTTACATAAATCTGTCATAGGAGCAGATAAGAAATACTCGCCTCTAAATTTAGCAGACCGTAATATGGATTTAGAAATAACAACTGATGCTGAAAAACAGGTAAAATGGGCCCAAAAAGCTCTACATGGTGGACGTCATCAAGACCTTAACCAACCACACATTGATAAAATAGCATCAAAGAGGTGGCTTGCTGACGGTAACTTGTTTCCAGAGACTGAAGGATTTATAATGACCATTCAGGAACAAGTAATTAATACTAACAATTACAAAAAATTTGTTATCAGGGACCCAACTATAACATCGGACAAGTGTAGACGGTGTCAACAAACGTCGGAAACCATACAACACATCATATCAGGATGTTCAACCATAGCCAACACGGATTATTTACGCAGGCACAACCAGCTGTGTAATATTATCCACCAGAAACTGGCCAACAAATATGGACTGCTGAATACCTACACCGTATTACAAATACAATCCACAGGCAGTGCTCGAGAATGCAGATTTTAGACTCTACTACGATAGGTCCAATATCACCGATAGACAGGTGACGAATAATCGACCCGATATTGTAGTAGTGGATAAGAAAGCTAAATCGGTGCTGTTAGTCGATGTTGCAGTTCCAAACAATAACAACGTTTTGGATAAGTACACCGATCTTGCCATAGAAGTGAGACAGATGTGGCATGTGGTTCCGATCATCGTATCATCAACTGGACTTATTCCCAAAAGTCTTGAAGACAGTCTTAAAAAACTCAGTCTTCATAAAAATACTTTCATTGATTTGCAAAAAGCGGCAATTTTAAATACAAGTCACACTGTTCGGAAATTTTTAAATATGTAATCTTTGAGCCTAATCCCATTTGCGTTTACGCTCGGGATAGGTAAATATTACCAGCGAAAGCTGAGTATGTGCATAAGTCTTTTGATAATAATAATAATAATAATAATAATAATAATAATAATAATAATAATAATAATAATAATAATAATAATAATAATAATAATAATAATAATAATAATAATAATAATAATAATAATAATAATAATAATAATAATAATAATAATAATAATAATAATAATAATAATAATAATAATAATAATAATAATAATAATAATAATAATAATAATAATAATAATGATAACTGCGTACCACATTCCTGGCTCTTAAGTGTTTTAAACATCTATAAAGTACATCCCACCATAGTTACTTCTCTTGAAACTTCGATGAAGCAATGGCGAACAAGCCTTCAGGTAAACATTAATGGACAGTATATTAAGACTAACGAAATTGTTATTCGCAGGGGAATATTCCAAGGTGACTCAGTCCACTGTGGTTCTGTTTGGCAATGAATCCACTGTCTACCATGCTCAATGACACAAAATATGGCTTCAATCTTAAGACTAATAGAAACACCAACTGCACCGTTTCCCATCTTCTTTATATGGATGATATAAAAATTTTTGCTGCTAATCAACAACAAATTGAACATCTTCTGGATATAACCAAAAGGTTCTCCAGTGATATACACATGGAATTTGGTTTAGATAAGTGCAGAACCTTAAACATCGAAAAGGGAAAAATTGTCAATGGAGATGTGGCACTGCCTAATGGAGATATAATCGCTGCCATGCAGAATGGGGAAACCTATAAATACTTGGGATTTCAACAAGCCAGATTATTAGACCAAAAACAGTCCAAGTCCAAAATCAAGGATCAGTATACACAGAGGGTTAGTTCATTACTAAAATCGGAACTGAACGCAGGAAACCTTAACCGAGCAATTAATACATATGCCGTACCTGTGTTAACTTATTCGTTTGGGATTCTACGATGGACAAAAACTGAATTGAAAGATATTCAGAGAACAACAAGGACTATGATGACCAAGTACAGATATCACCATCCAATATCGTCGGTATTTAGAACAACATTGCCGAGAAAGGAGGGAGGAAGAGCTCTATGTGACACAATAAGCAGATAAATAAATTACGAGACTTCTTTATTACTAAATCAACATCATCTAATTTACACAAATTTATTGTGGGAGCAGATAAAAATTATTCCCCTCTAATTTTAGCAGGTCCTAATGTCGATTAAAAAATAAAAACAGATGCTGAGAAACACGTAAAATGGGCCCAAAAAGCTTAACATGGTCGACACCATCACGACCTTAACCAACCACACATTGACAAAATAGCATCAAATAGGTGGCTTGCTGACGGTACCTTGTTACCTTGTTCCCAGAGACTGAAGGATTTATTATGGCCATTCAGGATCAAGTAATTAATACAAACAACTACAAAAATGTTGTTATTAGGGACCAAACTATTACATCGGACAAGTGTAGACGGTGCCAACAAACGTCGGAAATCATACAACACATCACATCAGGATGTTCAACCATAGCCAACACGGATTATTTACGCAGGCACAACCAGCTGTGTAATATTATCCACCAGAAACTGGCCAACAAATATGGACTGCTAAATACCTATACACCGTATTACAAGTACAATCCACAGGCAGTGCTCGAGAATGCAGATTTTAGACTCTACTACGATAGGTCCATTATCACCGATAGACAGGTGACGAATAATCGACCCGACATTGTAGTAGTGGATAAGAAAGCTAAATCGGTGCTGTTAGTCGATGTTGCAGTTCCAAACAATAACAACGTTTTGGATAAGTATAATGAAAAGATGGCAAAGTACACCGATCTTGCCATAGAAGTGAGACAGATGTGGCATGCAGAAAAAGTGGGGGTGGTTCCGATCATCGTATCATCAACTGGACTTATTCCCAACAGTCTTAAAGACAGTCTTAAAAAACTCGATCTTCATAAAAACACTTTTATTGACTTGCAAAAAGCGGCAATTTTAAATACATGTCACACTGTTCGGAAATTTTTAAATATGTAAATTTTGAGCCTAATCCCATTTGCGTTTACGCTCGGGATAGGTAAATATTACCAGCAATTGCTGAGTAAGTGCATAAGTCTTTTTTTGATAATAGTTATACCAGTAATAATAGCTTTATTGCCCAACAGATATAAAATCCCATTACAGAGCAATACAATACATTACAATACATAATACAAGATTGAATATAATAAATAGATGTAAAAATTAAAAAAAAAAGACATATCAATAAGAATGTATAAATAAATATAAATAGGTATAGATAAAAAACTGTATTTAGGGCCATTTAAAGGATCTCCAAAATGATCGCCTCAAATTTTCCCCTAGTTATAACCAGATCGTTCGCATAGCATTGGAAATCCACTCCCTGCAGGGAGAGAGCCCTCAGAAGTGAGTCAACCAGGGACGATAGAACACCTCTCTGTGGGCACCCCCGATCCGCCCTGAATCAAACAGTCTCTCCCTGCAGTGATGACACTACCAAGCATGTTTTTTATCCGGTTACATATAATTCTGTCTACTCCCCTGCGCTGAAGAGCAGCGCATAGAGATTGAGGTAATGCATTGTTAAATGCTCCCTCAATATCTAGGAAGGCTGCTAGCGCAATTTCTTTGTTCTCAAGAGAGTGACTGATTTTTCTTACGAGGTTGTTAAGTGCCAAATCCGTGGACTTTCCAATCTGGTAAGCATATTGGTGAGGATTCAAAAGAAAATTCCTTAGGTTCCTCTATAGAACTAGCATCGTCAGATATACTTCAATATGTCAAATTATTTGATTGTTGCCTATCATATTCTTTTCAGCTAAATTAGCGAAATATTGAGAAAATAGATATAACAAATATTAAGTCATTTTAAATTAATTTTACTGACCGATTATCCGAAATAAAAAAAAACTAAAATGAAGTAAATCATCCATATCTCAAATGTGACTACGATATAGAAATCAAAAGTCTAAGTCAATGTCACAAAGTTTTATTAAGGGTAAGCAAGTAAAGTCGTTAACAGCTACTAGTTTCGGCTTTTAGAAAAGCCATCATCAGGCTAAAATACAAACAAGTTTTACAATATAAGAATAGAAATCATAATTGTTAAGCAAGTAAAGTCGTTAACAGCTACTAGTTTCGGCTTTTAGAAAAGCCATCATCAGGCTAAAATACAAACAAGTTTTACAATATAAGAATAGAAATCATAATATATATTTTACAATATTTTATTCTCGAATGATCGGACAGTAGACGAAGTGAGTATGTCTAGTCATATATATGAAAGAAAGAGATACACATATTTTTCCCAGAAATGACGAAGCTCTAGAACAAAAAACGAAGCTTCTAGAAGTTTAAAACCTATAAAAGACTGAACAGAGGTCGTTAAAGGGTAGTATATAATTGGTAGTCAAACATTGAAGATCTTAGTGTGAATAGTCAATTTGAACAAACAGTTTTTTTAAAAAAAAGAGTTTATTATTGGAAGTCAAAGAGAGAAGATCAGTGAGTGTGAACAGTCAGTTAAAAAGTGAACAAACAGTTTTTAAAGTAGTTATAATAAAGTGAAGTTAAAATGACAAAGTAAAACAATTATAAAGTAAAACCAAGTGCCAAAAGTGACATTGAAAACTAATTAAAAGTGAAATTAAAACATTTTCGGTTGATGTAAAAAAAAGAAGAGTACTTACTATTATTAATACAACTAAAGGAATTATAATCCAACAACACTAAAATTTGAGGAACAAACAAAGAACAATAATTACACAAGAAACTAATCGTCTAACAACACCTCAGTTTACCAAAATCGCAAATACTACGTATCACTTCGTTCGTCTCCGTTCTTCATAGATCACCTACAGATTTTTCCACCAATCAGGAAACAGGACTTTACATATCAAGGTCAGATAAAATTGTAATTTTTTAAAAAAATTTTGTAGTAGTTAGTTGAATTTTATAATTAAAAAAAAATACAAAGGAATTTACTTGATATTTAATAATTAGTGTATTTAATAATCTTACTTACCATTACATAAACAACATTGGTTAGTTTAACTTAATTCACATCAAGTAAGTTCTTTTATAATAACTAAAGGCCTTTCTTTTTAATATTTTTTTCTAATTAGTTTCATTATTAAACTTTCAACATTACTGTTTTAATTTAACTATTTTATAATAAATTTATAATTATAATTAATCAATTTTATTCAAATACCTTCTACCTAATAACCCAATAGAAAATAGCATAACCAAACACCTCCTGAGAAAAAGATCTTGTTGCTATTAGTACATTTAAATAAGTAATATCAATCTAATAAATAAATCTATCAAATCAATAAACTTTCTCTTAAATCATAATATTCATTACAATATATATGTATACCATTCCGGTATAACGCTATTTATGTGCAATTATTTTACTGTTCACTTACTTTCCGCGCACTAATTTTTCACTTATAACTAAGACTGTTCTAGCTGATAACTGACTGCCTAACTCGGTGTATCGCCTTTTATATACCACCCTAACGCCTTCCCGAAACCTTCTTTTAAGTTTACCAAGCCGAACATTCTTGTCGATATCATCTTCGAGAAATAGAAAACAACAGGAATTATTCATTATTTAAAGTGTTTAAACAGGACCGGCTTCTGCACTTGAAGACTTTGTAACAATATACTTCTAAATCACTAAATTAACTGTATTACTTTTTTCTAGGGGAAGATCGTTGGTTGTGTACATTGCTGTTACAAAGAGGTTATCGTGTGGAGTATTCTGCTGCCTCGGATGCTTACACGCATTGCCCGGAAGGGTTCAACGAATTTTATAATCAAAGAAGACGCTGGATGCCCTCTACAACGGCTAATATCATGGATCTTTTAACCGATTACAAATACATTGTCAAAGTAAATGATAACATATCCAAACTATATATTCTCTATCAGATGGTTTTAATGATCGGTTCAGTTATTGGACCGGGAACTATTTTCCTTATGTTGGTAGGAGCATTCATAGCCGCTTTTAAAATATCACAATTTACCAGTTTACTTTTTAATATCGTTCCGGTGTTATTGTTTATCATCATATGTGCCACCACCAAATCCGATACTCAGGTGAGTTACCAAACATGTGGTATTTGATTTTAAAGTATAATATAATAAGTAATCAAATTTCGAGTTGCAATCTCGTAGAATTCAAATGTAGATCATAGGACAAGCGTTAGAGCATACTGCAATGTGATACAGAGCGGATTTATTTTTTCTAATATGTTCAAGGGTAATCCCTGAATACAAGTTGGGGGATGAAAGGGCGTCCATGTCAGGCGTCAACTTAAAAACACATTTTACCATATAACTTGCGAAGAATAGTAATAGATATTTACGTTACTAGTCCTGTAAGTACCCTTTTACAGTACGAGTACTATAAAAGTTTACCAAACGTGTTACATTTTATTTCATACTGTACTGTCAGTATGAAAGACTTGGAAGAAACTTCTCCTGAATATAATGAAAGTGGCAAAGAAAAAGAAAATAAAAAAAGATTCCACGAAATTGGAACGTTAAATACTAGTCAAATCGAAAATCAGACAATAATATTGAGAAAGAAAGTAAAAATGGTATATAACTGCAAATAAACTATTTAAAAAAAAAAGAAAATTACTTCAAGAAATTGTAGAACAAAAAAATGAAATTATAAAGGAAAAAGATAAAAAAATTACATTTATAACTGAACAGAAAAATACTTTAAACATAATGATGACTTTTTAATGAAAAACATAACTGATAAAGAAACTATAACAGAAAAATTAAATTCTATTTCAAATCAGATTGACAACAATAAAAATAAAAAGAATAGTTACGCTAATATTTATCAAAATTTCCCAAATGTGAAAAGAATTCAAAATAATCAACATTTAATCATTAAACCTAAAAAACATAGAGAAACACAAAAAACTAAAGAAGAAATAATGAAAATAAATTTGAGTAATTTTAAAATTGGTGTAAAAAGTGTCAAGAATATATCAAATGGAGGTTAAGAAATCATTTGTGATAATAATGAAAATTTGAATAAAATGAAAGACGAACTAAAAACATTATGTAAAGAAGATTATAGCGTTGAAATGAAAAAATTGCAACAACCCAAAATTAAAATTCCAAAGATATACCTTAATGAATCTAAGGACTGTCAAATCTTGGAACAAAAATGTATATACCAAAATAATTTTAATTAAGCAAATGATGTTTTTTCAATTCAATTTATTGAAACTTTTAAGCATAAAAAACTGTTACGATATATGGAGAAGTTAACGGTAAGTTATTTAACAGAATCATAATAGCTTCTAACTCTAATCTCTATTTCGGCTGGCAACACCTTAAATATGAAAATAACCAACTTAACCAGTTATAATTGTTTTGATTTGAATCATTCAACAAAAAAAGTCAATTTGTGTTAAATTATGCAGTAAATTCTAGTCATTCAAAAATGTTGTAACTGTACAAATTCTAATAAGAAATATTCGACAAATCATAGTTCAGATTGTAGAGATTGTCCAACTAGAATATTTTACCTGAAAAGAAATAATTTAAATATCGATTATTCTACATAAATTTATGTCAAACAATATTAAATTTGTCTATATAAGTAAATATTCATAGTTTCAGAAATAAGTTAGATGATCCTGAATTATTCCTTTTTATAATAAAGATATTGAAATAATTGTTTTAACAAAAACATGTATATATCCAGCTGAAGAAAAATTTTTCAAATTAAAATGCTTTAAATATATGTTTAAAATTCGTCCAAACATAAAAAGTGGTGGAGTTGCTATTTTTATAAATAAAAAGACACAAAAAATATTCTTTGATTATGTCTCCAAGTGAATATAATATTAATTATATATTTTTGGAAATATCCTCTGTTAAACCAAAATTAAAAATTGGTGTAATTTATAGACCAACAAAAGTAGAATAAACGAAGTTTTTTGAAATATTGGATAAACTATTAGATAATTTCTCAAGTTGCATTCTAGTGGGTGATGTTAACATTAATTTACCAAATAATAGACTAAATACAGAGTATATCCATTTAATGAACATTAATGGATATAAAATATTAAACAAAATAAATAGAAATTATACGTATGCCCGGAACAAAATAAATAATTGACCACACAATTTTAAATTATGAATTAATTACTACAAAATAAGAAATTAAATATGTACCTACAGATTTATCTGACCATCAAAATAGTTTAGTTTTAGAGGATTTTAAGAAACCAATATTTAAAAAAATGATTACCAAAAAAAAATTAGACGTAGAAAAATTCAGATCTATAATATCTAATCAATTAACTACTAAAAAACCTAATTCATTTGAAGAATTAGCAAGTTTAATCATATTTGCAAAAGCCAATGCACAGATAGATATTATATTTAGGTCTAGATCTGAAAATTATTAGGTAAACTCTGAAATATTAAATTTGACAAAACTGAAAGTAAAAGCTTATGTAAAAATTTCCACATATTAATGAGTATAAAAATGAATATAAAACAATACAAAATAGAATACTAAATATTTAGAAAATCAGTTTGAAAAGGTTGGACATGACATTAAAAAAGTTTGTAATATTATTAACAAAAATTTAGGAAAAACTATTCATAAATAAGAAATTGAAACTATATGCTTAAATAATAAAGTCACTAGTAATAAAAAGGAAATCTGTGAAAAATTTAATAATCACTTTTTAAATAAAGGCAATAAATTAGTTTAAAATAAAATGAAATTATAGATATTGTATTATAGATATTGTACAGATAAAATATCTGTACAAGACTTATGTATCTATAATAAACAACTACTTTAAAAGGTCGGTTTTTCCAGATTATTTAAAACTTGCAAAAATTGGTTCCAGTACATAAAGGTGGTGATAAAGAGGAAATGTCTAATTATAGACCAATCGCAATATTGAATGTATTTTCTAAAATTTTCGAGGATGTATTCAAAGTACCAATAATAATGAAGCAGCTGTGATAGACTTTTTAGATAAAATATATAATTTAGATTTGGGTAATTTTGTGACATCCATTTTCTTAGACATTCAGAAAACCTATGGCACTTTAAATTATGAGATACCTATTATTAAAAAGTTTAGAGAGAATAGGAGTAAGAGGTAAAAGTATAAATATGTTTTTATATTTTGCACTTATAAAAATCTTCATTATAAAACGCATTTGCGTATCGTAATGTAACTTTTACGCACGCAAATTTTTGTTTTAAATGGTTGGCGACATGAGTGAAGTTTCTAAAGGCAAGACTATTGACAATGACATTTGTGGCTAATAGCAATTTATTAATTTTATATTGTTCTTTAAGAAAGTATCTGTGAATATGAATATAATATTTTACTTATATAATATATTATTATTGGTATATTATTCATTTTAAAATATTTTAAAACATTAACATTTGATAATCTAAATGTCACAACTGTCAAATTTTATAAATTACACAGTGCTGCCGACATACTTTTTAAAATATAAATTTTCGTAATTACATAAAAATAAAAAATTAATTTAAAAAATGGTAAAAAGGGCAAAATATAAAAAATATTATAAACAACTTATTTCATATGGCTGTTGTGACACTCGTTCTTTAAAAAACTCATCGCTTCGCGATTCGTTTTTTAAACTTGAACTCGTGTCATAACAGAATTCCATATGAAATGCGTTGTTTAATATACTATTAAGAGCTTTCTACATAATAGATCGCGATTTATTTTACTTAATGAATTTGAGAGTGAAATTAAAACTGTTACATTAGGAATACCTCAAGGTTCTGTGCTTGACCCAATTTTATATTTAGTATATATTCAAAATTTAGAAGAGTTAAATTTTAATGCAGCCTACTTTATATTCGCGGATGATACAACACTATTATATTGAGATAAAGATTTCCAGTGCCTTATAGACAAAATTAACACTGATTCAAAAACTTTAGAATGGTTATCTTATAATAAATTATTGATTAATACTCGAAAACTAAATTTATTCAATTTGGAAGAAATTATGTCGAGAATGTAATAATTAAATGTAATAATAATACAATTAAAGACGTTAAGGAAGAAAAATATTTAGAACTTTTCATTGATAAGAATTTAAATTGGTATACTCATATTAAATATATGAATTCAAAAATATCCTCTCTAATTGGGGTCATTAAAAGAATGGGAGATTGATTTAGAAAAAAACTGTGTATTTAATATACTATTTACACATTCAAAGTAATTTAATATATTTATTACCAGCTTGGAGCTCTCACAAAAAATAATATAAATTTTATATATAAATTACAAAATAAAGCTTTAAAAACACTTTTTAGATTACCATGGCTAATCTCATCAAAATATTAGATATATTTTTTTTTAATTATGTACTTTTGAAAAATGTAAACTTAGCATAGCACAAGAAATAGAGAATTAACTTTGGAGATGAACCCCAAGGAATGGAGCTTCATGATTACTAGCTGATGCAGAGTACAATCGACGAGTGTGCTTTCGAACCAAAACGTGTTAACGGTAAAAACGAAACAACCACTACTTTATTTACTGTCAAAATTAATACATTTCTATATCAACCAAACATGTTTAGTTTACATAATATATATAGTATATAAACAGTTCATAACTTAACACTCCCCCTTGAACTGATGAGTGTAAACATCTAACAGAAATTGTCATAAAAAAATAGTTATCAAATCTGACAAGCAAGTTTCTTATTCTGCGAAATCAGTTTGTTTAAAGGTTAACTTCAAACTTGAGATATTCAATATTTAAGGTTATGGCATTAGATGTCATATCTCATTGATTTGACAACTCCCATCATTCGGCGAAGTTCTTCAAAGCGAGGCTTGCCAGAGCTTTGGTAAAAATATCCGCTATTTGCTTTTCGCCTGCTATGTGTTGAACTTCAAATATTCCTTCTTTCACTTCTTTTCACGAATAAAATGATAACGCAATGCTGTGTAATTTGGGACTTTAAATACTTGCGTAACCAAGATACTACTGACCGATATGATCATCATTAGAATGATCATCTTAAAATTTAATAACCCTTAAAATAAACAACATAAAAAATACATTTTTACTCAAGGGTTAATTAAAAATTCTTTAGGAACAAAATTTTACCTCTTTATGTAAAACGCTACGAACATTTAATCAATTTCATCATGTATGCAACTTATCTAATGGCATAAGAAGAAAGCAGTTCCTGTGGCAATAAAGAAAATTCTAATACAATAATTATTTTTATATTTAGGAACACTTTCATCAAAATGAATTGGGTATCTATCATATTTAAATTCATGTGGAATACACATTTGGTATTTTTTCGAGAAGGGAATAATTATTAGGGTAGGTACCCAGGTATAATACGGCTAGTCGACATAATGCTACGATGATTTTGAAGTTAAACTGTATACTCTCGTATACGTTTTAGTTTATTTGGTCTAATTGGCAGATGTTATCAAAAAATGATTTAAAAAAAAAATATAGGATTCTACCTGCTGTGGGATTTTCTTTCGACTTTATATTGGTGTTAAGTTAAAACTAAATATGGAGTAATGTAGAATTTATTGAGATAAGAATTAAATTTATTTCTTATAGCTAATCGTATTTTACATTCCGTTCGCACCGTCCTATAGCGAAACTATTTTTCACAAATTATGTAATTACGTAAGTTTTTCATTATATAAAGTAGTCAAAAGGAACTTTCTTTTGTTGGATAATATAATATGAACACATTTATGTATAATCTTTATCACCACATGACTTCTGTATAACTACAGGATATAATCTTTTTTTGGGTGATTGTTATATGAATTTTGTTAAAAAAATATTTTATTAACAATAAGCAATTTTGATTAATTTTTCTTTAAATTGTTCATAAAATACAAACAAAATATTCAGAATAAAAAATTATCCAAAACTCAAGAGTTATAAAATAAAATCCAAGATCCACGCAACTACCACAAGAAGTACTTGATAAATGCAATCATAATGCAAGCAAAATACAATCCTAAAACTCGTTCACCATAATAGGTAGATAGTTTTATTACAAATTACCTTCAAAACCACTATTTTGTTCTGCAGGTATATTTATTTGGAAAATAGACTCGCAAGTAAAAAGTGTTATTAGTAATATTTAGCGTTTAGTAATATAATCACTCAAAATCAAGACATACATATTTTCTAATTCGAAGTAAAATATTTTATTCAGCGCCATCTGAACGTTTGGTCAAGCTTTCACAATATGCATTCTATACGTTTGGTCCACAATTACCAAAAAGTGATAAATTATTAGTCCGTATAGTTGATAAACTATTTCTTTTAGACATTGGTAGTATTCACAAACTTTATAAACCTCCTTTTCTACTGCTAGTAGAAACACATCAAACAATTATGTACACTTGTCTAACAAGCAATAACATACGCTCTTTTAATTATGATATTATACGTGTCATAACAGAATTTCATATGAAATGCGTTGTTTAATATACTATTTACGCACGCAAATTTTTGTTTTATATGGCTGGCAATATGAGTGAAGAATTTAATAACGAGGCATTTGACAATGACATTTGAGGCTAATAGCAATTTATTAATATTATATTGTTCTTTAAGAAGGTATTTTTGAATATGAATATCATCTCTTATTTATGTAATATATTATTATTGATGTGTTATTCATTTTAAAATATTTTAAAACATTAACATTTGATAATTTAAATTTCCAAACTGTTAATTGTTTTAAATTACACAGTGCTACCGACATACTGTTTTAAATCAAAATTATCGTAATTTACATACAAATAATAAATTAATTTAAAAAACAATAGAATGGCATAATATAAAAAATATTATAAACAACTTATTTCATATGGCTGTTGTAACACTGGTTATTTAAAAATCTGTTATGACACGAGTTATAACAGAAAGCAATATGAAATGCGTTGTTTAATATACTATTTTTTTAAAACCTCTTATTTGTTGTTTTTACTTGACGGTAAGTACACGAACACGAAAATAAAAGTGGGCATTTTTGTCTCCGATTTATTTCGCGAGGTTTGGAGTTGTGTCGTCAGGGTAAAGGTCAATATTTTTTATTATATTATTGTGCATTGCGCTAGAATCGAAGGATAGGTTCCAAATTTCTAAAAATTAGAAAAAATGGAACATTGCTACATTGATAAGAACATGTAAGACAATATGTTCTGTATCATTTACGACAGCTTAATAAAATACCAAACAAAGGCTCCAAGAAAACCGAACTGCAAAATTTTTTAATGGAAAATAATGTGTACTATGAAGATTCTTATACAAAACAACAACTGGTTGAAGATTTACAGAAATTTAAGAGCTGAAAACACTCTATATAACAATTAAAACAGAGTATTCGGTGTAACAATACATTTCCTAAATGCGATACCGTAGCTAATATTACCAATGAAGACTGATAGCAAATAATAAAAAAAGTTATCAAAATTGAAAATCAGTATAAGAATATTGGGCAAGTCCACATTAACAGGGAAATAAATTTATTATCGATAGTTGTATGGCAAGGAAGAAGGATTAATGGACTTAATTTTATTGTACTAACCCTTACTTTTTGGAAGTCCATCTTACAGAATAACAAAAAATTTTGGTTTTACTGCAACTTCCACGTATAATTAAAAAATAAGGTTTTAATTTACAATTTGTCAGATTGACATATATGTCAATCTGACGATACTCGTTGTAGTGAAACAGCTGTAATTGTAATTTAAAACCTAATTTTTTAATTCAAAAAAAAATTGAGATTTGATTACAATTTGTTTAATTTTCTATATTGCCATAATAAATTCGTTACACAAATATGTCTTCAAAATTAATTTTAAAGTAATTTTAACTTATTCAATTAACATGTTTAAGTTTTTTTTGTAGTTATTTTTCGCCGCCCTGATAAGCGTCTTGTACGGTTTGGTAATGATGACTGTATTCGTGGGTATAATGATTCAAATAGAAGATGACGGTTGGTTAGCGCCTTCCTCGCTTTTCTTTATAGCTACGTTGGGAACGTTCATAGTAGCGGCCTTTATTCACCCGCAAGAATTTTACTGCTTAAAATACGGCATCATTTATTATGTGACCATACCCAGCATGTACATGTTATTAGTTATCTATTCGATCTTCAACATGAATAACGTCTCGTGGGGCACAAGAGACGTAGCCGTCATTGCCAAACCTAAAGAAATTAAAAAAAACCAAAAGGGTAAAGAAGAAGCCGCTCCGAAACCACCAGAGAACAAATCCTTTTCGTTCTTCAGCAACCCCAAGGATAACACTGGATCTTTGGAATTTTCCTTTGGAGGTTTGGTGAAGCTGATGTTTTGTACTTACGATAGCAAATCTGAGGAAAGAGAAATACTTAAAAATATTCAAATTTCGATTACACAGCTACAACAAAAGATAGACGTTTTGGAAAGAAGTAGAGTTAATGGAGAAATGGAACGTAGAAGAGCTACCGTTAGAGGAACCGAATTTTTTACTGGAACAAGAGCTACCAGGTAAATAATTCCAAAGTATTTAATTATATAATCTGCAGCATAAACCTTTCTTTAGGGCTTCAATTTCTGGAGAAATTGTTCAGGAATCCGACATATATTTGGACGAGAGTAATAGAAACAAAGAGGACGAAGGAAGTGACGGTGAACAATCCATTAATACTATTTCAGACGAAGTAGAACCTAACAGTTGGTTTTACGATGGCCCCTTAATCGAGAGCGATGTGGCCTTTCTGCACAAAAATGAAATCAAATTCTTTGAAAACCTTATCAAAAAATATCTTTATCCACTGGATGATACTTCAAAAAAGGTAAACTTCTTGATTATTCTGAAAACTTTTAAACTTTTTCTTTAAAATGCGATTTATTACAATATTTATAAGGCCAGATTGTAAATTTTTTTTAGGACATTGTAGCTAAAGATTTGAAAGATTTGAGGGACAGAATGGTAATAACATTCTTGATGTTAAATTCTCTATTTGTATTAGTCATTTATCTTCTGAATTTGCAACAAGACGTTATACACATTAATTGGCCTATTAGTCCTAAAGTCAACTATACGTACCGGGAGGATGAAAAGGAAGTAAGTAAAAATGGATTTTAAATTTATATTTTGTTAAAAGTGACAAAAGTGACTATAGCGCAATCCAACAATTTGTCAAACTAAAAAATGGCGACAAAGGACAAACATCTTTACTAGTTGCATTTGAAAAAGATTGTATTGTAATGTTGTAATAGTTTATTTAGTTTTTACTTTGTTTGTCCGTTTTATTTATTTATAGTAATGTCAGTTGTAATGAAGTAACAAATTTTTTGGGTGCCAATTTATAGTGTTATTAATATTAATTTATAATGAACTTTGAGCGTTAATTTATAATGATTTCATTCAACGAAATGCCTCAGATAAGGATGTGAGTAAGTTCGTTTACTCTGATGAATTGTACAATATTATTTTCTTTAGGAAACTAGTAGTTTGATGCCACTAAAATATTTTTATTTGTAAACAAGCTGTTGTGATAAAACTCAATCCCAGACAGAAGATTACAGAAAAAATGTCTGTACTCTTATGTATAGTTGATGAAAGTATTTAATTTAAAACAAATTCATCGTAATGATCACTTAAAATTGCATATACCTATCGTTAAAATTTCAATTACATTAAAATAGTCAAGATCGGTATGACAGCTGCTTAAAAGTTGCTCAGTTAATAGCGAAGTTTCGTTCAAACGTTTTTACATATCCCTGTAAAAACTTTTAATTCTCTTGTAAACACGTTCTAGTCTGCTGTAAAAACGTTCTTATAATTATAATAAATAATAATTAATTATGATATATGAATAATAATGCACAGTTACGATTTGTAACGAAAAAAAAAGGAATTAAATGATAGAACTTTATGTCTCATTGCGATTAAAAGAGATGAACTCACTGAGTACAAATAAAACTAATGGTGGAAATCTGAGCAATATCCTATCTGCTACAAAATCTGTTAGATAGAGAGTCTATAAGTTAGCCTTTATTGCTATTATGAAACATTTACCTAAAAGTCTAAAAGTGCAATCAGGGACAAAAGTTTTTGCCTCTTTTCAATATTTATTATAGAATAAAAGAGATGTTTTGTAAAAAAAAATATTTGAGTATATTTTGCATGAATTAATTTAGAAGGATGAATTTTTCTCTTGGAATATAATGACCATTTTTGCAACTATGAATTGTAAATGGGGAAAGTTTAAGTCGGAAAAGAAAATGAAGTAAGAATATTTACAATAGCTTTTCTTAAACTTTTGAATGTTTTCTTTCTCAAAGTCCAGCGACTTGGTGTCAATATGTATTTAATTGTTTTGCAATAGTTAAGAGATTAAAATAAAAAATACTTTGAAATCTCACAACTATAGATTTAAAATTATAGTATAATTATAGAGGGTTGCGAAAAAGTCTGGCAACAAGGCTTTATCTTGGAAACGAATAAAATTAAAATTATAAGATTTTGGAATATTAACTAGCATATATTCTGCATTTTTTACAAGATAATCAAGTTTATACGACGTCATCGTTTTCAGTATCGAAGCTAGCCGTGATCTCCTGTTTTTTAAATAGCTACGTTCATTGAGTGATACGTCACAGAAAAGATTATTTGATATACTTTTTAAAAACTTGACTCAATAAAAAATAATTAACGAAACAATAAAAGAGTTTTTTTTTTAAATTATTAAAATGAATTGCAATTCGTTCACACCTTTGCCGTAATGTGCCGAATCTTTGTGCGAAAGCTTCTGGCGCTTTGGAAACTGTAACTGACGGAACTTGTTAAAATCAAAACGTACTAAAAATAAAAAGAATATAGAAAACTAAAAAAATAGTGCAAATAAAATAAAATTTGTATTTAATTTATCAGGCGCTCGGCAAGTAGCAATGTATATTCATAACGTCTGTCAGTAACTTTTCTATACACCATATAAAAAAGAATTGTTTTTCCTACCTTTAGGCCTTCATGGGCATCTTGATTTATTCACCAGCTCCGAATGAAAAATACTTATACACGTTGTTAGCTTATATAAATAGTTCATTTTAAACTCATAACAATTAAAAAAATGGTACATACAAGTTTGAAACGTAATTGATCGTTGTTTTATTTTAACAATGATCAAATGTCAACTTTTATGTTTGCCGCATGACGTCATGATTTGTCACTTGATTTGTTTTCGCCTTATGATTACTTTTTGGTATTACTTTAATATTACAAATTTATTCAAATTTCCAGTTCATCATACAAAAAACTTACCTGCAACTACAACCCATTGGATTTGTTTTTTTACTATCATTCGCTTCGTTGATGCTGGTACAGTTTATAGCTATGTTCATTCACAGATTCGGAACTTATTGTCAAATTATGGCCAACACTAACGTAGATTTTAGTTGGTTCAGTTTGAAAGAGACGGAAAAGGTCTCGCCAAAATCACTACTGGAAAACGATCCCATCAAGATATTCAAGAAACTTATTAGGTAAATAATTTTATGTATTCAATATATGAATAATAATAATAATAATAATAATAATAATAATAATAATAATAATAATAATAATAATAATAATAATAATAATAATAATAATAATAATAATAATAATAATAATAATAATAATAATAATAATAATAATAATAATAATAATAATAATAACCCCGCACGGGGTAGTTTTTCTACCTGGGGAGTGACGCCCCCACGGGTCCGAGTTACCTGGGCTACCAAGGTAAAATGGTAGTACCCTCAGGGGCTTTCCTTTGAGAGTACGGGTGTGGCAATCCCAAGGTACCTGAGCCCGTGTGACCTCTGCGATAAAGGGGTAGCCAATGGTATGTCAGATAAAACTTTAAACGTACCCCAGGTGGGTAGTGGCGAAGCCACAGAATCCCACACCGATCACTTCATGTTATCGGTCTGCCCCACGGATTCTGGGGGGGGGCAATTTGACATCAGGTGTTAAAAAAACTATGCCGGCGGTAGGGAACCAGGCTGCTGCATGTTCTACAGTTACTGGAACAAGAAAAATGAATCAGGAGACGGCGGGATCCCCCCGGTTTCTGATCATTAAGAGAACTGATGGAGAGTTTACATTAATTAGCCCTTTTCTTATACACAAATTGTTATATGGTTTAGTTGGAGAATTAAAATCTATCAAGAAAATAAAAGATGGACTTCTGGTTGAAACAGTCTCTGCATCACAATCTAAGCGCGTAATTGAAATTAAAAGAATGGGAGATTTCAATGTTGAAGTAATACCCCACAAAAATTTAAATAGATCTAAAGAAGTAATATTTTGTCGTGATTTATTAAATTGTTCTTTAGAAGAAATCACAGAAGAATTAAGGGATCAAAAAGTTATTGAGGTCAGAATTAAATCTAGAATTAATGGTGAGCTCAAGGATACCCCTAATCATATCGTTACATTTAATACCCCTAATTTGCCAAAAAGAATAATAGCCGGTATACATCACCTACCAGTTAGGTTATACATTCCACCTCCCCTAAGATGTTTTAGGTGCCAAAAATTTGGTCATACCACTGTTCGTTGCGAAAAACCACAAATATGCGTTTGCGGTAAAGACCCACATCAGGGACAACCCTGTCAAGAGCCTATAGTATGTGTAAATTGTAATGGTAACCATTTGGCTAGATCTCGAGACTGTCCCAGTTATAAAACTGAGGCTGCAATTCAGGAAATCAAAACAAAGGAGAATATAAGTTACATGGAAGCTAAGAATAAAGTTGTAGTTAAGACACCAGTACCTGGAGTATCGTATGCGAAAATAACAGCACCACACGCTAATGTAGATACACAATCCCTAATTGATCAAATTCTTCAACCTCTTTTAGAAGCTATTAAAGCAGTACTTCCAATAACAGAGATAACAGTAAAAGATACGTCTGCTTTTAAAAAGCCCTCGACTCCTGTAGCATCGACAGACAAACATGAAAGTGATGTATGTACTAAAGGAAAACGTAAAAATAGTATTAGAACACCTAGCCCAGATGTGGTGTCAGAATCAGAGGAATCTGATGCGAGTCTACATAGGAAAAAGAAGGGATGGCCAGCGGGGAAACCCCGTAAACCACCAAAAGATAACTGAGAGAGGCTGTGATATATGTATATATTTATTTATTTGTTTATTTATTTATTTATTCTTTTATTTATTTGTCTTTTTAGTTAGTTATTCGACCTTATTTATTTTTTTAAGAATTTATAATTACCAATATAAATAACTGATTTAGTTACATATAATTCAAGAGAAATAATATTCTTCTTACTTTTTATGTCAGATACAACCTATAAATTAAAAAATAGTATTATGCAGTGGAATTGTAGAGGTATCATTAAACACGGATATGATGTGAAAATCCTCTTGAACGATTTTGAACCAATGTGTCTCTGTATACAAGAAACAAATTTAAAATTAAACCAACCGTATTTATTAAAGGGTTACAATGTAGTAAGAAAGGATTACATAAATAGAGAAAGGGCTTGTGGAGGTGTCGCGATCCTTATTAGGAACAATATACACTTCACTCAAGTTACACTTAATACTAACTTACAAGCCATTGCTGTAACGATGAACCTTCCTAATAAACTCACGGTTTGTAACTTGTACCTACCGGACAGGTTGTGGCAAATTGAAGATCTGGAGCAACTTGTACAACAACTTCCGAAACCATTCATTCTTGTTGGTGACCTAAATGTACACAATCCAATATGGGGATCATCTAAAATTGATACAAAAGGAAGAATGCTTGAAAATTGGTTAAATAGAATTGATATTGTATTACTCAACACTGGAAAAGCTACCTATCACAACCCTCGGTCTCGAACGTTTGATGCAATCGACCTCAGCTTTGCCACACCGGAATTAGTTCCACATCTTGATTGGAAAGTTCATGATGATCTTCATAATAGTGACCATTTTCCAATTATTATTGACACAGATATTACCAGACCGGTAACAAGTTGTGTAAAAAGATGGATTACAGAACGTGCAAATTGGGATTGTTTTCGGGAGAATTTGAAAGTGCCAACAAATATTGATGTACAATCAATAACAGATGCTATTTTAAGTGCTGCAGAAGTAAGTATACCACGAACAGGTGATTCGATTATAAAGCGACCTATACCATGGTGGAATGCTGAAGTAAAAGCAGCAATAAAAAATAAAAAACAAGCTTTTAGACGTTATCAACGTACTAACACCGTTGAAAATCTAATTGCCTTTAAAAAGGCTCGAGCAATGAGTCGCCAAACAATTTTGAAAAGTAAGCGACAATCTTGGAACGAATACACACCTAGTATCACTTCTAGCTCAGATATTAAAGAAACATGGTCTAAAATTAAAGCTATAAGTGGTAAATATCAAAACCGATCAATACACTACCTAAAAACTGAGCAAAATTACATTAGTGATGATCAAATGTGTATAGCTAATTCTCTGGCACATTATTTCCACAAGATAAGTAGCTCAACAAACTATAATTCTGAATTTCTTGAGACAAAACAACTCAGAGAAGATATACTCTCCTTTCAGACGGACCACGAACTAGATTACAATGCTGAATTTGTTAAAGAAGAACTCGATAATTGTCTAAATACATTAAGAAGGTCCGCTCCCGGTCCTGATGGAATATGTAATAGCATGATCACTAACTTATCACTTGAAATGAAATCGGCGTTACTAGCACTTTATAACCTAATATGGCAATCTGGTATCTATCCAAGGGAATGGAAAATAGCGATTGTCATACCAATACTTAAACCTGAAAAAGATCCCTTATATCCTTCAAGCTACAGATCCATTAGCCTAACATGTTGCATGGCAAAAATAATGGAAAAGATGGTAAATAATAGGCTACAATGGTTTCTAGAAAATAATAATTTTTTTGTCCCATATCAAGCGGGATTTAGGAAATCGCACTCCACCACAGATCATCTGGTCCAGCTTGAGCATGCTGTACAGAATGCCTTTTCTAGAAATGAACATTTAGTTGCAGTATTTTTTGACATAGAAAGTGCATACAATATGACCTGGAGGTATTCCATCATGCAAAATTTATTTAATCTAGGAATCAGAGGCAACTTACCTATGTTTATAAAATCTTTTCTGTCTGATAGATATTTCCAAGTGAGAGTTGGCAATCAAGTATCGAACATAAAACTGCTTGAGAATGGTGTCCCACAAGGATCGACACTTAGTTGCTGCTTATTTGCTATTGCTATAAATAATATTGCATCAAATACGCCAGAATATATATCTAAATGTCTTTATGTTGACGACCTAGCAATATATTACTCAGGAAAATCAATTGGTAAAATAGTGCAGAAAATGCAACCAGCAATCAATCAAATTGTTAGCAATGGTATGAATATTGGATTCAAATTCTCAGAAGAAAAAACTAAGTGTATTCATTTTTGTCGGAAAAGAAAGCCTCATTATGACCCTCTCTTATATTTGAATAACCTTCCGATAAATTGTAATAACACAGTTAAATTCTTAGGTCTTATATTCGACAGATCACTTACTTGGAAACCTCACTTAACTGCTTTAAAAAATACATGCCTAAAACAAATCAATATCCTAAAAGTATTGGCGCATACCAAGTGGGGATCCGAACCTGAAGCGTTAATTAAAATATATCAGACATTGATACTATCACGCATTGATTATGGTTGTATTGCATACTCTTCAGCAAGTAAGTCAAACTTAGCTACTCTAGACAATATTCATAATGTAGCCATCCGTTACTGTATAGGAGCTTTTCCAACCACTCGATCCGAAAGCCTTTATTGCGAATCTGGACTGACACCTCTTTCGATTAGAAGAAAATTTTTATTAACAAACTACATGGTGAAAATTAAGGCTTTACAGAACCATATGAATAATGCTTTATTATTGGAAAATTATCAGCACTATCAAAATCGACCTACAATGACCCGTCCAGCAGTAGTAAGATTTTCTGAACATATTCAAAAGAAGAATATTATATTACCCCCATTGTATATGATGGAATAAAAGAGATACCACCATGGTTAATACCGGAATTGAATTTTAGACAAGACCTATTACATCTAAGAAAAGAAAGTACTCCCAGTAACATCTACGTCCAGGAATATTATAACATAGTTGGAGAGTATCCAGATCATGAAATAATCTACACGGATGGGTCAAAGACAGACAAAGGCGTAGGATCTGCTATAGTTGTGAGAGGAGAGGTACACGATTGGTCACTTAATTCCATGACATCTGCTAAATTTGCTGAGCAGTATGCCCTCTGGCAAGCACTTCTTTATTGTACGTTTAATATAAAAGAGAAAAAATTCCTCATTGTCAGTGATTGTTTGAGTGCCATTACAAATATGTCCAATATAAATTCTAACTAATGTGTGTACATCACTTGTAAAATACCTGAGTGATAATAAGGTCTCAGTCTCTTTTATTTGGGTTCCCAGCCATGCAAGTATTCCGGGCAACGAAGCAGCAGATATGGCTGCACGACAAGCTGCCGAAAAAATAGATATAGATGTGGATATGATAATATCTTATGATGCAAAAACGTACCTAAAGAAAAACATTGCAGAAGAATGGCAACAACGATGGATAAATGTCAGCACACAACTTGTAAATATAAAGAATTCTGTCCATAATATATTTTCATTAAAGTCATTAAATAGAGAAAAAATGGTTAAGATTCATCGACTTCGCATAGGTCATACGGGACTAACGCATGAATATATTTTAAAAGGGGAATTGGCACCACAATGTAACCGCTGTAGCAGAAACCTTACCGTGGAACATATAATATGTCAGTGTCCATTATATAACGTTAAGCGTAAGAAACACAACATAAAACCATTACTATCAGACAATTTGTGCGAAATTAATAATATTGAAAACACAATCAAATTTTGCAAAGACATAGGAATCTTTGCCAAGATATGAAAACGTCAGAGAAAGAGAATAAAAGAGGCGAAATAACCATTGCAGTTGAAGCCTCTATAAAAAAAAAAAATAATAATAATAATAATAATAATAATAATAATAATAATAATAATAATAATAATAATAATAATAATAATAATAATAATAATAATAATAATAATAATAATAATAATAATAATAATAATAATAATAATAATAATAATAATAATAATAATAATAACACGGATTATTTACGCAGGCACAACCAGCTGTGTAATATTATCCACCAGAAACTGGCTAACAAATATGGACTGCTAAATACCTATACACCCTATTACAAATACAATCCACAGGCAGTGCTGGAAAATGCAGAGTTTAGACTCTACTACGATAGGTCCATTATCACCGACAGACAGGTGACGAATAATCGACCCGACATTGTGGTAGTGGATAAAAAAGCCAATTCAGTGCTGCTAGTCGATGTTGCAGTTCCAAACAATAATAATATTTTGGACAAATATAGTGAGAAGATGGCAAGGTACACCGATCTTGCTGTAGAAGTAGAGCAGATGTGGCATACAGAAAAAGTGGAGGTGGTACCGATCATCGTATCATCAACTGGACTCATTCCCAGAAGTCTTGAAGACAGTCTCAAAAAACTTGAACTTCATAAAAACACTTTTATTGACTTGCAAAAAGCAGCAATTTTAAATACATGTCACACTGTTCGGAAATTTTTAAATATGTAAATTTTGAGCCTAATCCCATTTGCGTTTACGCTCGGGATAGGTAAATATTACCAGCGAAAGCTGAGTAAGTGCATAAGTCTTTTGATAACAATAATAATAATAATAATAATAATAATAATAATAATAATAATAATAATAATAATAATAATAATAATAATAATAATAATAATAATAATAATAATAATAATAATAATAATAATAATAATAATAATAATAATAATAATAATAATAATAATAATAATAATAATAATAATAATAATAATAATAATAATAACAATAACAATAATAATAATAATAATAATAATAGGCCGAAATGGGTACTGTAACCAGCAGTGTCTACTTCGCTACGGGTAACGACGTAAATCCTGTACAGCCGGTTTCGCCTGCAGGGGGGCCGCATGGCTTCGGGATGCAACCCCGCAGACCCCAGCAAACTAGTTACATGGACTAGCAATCCATGCAACTATGAGATTTCGATTTGCTCTCGATAATATTCAAGAAGTCTCGGAACCCGCCTCCGGTGATGGGTACACGCCTGGAGGCAGACCTAAACAGACCCTAGCAGATGTAAGTGAAGCAAGTGGCACTTCTCTGCGAAATGGAACCACAAGGCCGACAAATCCTAGGAATAACGCTAATCGTGCCGAAGACTTGGAAGTTATCCAGCAACCCGTCGACCCGGCAAGATCAGGAGGGCGTATGCGCTGGACTAGGGAAATGAATATTAATCGCATACGTGCATACCTCATAGCAACAAATGTCGAACAAAACAAAACGCTTTACAGAGACGAGCTACATAAACTGTGGCTTGAAAAATATCCTAATCTTCAAATTAGTTCACAACGGCTGTCTGACCAAGTCAGATCAGTGATGCGAAGAAAAGCACTATCTGAAGCAGAAATAGAAAATTTACGCATAGAGGTTCAATCAATTATTGCTTCTCAACAGAATCAGCTGATTATCAAAGAAGGAGAGGTATCCAATATAGTAGAGCAACAAGTGATTGAACAGACAATACCAGCTCTGGCTCCAAATATATTACCTACAACGGGAACGGAACATGAAGAGACAATAAAAATAAAACTACAAGAATTTTTATTTATGTACAAAGGAACAGAACCATTACTATCAAAAATAAAATACTCACCTGAATCTAGAAACGTAGTAACAGCCATGAATAGCATTCTGAAACAATATGTAGAGCATTGTAGATCCATTACAGAAATCCACGAACTTGTTTATAGCGCAGCTTTGGCAGTCATCTATATCGTGGGAAAACCAAAATCAAAAAAAGAAAAATTTATAAACAGTAATATATCCCAGCAAATAGATAGTACCCCTCCGTGGAAAAAACGGATTGAAAACAAAATCAATAACCTACGCAAAACAATTGGGAAATTGGATGCTCTTTTAAAAAACCTCCGATACAGACAAGAAAACTCCGCAAAAAACTTGTACCCGTTTTAAAGAAGGCCAGAATTCAAACGAATGCACCTGACTATCAACAAAAACTTAAACAGCATTTTGATATGCTCAAGCAAAAAGTCAAAGCTTTAGGGGCAAGAATCAGAAGATACAATCTAAGAACTAAGAGGTAACATGACAATAAGATGTTCTACGAAAATCAGGGACTATTCTACCGAAAACTCGAAGAAAATATGAAATACAATAATCAACCACCGCAAGCTGCGGAGATGATAGATTTCTGGCAAAAGTTATGATGCTCAAGCATACTTTATAGGAGAGGAAGAGGACTCTCATTCCAATACGCCGGATATGGAAGATGTACACGTCACTGAAACAGATATATTCAATGCGATTAAAGTAGCACCTAACTGGAAAAGCCCAGGTCCTGAAAGAATACAAAACTATTGGTGGAAATATTTTACAGCACTTCATGGTAAAATTGCAGAGCATTTTAATCAGTTTCTGCAGCGCCCCGACTTATTGCCGGATTTCTTAACCAAGGGATTGACCACAATGATTCCCAAAAAACCAGATATATCACATCCAAAACATTTTCGACCAATTACCTGTCTCCCTACTTTATACAAGCTGTTTACCACCGTTCTCACACGAAAGATTGAGTCACATATCAAAAATCACAATTTAATGGCATCAGAGCAAAAAGGCTGCAAGCGAGGATCTCAAGGCATTAAAGAGCTTCTTATAGTAGACGCAATAATAACAAATCAAGCCAGAATTAAGCAACGTAATCTATCCGTCGCATGGATAGATTACCAAAAAGCGTTTGATTCCGTACCTCACAGCTGGCTTATAAAAGTACTAGAACTCTACAAGATCAATGGCAACGTTATCCAACTACTAAAACATGCAATGCAAAAATGGAAAACGAGACTAAAAGTGAAAGTAGGGAAGACATTTAGAACATTTAGACTATTTAGAAATTCGCAGAGGGATCTTCCAGGGGGACAGTATCAGTCCGCTATGGTTTTGTTTGGCTTTAAATCCATTAAGCAACATTCTTAACAGAAGCACATACGGATACCACATAAGCAAGCCAGATGAATTGATGCTGTCGCACTCGTTTTACATGGATGACTTAAAATGCTACGCAAAAGATAGTAAACAACTACAAGGCCAACTCGAATTGGTAACCACTTTCAGCAAAGCAATCAAGATGGACTTTGGATTGAACAAATGTGCAGTACTCCATGTTAAAAAGGGCAGAATCCAAGAAGGAGAAAATGCAGAGCTGATGGATGGCACAATAATTAATAACACTGGTAAAAATCTATATAAGTACTTAGGATTCCAACAAGCTCTAAATATAGATTCCACTCATATAAAGAATAAGGTAAAGACTGAACTAGAAAGAAAGCTTAGACTAATTTTAAACAGCCAAATAAATGCAATAAACACAACCATAGCTATAAATACATGGGTAATTCCAACTGTGACAGCAACTTTTGGAATCTTCAAGTGGACTGACACCGATCTACAAGCATTGGATCGTATGATTAGGACAGTACTTACTTTACATCGTGGACTACACCCAAATTCCTCTGTAGCAAGACTTTATATATCCAGAAATCGAGGGGGAAGAGGAATCATCTCACTGGTGCATTCACACCTAAAGCAAACAAGCTCATTAAAAAAATGGTTTTTTCAAAGCCGAAACCAACTGCATGCTGCGATCTGCCGAGAGGACAAAGGATTTACACCCTTGAACCTATCTAGTAGTAGTGAGGTTGTAATCGAAGATCAGAACACTGTTTTCGAAGAGGAGTGGAATACAAAAGTACTGCATGGTAGATTTGCTTCACAACTTAAACATGATAGTGTTGACAAAGATTCATCATTTCTATTCCTAAAACAAGGAGGTTTAACAAGAGAGACCGAGGGTTTGCTATTAGCAATTCAAGATCAAGTAGTAGCCACTAGAGCATATAGACGACATATTATTATTATTAAAGAAAACCTTTCAAATGATCTTTGTAGAATCTGCAACCAAAAGCAAGAAACCATTCAGCATATAATAAGTGGATGTAGCGTGATTGCACCCAAAGAATATTTAAATAGACATAACGACGTCGCTAAAATTATATACAGTCACCTTTGTTATAAATATAAATTAAAGAAAACTATTCTACCCTACTACTCTTATAATCCAGAGCCAGTTGCAGAAACGGAACAAGTTAAAATCTATTGGGACACGACAATAATCACAGATAAAAATGTAACACACAATAAACCAGATATTCTTCTTATAGAAAAAGAAAACCATATTGCAAAAATAATAGATATTGCTGTCCCTTTAGATGAAAACATACAAAAAACGTACATTGAAAAAATTGTTAAGTACCAAGATCTGTTGCATGACTTAAGAAGACAATACCACTTAAAGAAAATAGATGTAGTACCATTTGTAATATCAGCTAACGGACTAGTCGAGAAACATTTTTTAAAAAACCTGGAAAACCTAAATATTGAAGTTAATCCTAAAGCAGTAACAGCGCTAGCACAGAAGGCAGTTGTTTTGGGAACATGTCATATTGTCAGACGTTATTTGTTGTGTGATTTGTAACCTTGGCCCTACGGCTCGGCAACAAATCTTAAACCCTTCCGCAGAATGCGTAAAAAATAATAATAATAATAATAATAATAATAATAATAATAATAATAATAATAATAATAATAATAATAATAATAATAATAATAATAATAATAATAATAATAATAATAATAATAATAATAATAATAATAACCTAAACCGAGCTATTAATACATATGCCGTACCTGTGTTGACCTATTCTTTCGGTATTTTACAATGGACAAAAACCGAATTGGAAGATATTCAGAGAACAACCCGAACTATGATGACAAAGTACAGATGTCACCATCCAACATCGTCAGTGCTTAGAACAACACTACCGAGAAAGGAGGGAGGAAGAGCTTTAAGCGATATAGTAAATCTACATAACAATCAGATAAATAGACTACGAGACTTCTTTATTACAAAATCACTGTCATCTAATTTACATAAGTCTGTCATAGGAGCAGATAAGAAATACTCGCCTCTAAATTTAGCAGACCCTCATATGGACTTGGAAATAACAACAGATGCGGAAAAACAAGTAAAATGGGCCCAAAAAGCTCTACATGGTCGACATCATCACGACCTTAACCAACCGCACATTGACAAAATAGCATCAAATAGGTGGCTTGCTGACGGTACCTTGTTCCTAGAGACTGAAGGATTTATGATGGCCATTCAGGATCAAGTAATCAATACGAACAACTACAAAAAATGTGTTATCAGGGACCCAACTATTACAACGGACAAGTGTAGACGGTGCCAACAAACATCGGAAACCATACAACACATCATATCAGGATGTTCAACCATAGCCAACACGGATTATTTACGTAGGCATAACCAGCTGTGTAATATTATCCACCAGAAACTGGCCAACAAATATGGACTGCTTAACACCTATACACCGTATTACAAGTATAATCCACAGGCAGTGCTCGAGAATGCAGATTTTAGACTCTACTACGATAGGTCCATTATCACCGATAGACAGGTGACGAATAATCGACCCGACATTGTAGTAGTGGATAAGAAAGCTAAATCGGTGCTGTTAGTCGATGTTGCAGTTCCAAACAATAACAACGTTTTGGATAAGTATAATGAAAAGATGGCAAAGTACACCACCGATCTTGCCATAGAAGTGGGACAGATGTGGCATGCAGAAAAAGTGGAAGTGGTACCGATCATCGTATCATCAACTGGACTCATTCCTAAAAGTCTTGAAGACAGTCTTAAAAAACTCGATCTGCATAAAAACACTTTTATTGACTTGCAAAAAGCGGCAATTTTAAACACATGTCATACTGTTAGAAAATTTTTAAATTATGTAAATTTTGAGCCTAATCCCATTTGCGTTTACGCTCGGGATAGGTAAATATTACTAGCAATAGCTGAGTAAGTGCATAAGTCTTTTGATAATAATAATAATAATAATAATAATAATAATAATAATAATAATAATAATAATAATAATAATAATAATAATAATAATAATAATAATAATAATAATAATAATAATAATAATAATAATAATAATAATAATAATAATAATAATAATAATAATAATAATAATAATAATAATAATAATAATAATAATAATAATAATAATAAAACATCTATCATCCCCATCATAATAGGAGCAACAGGAACAATATATAATAACTTTGGAGAATTGTTGAACAAAATTCCTGGCAACAACAATAAATCCACAATTAGAACACTACAAAAAACTGCGCTCCTGGAAACAGCCCACATAATCCGACGAGCTCTAGGATAAAGAGAAGACCATTTATTCTGAGGAACAGGGAGTGTTCTTGATAAATGGGAAAAACGCCGACAAACTATGGTTGAATAATGAATAATAATAATAATAATAATAATAATAATAATAATAATAATAATAATAATGATAATAATAATAATAATAATAATAATAATAATAATTATAATAATAATAATAATAATAAGGAATAGTAATCATGACGACCATATGATGAGATGGACTAGCAAGGCACTCCACGGCAGGTATCCGAATGAAGTAAACCAACCTCATGTTGACAAAGAAGCGTCGAACAAATGGTTGACTAGTTCGGACCTCTTCGTCGAGACTGAGGGCTTCGTCATCTCGATCCAAGATCAAGTTGTACCCACCAACAATTATCGAAAGTTCATCTTAAAAGAGAATGTCAGTGACCAGTGTAGGAGATGTAAAGCCTCATCGGAGACCATTCAGCACATAATGTCAGGTTGTTCAAAGCTAGCACCAACAAGCTACCTGCAAAGACACGATCAAGTTGCAAAAATCATCCATCAGAAGTTGGCTTTGAAGCACAATTTGCACAGTGATAATAGTCCGTACTATAAATATGAACCACAATCTGTTTTGGAAAATAGTACGTACAAACTTTATTGGAACCGCAGCATATTGACAGATAAAACCATACCATCTAATCGACCAGACATCACATTCACCGATAAGATGTCAGCCACAACTTATTTAATAGATATAGCCATCCCCAATTCACACAATCTTCTCTCAACTTGGAATGAAAAACTTACCAAATATTTTCCCCTGGCAGAAGAAATAAAAAATATTTGGAAACAAAACACAGTACACATTGTACCTATAATCCTGTCAACCACTGGAATCATCCCCAAAGATTTACATCGCAGTCTTCAGATAATTAACATGAATCCATTTCTATATATTCAACTGCAGAAATCAGTTCTTCTTCACACTACAGCAATAGTCAGACGCCACCTTAATTTACAATAGTAAGATTCGGGACTTGTATGTGAATACCGTTCCGAATCAGTAAAAGCCGCATGTATGCGAGATCAAGAAAAAAAATAATAATAATAATAATAAACGGCCGGTGTACCTGGTATGTCGGCTGTCTGTTCCACGGATTCTGGGGGGAGCAGTAATTCGATTGTTACCGATACCTTAACACTTAGGAATCGTCTGGTGAATCGACATGGCAACACCTACAACTCTTGTCGCGTTCAAGTTGATGACAGAAGGGCTTGTTCGATAAATGATGCATCTTCTTCCTTGGTTAGCGGCATGCGCAGCGTGACACCGAGTATGGCTACTGCGACAACACAAGAGGAAAATAACACCAAATCTCCTCCACCGGTTTCTGCTGTTTCTGGAGTATCGCACGACAGTACATCTATGACCACTAAAGCCGGAAAGCCCAGGAAGCGTATGAAGTGGACTACTGAGATGAAAATCGAGACAGATTTAACAACTTACAGATTCGCCCTTCATCGAGCATTTATAGAACAATATCCGGACTTTCAACATGTTACGGAGCAACGTATTGCTGACCAGCGTCGAACAATTATTAAAAACAATATACTACCTGGTCCACTAATGCAACAAATACGAAGTGAAGTACTTCTTGAGCTCCAAACAGAAGACGATCATAATGTTATCCAACATACAAATGATCAGCTGGATAATGTAAGACTTGATGACCACACTAGCGATGACACACCAAACATTGATCAAGACGAAAACTCAAACACACACAGTAACACACAGCCTGACGAACACGAAAACGCTGTTGCCGAACTCTCTAAAGCAATATTAGAATTTAATGGTAGCAACTCAATTCACCGACCAATATTGCCCGAACTCAAAACAAATAAGAACACCAATAGGATTCTAGCAGTCATTAATTTACTCTTAAAAGATCGTGCCAAGGACTACCGTACTCTGGAAGAGATACACACCCTTATCTACTGTGGTGCAGTTGCAGTTGTCCGAAGTCACAACCAGCAAGTCCGGTTTCCGAACAAAAAGTGTACCGAAAAGCAGAAGCCATATAAACCTTGGTGGCAACAGTGACTTAAGAAGTCCATTCATGACATAAGGAAGAGATTGGGACAACTTACAGAATTTAACAACAACGCCAAACCGTCCAGACCCCTAACTAATAGGGCCAAGAAAATTCTTAAGAAAATTAAAACCAGCACAGGACATCCAAGGTATAAGGAACACTTATGTTCATATATTGACCTTCTTAGGCAAAAGCTTAAGGCGAGATCCAAACGTTTATCTCGTTACGTCAAATGTACCAAAAAGAAACAGCAAAACCATTTATTTAACACCAATGAAAAGCTGTTCTACAGATAACTTAGTAGTGCCGGAACGAACAACTACCACAGTCTTCCAAGTAAGGATGAACTTACTGACTATTGGTCATCAATATGGTCCAATCCTCAAAAACACAACGAGGGTGCAGCATGGATGGAATTCGAGACGGACAAACTAAATATTGCTCCAATGTTGTTTAATAACATAACAACAGCTGAAGTAAACCAAGCCGTAGGAGAAAATAATAGTTGGAAAGCTCCAGGAATTGATAAAATCCAAAATTTCTGGTACAAAAAATTTGACAGCTTACACGAGGTAATGGTATCAAAACTTGTACACATTCTTCATCATCCAGAAGACATTCCAGCCTTTCTCACCCATGGTTTAACCCATATGCTTTCCAAAACAGCTAACACACAGAATCCTTTGCGGTATAGACCAATCACATGTCTTCCAACGCTTTACAAGATATTAACATCTTGCATTACTAACCAAATTTACAGGCATGTTGACCAAAATAACATCTTGACATAGGAGCAAAAGGGATGTAAACGTGGTCACCGGGGATGCAAAGAACAACTTGTTATTGACTCTGTGATCCTAAGGCAAGCTCAAAAGCAATGCCGCAACATCTCGACTGCTTTTGTAGACTACCGTAAAGCATTTGACAGCGTGCCTCATTACTGGCTTATAAGCGTTTTAAACATCTACAGAGTAAACCCCACCATAGTTTCTTTTCTTGAACCTTCGATGAAGCCATGGCGAACAAGCCTTCAGGTAAATGTTAATGGTCAGTATATTAAGACTAACGACATTTCTATAGGGAAATATTCCAAGGGGGATTCACTTAGCCCATTGTGGTTCTGTTTGGCAATGAATTCACTTTCTACCATGCTTAACAATACTTAACTTGGCTTCAATCTTAAGATCAATAAAAATACTAACTGCACCGTCTCCCACCTCCCCTATATGAATGACATCAAAATTTTTGCTTCCAATCAGCAACAAATCCAACATCTTCTGGATGTAACCGAAAGGTTTACCAGGGATGTAGGTATGGAATTTGGATTAGATAAGTGCAGAACCTTAAACATCGAGAAGGAAAATATTATCAATGGAGATTTGGCGCTTCTTAATGGAGATATAATCGCTGCTATGCAAAATGGGGAAGCATACAAATACCTGGGTTTCCAACAGGCCAGGTTGTTGGACCAAAAACAGTCCAAGTACAAAATCAGGGATGAGTTTTTACAAAGGTTAAATTCCGTACTAAAATCTAAATTGAACGCAGGCAACCTAAACCGAGCTATCAATACATATGCCATACCTGTGTTAACCTACTCGTTCGGCATTTTACAATGGAATTGGAGACCGAATTGGAAGATATTCAGAGAACAACCCGGACTATGATGACAAAGTACAGATGTTACCATCCAATATCGCCAGTGCTAAGAACAACACTACCGTGAAAGGAGGGAGGAAGAGCTTTATGCGATATCATAAATCTACATAACAAACAGATAAATAAATTACGAGACTTCTTTATTACCAAATCATTGTCATCGAATTTACATAAATCTGTCATAGGAGCAGATAAGAAATACTCGCCTCTAAATTTAGTAGACCCTCATATGGACTTGGAAATAACAACAGATGCTGAAAATCAAGTAAATTGGGCATAAAAAGCACTACATGGTCGACATCATCACTACCTAAAGCAACCACACATTGATAAAATTGCATCAAATAGGTGGCTTACTGACGGTACCTTGTTCCCAGAGACTGAAGGATTTGTAATGGCCATTCAGGATGGCTAAGTACACCGATCTTGCCATAGAAGTGGGACAGATGTGGCATGCAGAAAAAGTGGAGGTGGTACCGATCATCGTATCATCAACTGGACTCATTCCTAAAAGTCTTGAAGACAGTCTTAAAAAACTCGATCTTCATAAAAACACTTTTATTGACTTGCAAAAAGATTATTACATCCCTCATCACAAAAAAAATTAACAGATATCTCGATCAACACAACATACTAACCGAAAAACAAAAAG